>JAVSCE010009661.1:0-303460 GCA_032199065.1 Smutsia gigantea | reverse complement strand
CTGGGTGGAGAAGAGACGGGTAGCAGTGGGCCAGGGAAGGGACTGGGCCACGGGTTGCAGCTCGGGTAGAGACAGGGCCTTGGGGGCTGGGAGGATTCTGGCAACATGGGCTGTTTAGGGGAGAGTAGGCGGAGGATCCTGGGGGCAATATCTACTTAGTGACCCACTCCGGCTCCCACTCACTCACTCCTTCCTTCTGTCCTCCCACCCTCCCCAGCTACCACATGCAGGCCCATTCTGAGGGATCTCAGGAAGAAACCAACCAAAGCCAGAACAGCTGTCCCTGAGCACCCTCTCTCCAGGTAAAGACTCCCAGTAGTGCAGTTCGCAGACCACTCCCCATCTTCCTCCTGTGCACCTCCTCACCCCTCCTGCCCCGGGACAGGACCCCTCCCTGGCGCGCTCCCAGTTCTCTGTCTCCACTCCAGTTCTGCAGCAGGCAGCCGCACCTGCCCAAGTGTGGGTAAAATTGTAATATTTCCAGAATATCTCGCCTGGCTTTAGTACATCTGCATATCAACAAGTGCTCAAGGGTGGAGACAGGTGTGGCTTTAGTGCATTTGCATCATTCCCCAGGGGTGGAGAGAAGTTCATCTCCATATCAGGGGGTAATTAACTGGGCAACGGAGGGCTTATCTGTACCTGAGAGGTGAGGGGGAGGCCCGGTTTTGCTTCTGCTGGAGCAGGAAAGAGAGAAGACCCTGGACTGCAGTTTGTGAGCAATAAACGGATTTTAAACTTTATTTCTGCCCTTGACCGATTTCAGTTTTTAGAAGTATTTTGCCCCAGGATTTCCTCTCCCTGGACTTACAGTAAGGTTCTGACCCAGCTGCCAGCTAAAGGTCCAAGGGGGCTTTGGAGCCTGAGGGGAGAGATATCAGAGGCATTAAAACTTGCCTGCCCTGGTTCCTTCCAGCTGTCCCTGGGAGTCCATGGGACTCAGGGAATTAAGGAGACAATCAAATACACTTTAGGGATGTCGTCCTCAACCCCCATTCTGTGCTTTCACGTGCCTCCGAGGCCCTGCCCTTGAGCAGCCTGGAGGCAAGTGGAGGGAGGGCCCTGGGTCCTCCCAGCAGAACCAGTGGGACATACCTGAGGAATATGGAGCCCCTGTGATGTGCCCGACATGCCACTTAGCACTTCACGCAGATTAACCACACAGATAAGCCTGCAGGTCTTACTGCTGAGCCCATGCCCCTAAGGCCCACACTGTGTCCTCCTGAGTGGCAGATAGGGCACAGAGGGGCAAGGTCATGACAAGCCAGGAGCTCAGAGGAGCAGGGTTTCTGTGGACAGGAGCCTCCACAAAGGCTTCTGTGGGCAGGGGCTCCTCAAGGGCAGACCCTGAGCAGAGCCCTGCCTGTGACCCCCTCTCACGATGGGACCCTGCACAGCCTGTGCTCTCCAGGAAGGCTGAATGAAGGAATACGGTGCGGATCTTCCCCTGGCCTTTGAGGATATGCATGTGGTTGGCTCAGAGACGAGCAAGGACATTATCTGGAAGAGGAACAGCATGAGCTAAGGCCATGGGGTGAGGAGAACTGGCAGGGACTTCCTGGAGAGGAAGAGAATTTCTGACCTGGTGGGGGAGGGGTGCGGAGGACCCGCTGGCCAGTGTCAAGCTGAATTGCTCTGGTGAGGCAAAGGGGAGACACTGGCAGTTATGCTGCTAAGCTGGCCAAGGAGTGACCTCTTTGACCTGACACTGACCCATACACCTAAGAATCTGAGACTAGTCGGGCTACAGATCAAGTGACCCAACCAGTCTTGGGCAAATGGGAAATGGGAAGTCCAGGGAGGGGAGGGCAGTTTGCAGCCCCCTACCTCCCTCTGCTGGTGTGTGGCCCTCCCAGGGAAGCAGCAGACAAGAAACATTGCCTGACATTGCCAATCATCCAGGAGGAACCCTGCAAAGATAGCTCCTTGAGAGAGGCATAAACTAAGGCCTAGAAAGGAGAGGCTCGCCTCCTGGCCCCCGACTGCTTGCTTCCACTGCTTTCCCATTCCACAGGCCAGTCCCTTTCCATTCCACACTTCTGCTCAGCAGCTCTCCACATCAGAAATGACCTCCCTGCCCCTTTCTGCCTCCCCAAACCTCCCTTCTGTTGGCTGAACCTCTATCTATGGTTGGATCCAGCTCCAGACTCCACTTTCTCCAAGAATTCTCTCAAAATGTGCCCACCTGCTGACCTCTCACTTCCTCCAGGGGCTCCCAGCCTGGGTCTGTCCTGATGAAATCAACGGGACTGTGTGAAATCCGGATTTCTTCCTTTGTCCTTCCACAGGCCTGCTGCTTCTCCCCTGCCACACCTCTGAACTCCCTAAGGGGATGAGCCTAGGACAGGCTGCTTTCCAATCCTCCCCTGGCCCCCACCCCCCAGAGCAATCACCCTGAGGAAGAGAAGGCCACCAAACCCTGGTCTAGAGAGGAAGCCAAGGCAGGGTCCCTCTACCCCCTCCCACCTGCCTTTGCCAACTGCATGAGCAGAGAGATGGCTTCTGCCCCTGGAGTCTGACCACCAGGCCTTAGGCATGAGATTAGGTGCCTCTTAAGCTCTATGACATCATCCACCCCCAGGCCAGCTCCCTCCCAGGCTCTTAGTGTCAGGGTAAGACAAGCACATGTGGTTATTAGGCCGGAGCCTTTAACACACCCCTGCCAGGGCTCATCCAGCTGCTCTTGCATGCCTCCAGCAAGCGGCTCACTACCTGTAGCATCACTTCATATTCTGCCTGGACTGGTCAGACTCTGTGTCACTTTAGGTCAGCAGTGCGTGGTGCCAGAGGTCCTGGCGTCAGGTGCAAAGCTGGGTGAGCAGAACAAAGGCTGGGCATCTCATCATAGACCACCTGGGCATGGGACCAGCCTTTTCTCTCCATGCTGCCTGCTGATTCTTTTGTCTGGGGCCACATCACCCGCCTGCCCTCCCTCCCTCTGTGTGATTTTCTTCTCCTTCTCCCCTTCTACCCCCCCACTTGCTCGTATCTAAGGATTGCATGAGTCACTCACTTTGTGCTGCCAGATGTCGGATGCAGTTGGGTTTGGCGTGGAAGCCAATTTTTCCCTTTACTCAAAGAGAGCTCAGGGCTGATGAAAGCCCCCAACAGTATCATCCTGGAATTTTCAGGAGGGTGGGGCTGGCTGGGCTAGCTAGCACCAGTTCTGTGAGGTTCTGGCCGGCCCACCCGCCAGTCCCAGCTTGGTCCTCCTGTCGGCACCAGGCAGAGTGCAGTCCAGGGCACGCTCAGAGTCGGCCCCCATCACCCCAACCACTCAGCACTGCCGGTGTGAGAGGAGCCCGGGCCCAGGACCAGTCCCCAGCCCATCCAGGGGGCTTTCTATGAGAGCCTCCTGGGTACCCAGCCGCATTCTGGTGCTGTGGGGGAGACAGGAAAAGATAGAGAAGGCCCTTGCCTTCAAGGAATTGGCAGTCTGTTCTGGGAGACAAAATTTCATACACACCGCGGTTCATGTTTTTCAGCCTGGATTGTGCTTTTGCTTCCACACGTGACCCCATTTAATTCTCACAACCCTTCAACGTGGTGTTATTATCCTCATGTTACAGAAAGGCAACGGGGGCTATGAGATGTGAAGTGACTTGTCCAAGGTCACATGGGTGGTGGCAATGAGGTTGAGCTCCACTCCAAGTCTGCCAGGCCCCAAGCCTCACTCTCGGCGGTCAGGCTGGAGAAAGGCAGGGCCTCTGTCCTGCCCTCCCCACCTACACTGGCTTCTGCTGCTTTGCCCTGAGAATATATCTGTCTTGAGCGATTCTCGAGAGGCCTGGCAGGCCAGAGACACTCTATGTCGGGGAGTATGGAGGTGGAAACTGGAAAGGCTTTCTTAGTTTGGGTTCCCTTGAAAGCAGGACTTGGGAGGGAATCTCCCTTGAGAACTGGACTTGGGAGGGAATCTCTGGAAGCAGGAGGCAGTGGGGGTAATGACAGAGGGAAGCAGAAAAGCTGATATGCAGGAGCATTAACAGAGACACCAGGGGACAGGGGTAGGGCTGTACCCCCCTGGGACCGCTGAAACTGCCTTAAGAGGGACGGCTGGAATGGTTATCCCCAGGCTCCCGTGCCCTGCTGGTTGTGGATAGCCCCAGTGCGGCGTGCGCTCCTCCGCCCTCCCGGGTTGCACTTGCTCCCAAGCCCACCGGTGGGCACTGCTGGGTGGCATCAGGAAGAAAGTGGAAAGACTGGCAGTGGGTGCTTGAGGTGGATGCTGAGCTTGTCTAGAACTATCCACCCCTAAGAGCAACTGAACCAGAAATGGCTTCTGCTACCAGGGGATGAGGGGCACTTGGTTCTGAGCAACCAAATTCTGGGCACCACCGCTGCCTCGGAGAGTCAGAGGGCAAGCCTTACCGAGCAATGCCTGGCAGGTACCTAGCCAGGTGCCCTGGAGTGCAAGGGAGGGAGATGAAAAGACTTAGGAGGAGGGAAGGACAAGGCATTTACATACGGCTAATTCATTTTGCTTGCAGTCAGCATCAGTTGCCCAGATATCCTACTTCTGTGCTGGCTAGCTGGCTCCTCAGGGGCCAGGGGCCAGTCCCATCTGCCTGTCCTTGGCCCCCTGCACAGAGCCTGGCACCAAGGAGCTGCCCAGGGAAGCTGCCCTGAAAAAAATGGTGCAAGGTGATGACCCAGCCTAGGTTCTCAGCTGCCAAAGGCTGACTGGGGCCCCTGGGCTCCTCTCTGGGCCACTGCTTCTCCCACGGAGCAAAAAATGAGGGGGAAGCCCACCCCTTCCTAACTGACTGGGGCCTCTGGCTCATAAAACCCTGGGTTCTCTCCTCCTGGGCTCAGCCTTCCTCTCTCTCTTGATTACTTATCTCATGAATGAAGTGGTTTTAGGCTGCCAAATGTTTGAGGGAAAGTATCCTGCATAAGAAAGACACAGTCCCTCCATAAACTTGTATTGTGTTTTTGATTGTCTCCCATAAAGAAAGAGATGTATCTTCTGGTTTATGTTTACAACTGTGTAGCTGAAAAAAAAAATCAGTTCTCTCTGTCCATATTTTTTCAGCCCAACTTCCACCAGCAGCCTTTCTGCTGGGCCAGCACGCTGGTGCCCAGAGCTCAGGGCTGGAGGTTCCTTTGCTGTGTGCGTGCAACCAGGAGGAGCCACAGCCTCGGGCTGGCCTGGGCCTGGCACAGACTGGCACAGGAAGGGACTTCCTGTCTCTGCTCACCTCCCAAGCCAAGTCAGCTCCGAAGGCAGAGGCTGACTGACAGAATGCAGCTGGTCCTCCAGTTAGAGAAGGCTGGCCAGCAGGGAAACAGAGGCAGTTCCAGACTTCAGCAGCACCCTCCACCAGGCCCAGTGAAGCCTCTGATGGGGGCAGCAGGGACCTCTCCCCTACCAGCCTCAAGTGCTGCCACATCCTATTTGAAGCCTTCCTGATGGCACGGCATAAACAGAACTCCTCCATCTGTTAGCTTCCTTGATGGACCCTGTGTCCCGATTGCTTTGTCTGCTGTGGACTCATCTGGAGTCCAGGTTACCTGATAGTTTGGAGCAGAGTTCCCCCAACAGAACATTCTGGTTCAAAACCTAGGTCCTCCCTTCCTCACCACTTGACCTTGGGCAAGTTACTTCACCTTTCAGAGTCTCAGTTTCGTCAACTGTGCATGAAGGGTATGTTAAGGATTAAATGAGACGGCCCGATTTAAAACCATAACCCTTCCCCCCTTTCCTACTTCCTTTTTCTTCATAGCACTTACCACCATATAACATCCCATCAGGAAGGCCACCCATGAGTCTGGGAGCCCTTTGGGGACAGGATCCCTTTTTTTCTGTTTTCACAACAGTACAGCTCCTTTCGGGTTCCCGGACCTGATTCCAATGCGTGTGTCCTAGAACTCAGTTCTGTCGCTATCTGCCCAGAGACACGACTGGATTCCCCAGGTTAAGGGCTCCCTCCTGCAAGACTGCTCTCCAGCCCCAACTCCAGATGCCATTCACAAGCCCCAGGTAGTCACCTGTGCTTCTGATCAACTGGCTACAGATTGGAGGTTCCACCAAACTTCCCCTTAGGTTCAGTTAATTTGCTAGAAGGGCTCACAGGACTCAGGAAAACACTTATGTTTACCAGTTTAATAAAGGTACAAGTTAAAAGCCAGATGAAGAGATACATGCAAGGTCCCAAATAAAGGAGCTTCTATCCTTGCGGAGCTTGGGGTTGGCTGGGTGGCACGTGGACACATTCGGATTCCCCAAGCTGGAAGCTTTCTCAGACAGAGAAGCAGAATCCAAGAAAACAGAATGAACTTCTCAGAGATTTTTGTGAGGGCTTCATTGCATAGTCATGATTGTAGTTGTTGGCCATTGGCTGATTCAACGTCCAGCCCCCACCCTTGGGTGGGGTCCAAAAGACTCATTAACATGACAAGACACCCATTCCATCTTTAAGGGTCTGAAATGTTTTTAGAACTGTGGAGGAAGGCCAACTATCCCTGGGAAATACATATTTGGCCATCTGCGTGACCAAATATGTATTTCTTATAACTCATTATATCCAGTGTCCATTACCCTTGCTCACAATGGGCCTTCTCAGGATCTGCGGGGCCCTGAATCTTATGCCAAGAGGCCAGAGAACTGATGCCTTTGGGTTCTGATGAGGGCAGTTTTAGTCTGAACCGTCCTGGCAGGTGCTGTGCTGTGACCTGCCCAGTCTCTCTCACCGAGATCAGCCCCAGCCCTAGTGAACCAAATCCAAGTTACCGGTCCATCCCTGTGCCTGTCCACCCCATGGTTCGCCAAACAGGGCTCTGATTCCAAGGTGGAATGGGGCAGCCACTGGCTTCTGTGTCTGGCAGGCATAGCTTGATTTCAGAAAGGTGACCTTGGGCACGAACCAACCTCCTTGATCCTCACTTTTGACATCTGTAGAATGGGCATAGGTGGAGATTGTGAACAGGAAAGGAGGTCTTCGGTAAGAGGCACCCTCCTAGGCAGCTCCCCGGCTGACAAGTCCTGGCAATCATCCCTCACATACCTCTCTACCTTTCCTCAAACCCTTTCTCACCTTTTATTTTGTCTGATCTTTATGACAGGTTTGTGAGAAAGCCAGCACGATTATTATGTTCATTGTAAAGGTGAAGAAACGGAGGCAAAGAGACAAAAGCACGCCTGGAGTTCCCCCAGAAACCTAAGGCCAGACAGACCAGGCCTCCTGCCTGCCAGGTCAGGCCAGCCCTGGACCAGCTCCTAGGGTCTTGAGGGCCTGTAGCAGGGCCCTGGGGGGCCGCCCCTGCCGCCTGCCTCCCTCCTGTGCCATGGGGGGCCTTGCAGTCTCTTCTTTTGCTTTTTAATTGCTTGGAAACAGAGCTGACGGCAGTAGGAAGAGCTCAGCCACTGCTGGTCTCATGACTGGATGCTTTTGTTTGTTCACAGAATCATATTTTTACACTCCAGCTTCTGTTAATTTATGCCACAGACTGAGCTCTCCCTTGCTGAAGATCGAGAGTTTTAGGGAGCGGGGAGTCAGTTCCTGGGTTTATTTAGTCATCTTGAAGCCTATCAGAAGCCAAGCAGGGGATAAATTAACAACAAAAAAAGTAATAATAGTTAGGTTTAGTGTTTATTTTCTGGCAGTTCCCTCCTCCAATGGGCCCGCCGTGCTCCCTAGCACTTTCACTGAGAGAAGCTTCGCTAGGAAAATTAAACGGCTCCTTATTTAAGATGAAGCAATCAGCCTGGGCTACTTGCTGCTCAGGACCCATGTGGGCTCATCCCAGCTCAGCTCCAAGGGGAGAGTAGGTAGGAAGGCCTGGGAGCAGCCCCCCGTACACCCCTCCCCAACACACACTCACACACATGCACACACACAAGGGGAAACCACAGCCCACGACATCTCTCTGTGCGAAGGGGTGGGGTCCAGGCACAGAGCTGAAACCCTGTGGAGGAGATTGGGCTCAACTGGGAGCAATCGGAGAGGGCTTCCTGGAGGACTGGACCTGCAGATCTGAGAATGGGAAGGGGGGCACCTGCGTTTGACCCATAATGGGCCAAAGGCAGGGACTGATACAAAGTGGGCCGCAGACCATTTTGGAAGCCTAAGCTATTTGAAAATCTCTCCTGAGATGGACTCTGTCCCTACAAGTAAGGTTAGGGGTGAAAACATTTATACCTACTGCAAATAAACCAAGGACTGGAGCTGATGAGAGGGAGTGGGAGGAGACCCCACCTCCTGAAAGCCCCAGTAACGTGAGAATTGTCTCTTAATGAGTAACTGAACCAGGAAGGGTCTGAGGAAGGACTAGTGGGCACAAATCTGTGGATTGCATTCACCCATCCTCTCACCCACCAGTCTCCCATCTATCCTATACAGCACTGTCATTCATCTGCCCACATATCCACCCACTCACTTATCCACCACCCAGCCACCCTCCCAGCCAGCTACTTACACAACAGAAAGGCAGACAGTGGAGGACAACCCAGAGGCTCCTTACCAGCAACCTGGCTGGCAGGTTAAGGCGGCATTACCTTGTGAAGGTGTGAAGGACCCGGCCACCAGCCTTGGAGCTGCAGGAATCTGCTTTGGGGAGCTGGGTCCTAAGGAGATTCACCCATCTGTAACAGACTCACGTTTACCAAGCTCACAAGGACTGATATTTATATATATGCTCTGATGCCAATTTATTAGTTTATCATAAGAAATGCTACTCAAGTGGAGTGGATGTTTGCCTTGGCAGAACGGAGTCTCTCCCAGTAGGCAAGCTACATGGGAAGTCAAATTATTATTAAAAATGCTGGGTTAGTAATTCACAATGAGAAATAGGACTTCTGAGGGAACTGGGTACTTGTGTACACCGGGTCTGTCTCCTTCCTGAAAAGCAAGTTACAAAAGAAAGTCATCAGAAGACCCCTCAGTGAACCTGAATTATAGGGAGGGGCAGCGGGGTTGGCTGTGTGATTTGCTGTTTCAGGGCCTGATGCGTATGCCCCACCCTGGGACCTGGTCTGTCTCAGTCACCCTCTACCCCAGGGGCAGCAAACCATGGCCCATGGGCCAAACAAGTCTATATAACCTGTGAGCTAAGAATGGTTTTTACATTTCCAAATGATTGGGGGGCTGGGAGTGGAGAATCCAGAGAAGAAGAATATTTTGTGACATGTGAAAATTATATGAAATTCAAATTTCAGCCCCTCCCCAATAACAGTTTTAACAGATCATAGCCCTTTCATTAGTCACTTGTTACCTAATGCTGCTTCTGCATTACAATCACAGAGTTATTAGTTGCAAGAGACTATGTGTGGGGCTGCAACAGCAAAGCCTAAACTATTTACTATCTGGCCCTTTATAGAAAAAGTCTGCAGACTTCTGTTCTAGGCCAATCCCTCACTCTTCTGTGGTCTTTATCTCTGTACTGAATTCCTGTCAGCCTCTAGCCCTATGGACTCGAGATTGTTCAGAGGTCACCTGGACCAAGGAAGCTGCCCAAGGTGATCAGTAATGAATCTGTAGGCAGTCACCTCGTGGTTGCAGAACACACGTTAATGCACCACCCATCAGCCCTTCATCCACCCATCAGCCCTTCATCTGCCACGCTGGCCTCATTGGTCCACCCATGGGAGCACCCACCTTTCCATCTCTTGAACATTCCCCCATTAAGCCACTCAGCCTCTGATCTAATCAGGCAGCGTGTGGTACAAGCATGACTGTGTGTGTGTGTGTGTGTGTGTGTGTGTGTAGCAGGTGACTTTACAGCTCAACAAACTCCCAGCTATATTTGAGACTTTAATCAGAGGTTAAAGGCCCATGAGAAGGTCGTGGTCCCTGCAGATCAGGGTTCAGGTACCCTGAGTCGGGCTGATGGTCTCCAGTGAGACTCTTCTCTGAGAGCAAACAGCACAACTGCGGCCCTGTGGCCTTCCTCTACTTCAAGGCGGTGAAATATCACCTGGAGTTCTTCTTATGAGGCAGCTGTGTGGGAGAGAGAGTGGGGGAGAAAGAAGAAAGAAGGCAAGGGAGGGAAGAGGAGAGGCAGCAAGAAGACAGAACAGGAGCTGCGGAGAGGCAGGGAGGGGAGGAGAGCGACTCGTCCTGGCGCCTTTGTCCTGGGCCTGCGAGGTGTGGGCAGTGAGCCTGGAGTGGGCACAGCTGGGTGCTCAGGCAGCCAGCACCCTGTCCACCGCTTCCCACATCTTGCTCACCCACTGGGAACTCAGGTTTCTGGCTCTCCGGGTGGGGGGTTTGTGGCAGAATGGGGAGGATGTGGGCAGGATTCGGCCTGAGATTGAGGGACAGTCAGGGTGACAGGCTCCTCAGAGAGAGGAGAAAGGGGGCTCTCTGTAGTCGGCAGTGCCCGCTCTACAGCCCCAGAGGCCAGCTCCAATCTGGCTTAGCTGGCCCCTGTTGACCTCGGACACCAGATTTGGGGCTGGGGAATGCAGACCAAATAGAGGTGCCTGGGCAGAATGACAACTGAACCCCAGTGTCTGAGACCCCAGCTGTGGGTGCTGTCCCCTGCTCCAAAGTGACAGGAGAAAACATGCCCACCTCATCAGCCAGGCTTCCAGAGGCCATAGGCAGGAGGCCATAATTAAAGAGAATCTTTAAAATAAGACATCCATGTAAAGGCACAATTATTGCCTTTCCTCCTAATGTCACAGACCTTTAAAGCTGGAAGCACCCGCTTTTGCATTTCAAATGCAAAAGAGAAGCCACAGCTTCGGATGATGAAAGGCTAAGTGGCATGGCCAGCATGGGCCTTAGGCCTCCAGACCTTGAGTCAGAGCTTCCGTCTCAGTGGGGAGGCAGCACAGGATAAGAGCAAAGACCCAGGCCTCTGATGCCAGAAAGACATGGCTTCAGGGCTCACCTCCCTTTCGGGCAGTAAGGGTCTCAGTCTACCTTATAAAATGGGAATGCTAAAAAGAGCATTGAGCTCACAGGTTGTTTTGAGGAATAAAGAGGCATTCCTTGTGCCTCGCGCATAGTAGATGGGCAGTGTGTTAACTTGTAGAGAGATTGGGCTTTGGGGTTAGAGAACTGAAAACCCTGTGGCAAGGAGACCCCAGGCTGGGGAGGGAGAGGTGCAGACTCACTGTTCACAAGCATCAGGCCAACTACAGGGCAGGCGTGGGTGCTCTGGGTGTGACCAGGGAACGGAAGTGGACAGCTTTGCAGAGGTGGCAGGTGCACCACCCCCTGAAGGCAGAGCAGGTGTTCATCACAGGGGAGGGGGAGAGGAGGGCATGGTCCAGGCAGAGAGGTGCAGGACTGGCCCAGGCAGGAGACTGCTTGCTGGACAGCCACGGGAGAGTTCTCCCTGCCAAGTCCCCAGTTGGGCTCAAACAGCCCCAGGCTTCTCACCACCCTCCTTCTAGTGTGAGCTCTGGGAAGGCAAACTGGCTTAATATTTGCTGAAGCCAAACACCATTTTGCTTCAGCAAATTTTCTGGTGGAAAAAGAAAACTCTGTAATGAGGCCCCAAGCTAAATAGACATGGAGTTTGGAATTATTTGGCCCCACTCTTTGCCGGGAGGGATAGAGTAGGATACAAGGATCAAGGGGACCTTGGTGCATGTACAAGGAACCTCCTTCATTGTCTCCCCCTCCAGGAAGCCTCCCCAGCTTTCACCCTCATAGGCATACACATGGGCATCTCCTACCATGTACTATAACCAGCTATTCTACATTCACGTCTGAGCACTCACCTCCAAGTTCACAGTCACACACATACTTCGGAGCACATGCAGACTCCCAAAATGTTGGCCCAAGCCATTGCTTCTGCACACACTCACACACACACAAGGGGCTCCTCTTGGTGTTGCTCGAGGCCTCTGCTGCTTCTAGTAACTTCTCCAATGCTAGGGAACAGAAAGATTAAGAGGCCCAGGATCCAAGTGTGACCCCAGGCTGTTAGTTGCTACCATCAGCATCCCCCCAGGTTGGGAGGACATATGAATGCCCCTATCCATCCCGTGCAATTCTCTGAGCCCAGAAAGACTGGGAGGCATCCACTTTGCTTCTGGGCTCATTCACAGAACTGGGTGGGGCACCCAGGTACCCTCTGTGGCCAGAGCCCAGGGCAGGCCCTATGGGATGCAGTGGAATCCAGTGGGTCTGGCTTGGAGGGGTCCCCAAATTAATAATGTCACTGTCAGGCTCCATGGAGATATGATTGGGTCTGGTGGCCCTTGACTAATATGGGTTCGTTTCCCTCGATCCCTGTCACACTCCCGTCTGCCTGCCAGGCCACCCACAGCCCTGGGCACTCCTTTAGCAGAGATAGACTTGGGAGACGAAGGGGTGAGGTCAGGAGCAGGGGCAGAGACCCAGTTCCAGAGCCAGAACCAAGGCACCACCTCAGACACATGGACCCAGGCAGGCTCCAGTTTCCAGACTTTAACTTGGGAAATCTAGGCTCTGCCTGTGGCTGTTTTCCTGCCTCTCCTGTCCCTCCCAGCCTCAGAGACCTCTGCGCATGGGTGTCAGAGAGCATCTCCCTTGCTCTGGGGTCAGAAAGGAGGGGTGCCATCCGTCTGGCAGGTGCTGACTCGCCCTCATAACCTGTCACCTCAAAGCACAGGCTGCAGCCAGGCTGCTAAGATGTGCTGGTTATTTTTATGAGCGGAGGTGTGATGTCGCACGTACAGGAACTTCCTGGCTCGCAGGGGAAGTGGCAGCTGGAGAAGGGAGTGTGCTTGCTTGGTGCTAATGGCCCCCGCTAGTGCGGGTCTCCAGGGTCACTAACAGCTTCTTCATTCCATTGCTGGCCTGTCTTGCAGGGAAGGGGAGCCCCAGCGTTTCCTGGCACCCAGTGTGCCTAGACCTGCTAAACTGCTCTGGGAACGAAAGGCAGCAAAAGAAGGGAGCCTGGACTAGTTGGGAAAATCAGTTGTGCCCACAGACGCTCAACCCTGAGTGCCACAGGGATTCTGAGATGAGGATTTTCATAGTGGCATAGTGGTCAGGGAGCCTTAAGATGGAGAAAATTTGGACCAGAGGAAGAGCATTCCAGGTGGGGGGCAGTGCAAACCAAAGCTTGGGGGCCTGGGTAACAGCTAACACTTCCTGAGGGATTACTGTATGGCAGGCATTGTTCCAAGCGATTTCGCATGGCTGAATTTATTTAATCCTCACAATAACTAAGGCACAGAGAAGTTAAGTAACTTGCCAAAGGTCACACAGCTAGTAAGTGGCAGGGCTGGGATTTGAACCCAGACAGTCTAGCTCAGGAGACCCTGCTCTGTTCTGTGTGGAGTTACCTGAGTGGAGGAAAGCTTTGGGGCAGGAGGAGTGAGAGGTAGGGACATGGGGAGGAGTTGTAAAGGGACTTAAATGCCAAAGAGAGGATTTGAGAACCAGTCTGATGGGTGACAGGGCAGTGACAGAAGTGACAACCTTTGTATTTCCCCCTACCGCTTCCATCTATACTGCCTCACTCGCACCCCAGCCACCCAGAGGGACATGTCGTGACATAAGCCTGGACAATCAGCCCTGCCCTGGGAGACGAACGTTTTGAACCCAAGAAAGAGAGCCCTTTCCTCTCCACAGACAGCTCTCGGCAGCTCTGGAGCCTGTGGGCAAGGCTCCGGCCAGTAGAGAGGGCTGCCACGAGGAAAGGGGGCTGACAGCCTTGGCCCCAGAGAGGAGAGGTTGAGAGGGGGGCCTTGCACTATGGGAGTCTCAGGTCCACTCCCCCTAAGGCTTGCTATTCCCCGACAGTCCCTGAGATCTGGTCTTGTGATTTAGTAACATCCTGTCTCAAATTGGGTTTCTAGCATGTCACCAGAAGGACCCTAAAGGGTAGTGGCTCCCAGACTCTGGAGGAGAAGCGACCTTTGGAAGCATCTAGCAAAATCTCCATGCAGACCTGGGGGCCCCAGATGGGTATCCCCTCACTTCTCCCAAGATGGGGGCTCACTGGACATGCTCTGTGTCCAGGTCCAGGCTGGGCAGTGTGGCCATCACTCGGGGATGAGCTGGGCAGTCTGTCCCCTGAGGCTCTCAGCCTGGCTGGGAGACAGACCTGTGGACAGTGAGTACCCAACATAGAAGAATGGAGACTGGACTGTGTAGAGAGGCTAACCCCAGCACTAGGAGCCAGAGCCCCATGCCCTGACCCCAAGCTGTCTCTATGCAAGCTTTTACGGGACGAGGACAAGATGAGTTTCCAAGGCTCAGCATGCACTGGGCCTGGCCTGGCTGCCCCGGGCCCTGGGAATGTGCCAGCCGGGGCCGAGCACAGCAGACCTTGTTTCCTGGTCTTCCTCTGGTGTTGATCCCCAGCCCTGGCCACCCTCCCAGCAGTAGGACCTGCCTCCAGACTATTCAGGTTCTCGAAAAATAGCAACAGTACAACAAAACCTCAACACAGTATCGTTGAAACCATTGTTCCGTTCCCTGGTGCCAGTTCCAGGATATTCCCAGGCCCCTGGTCTACCTGAGAAGCTGTCCTCCAGTGGCTGCCCCCCGGTGGCTGTGCGGCATTGGGAGCTGGCTGCTCCAAGGCGAGGGGCCAGTTGTCCAGTTTCGCCCCCACCTGCTTCTGTGCGCCTTGTGCTATCCATTCCAGTCCAGGATGGCCGGTTTCCTTGGGTATATGTCTCCTGCTCCCCAGACAATGATATTTCTGAGACTGAGGCTGGTGTGCTATGACCAGAGGCTGGGGCCAAGGCAGCTCCATCTCCCAGGTCAGCTGCCATGCCAGGCCCTCTCTGCCTCCTGTCAGCCAAACATTTCTTTCTCCCCTTAAAAATAGTTAGAAAAAAGTGTATTCTGGAACATTTGAGTCTGGTGATTGTTCATGGGAATTTGGGCCCGCTCTTTCTTGGGCTGGGGCTCTGGCTGGACAATATATAAGGGGGAGGGGGAAGGGGGGAAGTGGGGAAGCAGGGAGGGAGTCAGACCCAGGGAGGGAGGTGCTTGGTCAGCTGAGCAGCAGACCACTGAGAGAGGAAACTGTATGAATCTCAGCCACGTTGCATCTCACGTGGTATCCAGGCTCATTCATGAGCTGCACTGCCAGGAGAACAAATTGTGGCAACACGCTCCATTTGGCTTTTGGACTTAAAGTGTAACCCAAAGGGCAACCGACAAATTGTGAATAGCTCTCCACGGCTGACCAGGCTTGGCTCCAGCCCCTGTGTATGTGAGCATCTGCATGTGTGTGTGCGTGCATACTTTATGCGTGTACATCCCTGGGTCCAGTGTGTGCTTTTTGAGCACACATGTGCATGCAGTGTGTGTGCATGCTAAGGCTTGCCTACATCTGCCCACATCTGCTCATGGCAAGAGCTAGTCTCTAGCAAAGCTGAGAAGTTTGAGGATTCTGGGACTGGCCCTCCACCCCCTTGCTGGCCTAGCCCCAGCTCTCACTCCCTCCTTAGCCCACCCCTCTGTCCATCCCTTCTGCACTGTTTCCCCACCAGATCCCTCTCTTGACTGACCAGGGTCCAAAGTTGATTTCCATCACAAGTTACAAAGAGTACCACTTATAAACACAGTCTTCTCGTAGATTTGATACTTCTCACAGTTTCTAGAAGTTACTTTTTAGTAAAAATATTAGAACATCTGCCCTTTATCTATTGGGTAAACTTCCAACACTGGTGTGCATTGCCCCAGGCTTTTCCCAGCCTGGACCCAGTCTTAACTTTCCTGACTCATAAGACCTTTCTAAACTGGTTTATCTCCCCAAATAGGGAAATAAAGGGTTGTAGGAGGTGACCTGGGGCCATGGGGGGACTGAGAGAATTGAGTTTCTCTCCTTCTGGACTGTCCTCTGCCAATAACCACTTTTGTGGGTATTTCTCCCTTTCTCTAGACCTCAGTTTTCTTGTCTCTGAATTGATACATTAGGTAATGGCAAACTCTCAGCCTGGGGGACTGAGGTTTTGAGGTTTGCAAACAGCTTATTTAGTTCACTGTGGCTCTGATTTGTTTTAAATCATTGTACTTAGTTTCCTGCAGCTGCTATAACAAATTACAAACTGGGTGCCTTAAAACCACAGAAATATATTCTCTCACAGTTCTGGAGACTGGAAGCCTGAACTCAGTAGTCCTGGGCTGAAATCAAGGATCTGGGCAGAGCCACACTCCCTCCAGAGGCTCTAGGGGACAATCCATTCCTTGCCTCTTTGAGCTTCTGGTGGCTGTCTGTATTCCTTGGCTTGTGGCCACATCACTCCTACTGTTGTCTCCATGGTCACATCGCCTTCCCCCGGATGTGTCAGACCTTCCCCTGCCTCCCTCTTCCAAGGATACATGTAATGGCATTTAGGGGCCACTCAGATAATCCAGGATAATCTCCCCATCTAACATCCTTAACTTCACCACAGCAACAAAGACCCTTTTCCCAAATAAGTTCGCATTTACAGGTCCCAGGGACTAGGACCTGTATCTCTGGGGGCTGTTATTCAGCTTGCTACAATCATAGCATTAAATCCATTTAGGAATGTCACCTATCACTAAAGGCGAGTGTGAGGTTTTTTTTTATTTATCAAAGGGAAGCCAAAGTTTAAAAGGGGTTGATGAACAGTGGACAAAATACCGTGTAAAGTCTCCTATTCCTTTCACTGTGAAATTCTAACTACTGTGTGCTAAGGGAAACACAAGCTAATTTGATTTCAAACAAAGCAAAACACAATCTAGGGATAATATCCTTTGCCACTAGACAAAAGTGATCCCAGGCCCACGGTACTCAGGTGCCCCCACAGATGAAGTATTGTCTAGATCCATGAGGGTCTTTGGTTCAGCTGGGGGGCTCCCACCAGGGTTTCAGATGCCGCTGGCCTCTGGTCCTGCAGAGCCCAGGCCAGGCTGGCAGAGCGGCCATGGTGTCAGACCTTCTGGACACCCAGGACTCCAGCCCCTGCCTCATCGCTCTCAGGGCCCCGGAATGGGGGCAGGCCCTCTGGTTCCTGCTCGGGTTGTGCCTACCGCGCACCCACACCACAGAAAGACGGCCCCTCTCAGGCTGCTCCCGACTAGCCTGTGGAACCCTGGGCCTGTCGGCTCCAATTTGGAGCCCATCACAATGGATCGCTCTGGCCCCCATGCCTACACATCCCTGCCTGCAGCCTCAGCCTCCAGGAGCAGCCACTGGGGTCGGGGCTGGGGGGGGGGAGCCTTTGTTGTCAGACACATTTGGGTTCAAATACTGTCTCTGCCATTTGCCAGCTGATTTTGCTTGGGTGGTGTCACACCTCTGAGTTTGGTCTTATCACCTGTAAAATGGGAAACAAACTCTCTGGGTCGTTGTGAGGAATACTGAGGCTGTGTCCAGTACATTGCGAGTTGCTGGTGGGATAAAACATGGTGGTCCCTACCTCAGGGGCCATGGCAGGGAGGCCTTCCTTAGAAGAAGCTTGGAGCAGGCAAGCACTAGGAAGCATGTCCAGATGCATACAGAGGAGACAGAAAGAAGACAAGGCCGGTTGATAACCAAGGCCCCTAGTGGCCAATATGCCCACATCTCCTCTGTGCCACAAGAGAGGCCCAGACCAGGAGGGGAATGATTTGCCTGCAGTCACTCAGCAGATGGTGGCAGGGTTGGTCTCCTGACTTCAGAGGAGGGTTCTTTCTGGTGTCCTGGGCTACAAAGACAGAAACTAGGCTAATGAGAACAGGGGGAAACCCAAAATGGGAAGCCCAGGGCAGTTGGCCTGGGAGGTCGGGGAAGGGAAGCTAGCCTGAGTGAGGGCTCACGGCAGGGCTCTCTGAGGCCAGCCTGCCCACTGGCCAGCCCACGCAGTGACCCTGCCTCCTTCTCAGCCAAGCCAGCCTCTCAAGAGCAGCTCTCAGGAGGCCCTGGGTGCGCTCAGACTTTCAACGTCTGGCATTAAAGGATGGCTGCAGTTCTTAGCCGAGGGCGCTCTCTTCCCACACCTTTTTTGTTCTTTGTTAAATGAAAAGGAAGCATGTTTGAGCTGGACCCATCTCTGTGTCACTGCATCAAGAGGTAGAAGCACCAGGCTACCAATGGGGTATCTAGTATGGAGGGGGGGACCTGAGAACCCAGGGAGTCACCTTATCCCCGCTTGGGGAAGCTGCTGGCGTCAGGTGAGGGGTCTTAAGAGTGCCCCCCGACCTGATTTGGGCTATGAGCCTGTCACAGAGAGTCCCTTACCCACACCCTCACCCCTCCCTGATCTGCTTCACCACGTAGGCCCCGGAGAGGGCTCACACCCTCAGTCCTCTGGCTTTGAGGGAGGGACATTTTCTTCATGGCCCTAAGGTATGGCTCCGGCTGCTGGGCTGGGGGGCTCCATGGGGAGCAAGGGGAAACAGACTTGGAAACTTCACTGTTTGGGGTGGGAAGGAGGTGGCTGTGACGTGGGCCATAAACCAAAGGGTCAGTGTCCGGCTCTTGCCTGGAGCCCACCCTCGAGGCTATAGGACAATGCCCCTCCCTGTATTTTGGGTCTGGTATCAGGTTAGGGTGTGTGTAACTGGCCAAAATAGGGAGTTTTAATTCGTGTTATATTTTCTGGCTATGTTGCCTGTCCGCTCTGCCTTCTGACTGCTCAGAGGCCAGGCAGGGATTTCTTACAGAAGCCCTGCTTCTTCCCCACTCACCTCATTCAGGACAAGCTGCCTGGGAGGGGACAGGGCTGGCCTCGTTATGCCCTTTATAGATAGAGGGGGTAGATATAGAACAGGGAAACCAAGGCCAGACATGGGAAGGGGCTTGCCAGCACCCCTGAAATATAACAGTCACAATTTGGAGCTGGGGCTTGGTCCCCCTCTGCCCAGGCCTAGAATTTTTTCTCAGGAGTAAAGAGAGGTGGGAGCTACTGCTGGCTGTGTAAACCTCCCAAAGCCACCACAGAACAGCTGTGTCGGGAATGGATAGCCCAGAGGGGTCCGAGCCGCTCCCCAACCTGAGCCAGCAGCCCCAGACCCAGGCCCCGCCATGAGCCACACAGGCATTGGTCCAAATGACACAGCATCTGGGCTGTCCTAGGGACAACATGTGGAATCTCGCTCCTGACCATGTGCCCAGCAACCCAAAAGTGGCTACGCTGTCCCATCCGGGCACAGCTCTTGCCTCAGCTCCCACAGGGGAGGGCACTCAGAGGGTGGGTCTAAGAGCACGAGGTGGTCTGGGCAGCTGCCCCGGGAAGGCAGGCTGGAGGCAGCTTGGGAGAGCTGGAGCAGATCTGTAGAGGGAGGTGGCCGCAGGATGGGCCGGGTGGTCGCAGGCTGGTGGAAATGTCTGAGGATAGATAAGGAGGTGGGGGCGCTCTGCTGTGTGTGGAGCCGAGCTTGCCTTTTCTCCAAGGGAGGGAGCAGGAAGGATCTCCCAGCCTAAGGCAGCACCAGGGAAAGGCAGCCTGCGGGTGCAGGGCCTGAGGGACAGGCCAAGAGTGGAGGCTTTGTCTTCAGGGAAGGGCAGGGTTCCCTTGCGGCCTCCCAGAGCCGGTGGGGGCACAGCCCCAGCTCCCTGCACTCTGACTCCCTGCTTCTCTCGCAGACTGCCGCCGGGCTCCCTCCCTGGGCCTCTAGTCTCTCCTCCCCCCAGTGAGGACGGACTGCACAGCTGGCTCAGGCTCCATCCAGCTCCTCTACCCAGGGTGGGCGAAACCAAGAAGGTGAGGCTGGAAAAGCGGGTCACTGCAGGGCAGGGCTGGAGAGGCGGGGTCCAGGGCTAGGGCCTGGGCGCACAGCCACCTCCTCTGCCTCCTCCAAGCATCCCAGGCACCCTCCCAGGGCCTCAGGCTCCTGCTCCAATACCCAGCAGGATGCACACTCCCCCAGGGCTGTGTCAGCGTGGCTCTGGCTGTGAGGGACGCGTACACACAGCTGGCTGGCCCTGCAGCTGCTCCAGTGAGCAGGCTCCCTTCTCCTGGGGAGGGCTCACATGGTCTCCATGTTGATTGCTCAGTGCTTCTCTGCCTCTGGGTCTCTCCCCATTTTCCTCTCTCTCTCCCGATATCTGCTTTCTTCTTGTTTCTTCTCTCCCTCCTAGAGCCGTGAAATCCCTGTTATCCTGCTGTCAATCTCTCCTTGCTTTTCCCACTCTCTGCTCTGTGCACACCGTTAGCTCCACGGCCTGCTGCACTTTCCTCAGAAACAGCTGTCCCCTTCAGTCCAGTCTCAAGGGTGCCACCCTAGCTCAGACGCCCCTGGCCTTAGTGTTAAGCTACGACGGAAATCTCCAAATCTTCCTTCATTGCCAAACTGTTTTCCCAAAGTTCCACTTCTGTCCTGTCCTCTTCACCAGCGTGGTTCCCTGGTGCTTCAAGGACAAACATTCCTCTTGGTACTCAGCCCCTCCCTCTGTCTGGATCCCCACCACAAGACCAGGAGCAAGGAAGTGGGGGGCATATGGCCTGTCAGGGGGTGGGGGCTGGGCACAGATGAGGGGCCTTGGGGCCTGGGGCTAGCTGGAGGGGGGCCTTTTCCCCATCTGCTGAAGGAGGCATTGCTGTGACCAGAAACAGAACTGTAGCTGGGAAGAGCTGGGAAATAGCCCAGATGATGTGCCAGGCATGGTGGCAAGCAAGGGTGGAAGGATGTGCTGGTCACGACCAGAGAATCAGGCAAAACAAAAGGATTTCTGCATCTAAAGCTGTTTTCTAGCCTCAGCAGTCAAAATGGGGAAGGCCTCCCATCTGCCAGGCACTTTGCAGGGTTTGTTTGAGCAGGTGTTGGAGTCGGAGCCCCAAGGGCTGAAGAGGGAATGTGGGGTGGAGTAGCTGGATCCTCGAGAGCAGAGAGGAGCCACAGAGGCTGGGGCTGGAGTGGAGAGGGCCCAAAAGAGAACTCCCTGGTCGGGGCAGCCAAGCAGGGCTTCTGGAGACAGGCCTGGAGGATGTTTCTGGGGTATGTGATATAGACTACCCCTTATCTGCCCTATAGAATTCTTAGGAAACTGTACATCTCTCACTTACGCTCAGGTATGGGCACATTCCTCAGGGAGCCTAGGGGGTTGGGCCTTCCTGAAGGGGGCAGAAGGAGAAGGGGCCCTGAGACACAAGCCCTGGATATTCCCAGGAACCTTCCACATTGGACTCCTTTAGTGAGTGGGGGGCATGTGAACACAGCAGTGGGGGTGGCCTTCGAGGAGGGTGCAAGGGTGTAGGCGTGTGTAGGGTATCAGTGTGCATGGGAGCCCAGGCCTACAGAGAAGGGGCATGACCACGAGTCAGTGTAAGCCCCCTGCCCTCCAATTTACCTGCAGAAATGCTGTTGGGCCATCAATGCCAGCAGGGAGGGCCTCTGCCAGCCTGCCAAACAGCCCACCACACCGCAGGGCACGATATGCAGCTGACGCTCGGGGACACCTGCAGGCCCAGCAGGCTCTCTGGCTTCTCTTCGCAAAGCGACAGCACCAGGGTCTGCCCATATATTGGTCTCCATGTACACCCATGGGGTTCTTGACTTTATTATAGGCAGGAGACCCTGGGAAAGTAAAAAAGACAGTCAATGAGAATAGAAAGAGGGTATCCGTTAATTTCATTAGTAAAAGGATGCAATCTCATTTCACACCTCTCCCTGGTGAAGAGGACATATAAGCTATTGGTGCCTTAACTCAGACTTGGCTCGAGCAGTATACTTCTGGCCAGGAAGAGGCAGGTGGAGACTCTTGATCTCTGATCCAAGAACCTTGTGGTCCCTGAGGCGGCACAATGTGATATGTCAATGCGGAGAATCAAAGTATTGAGTCTGATCTTTCTGATGTTTCCTACAGGGTTCCAGAGCTTTAGTGGGGCTTCGCACAGTGAGATTTTCATAGCCCATAAGGCCTGGCCTGGCTTTAGGGGTATACTAGGCATGTTGAACCTTTGCCCAAGAAACACTAAAATGTTCACATTCAATAATTATTATCTGTGGCTGTGGTGATGTCACTAACCCATATTTGGGATGACTGCCTATCCCAGCTTCAGCCCATGCTTTCGGCCTCGCTGGAATGCACCTCAGCCTGGGGCCAGCTCTAGATGAAGTCAGTCCAGGCAATACCATGAGGCTTTTCACATGTGCATCACTGCTGAGAGGAGGCAGGAGGCCTGGATCAGATGACCCTAAGACCCCTTCTTTTTACGCCTTGGTTCTATCACGTGGGATTTGGGCTTATATTGTGGCTATTAGGCATGACAACTTAAACTGGAGTCATAGTGAAAAACAATGATCTACATGTACTGAGCACTTAACCATGTTTTAGACTTGAGGCCGATGCACTGAGTTCAAAAAGGGGTCTGGTTTGAGATAAAGCTTGAGAAGTAAATAAGCAGGATAGTAAGGGACCTCCTGAGCCATGTGAATGACATTGGATTGGACTTCACCTTGAAGGTAATAGGGAGCCATCAAAAGTTCTAAATAGAAGACTGATGTGCTTAGATTTGTGCTTTAGAAAGATCCTTCTAGTTTCCAGAGTGGAGGCAATAGAAGAAAGAGGAAGATCCCGGAGATGGGGTACAGTTAAGAGACTCTCAGGGTGAGAGATGGTGGCAGGTTAGAGGTGGGCAATGGTGCTCAGTGCGGACAGAAAGCAAGAAAGACTGAGTGGGGTAATGCCTGCAAGTTGTCTATTATTAGGTGACTGGAGGGCCTGCCAACCAGCCCAGCATAGAGCCCATGCTCCCTCTCCCAGCAGAGTGCCTCAGTGGAGTCTGCCACATTTCTCCATGCACTTCAGTCTGTTGTCAGAGAGGAAGACATCTGAGAGGAAGAAAATGACCAGGATTCAGCTGGTGCTGGGAAGGAAAGCCCATGCCATGAATAAGATGGGCCTGGAGTCAAACCTCCTTAGCCCTCTAGGAAGCAAGGTGCTACCTCTCGCTCCTCGGCCTCAGCCTTGGCCTGTGCCCTCAATGTCTTGCCTGTTCTCATTGGAGTCCCTTCTTGCCTATCAGTCTCTGAAGCCGGGGTTCCTTCTCTTTTCCATTTGAATAAGCCCAACCACATCTTACACTTTCACTGACTCACTGTGGACTCCTGATTGCCTGGTCTAGTTCATACTCTGAGGAAGTCCCGGGCCGTCTCATGGTCCCTCTCATGTCACACCCCACCTCCAACTCAGCAACGTCTTCTATGTGTTTGAGCATCCTTGGCTCTGAAAGGCTTCTGTTCAAGAAGGGCTGATGCCTGGTGGAGTCAAGAGGAGCTGAGTCATAACTAGTGGCTTCTTTACCTAGTAGTGAGGTGAGCTCTCCTCCTCAGGCAAACCCATCCCAGACCCAACGGCCCAAGCCCTGGCTCTGTGCTCCCAAAGGCATGGCCATAATCCTCTGCTATTCTCAAGCACATACCCTGGGAGCCACAAAGTTCCTTCTTACATTCTTGGTCCAAGTTAGAGTAAATATTTCCTCCAAAATGCTCTATCCCTGAGCACTGAGTGGGAGAGGAATGTGAGTGGGGGGAGCTTCTGTAGGTCTCGGGTAGGGAGAGGGGCCCGTGTTCTACAGCCAGCCCTGCCCCCACCATCCCAGCACTCTGCGGCCAAGGATTAATTCGCGATGAGCACAGGCCTGGGGAGCATATGGCTTTTGTCAGTTTTGTTTCCAGGTGAAGCCTTGACAGGTACATGAGGGGGAGCCGTGGGTGGAGGGAGAGGCTCTGGGAGAAGGTGGATGTCCGTGAGTACGCAGTGTGGCCTGGGTCTCTCCTCGTGAATGATCACCAGTGAGGAGGTTGTTGGCTGTAGGAAGAGAAGCTCTGGACCAACGGGCTCAAACCATAAGAAGTTTCAGTATCTCACCAAACAAGAAGTCCACGGGTCAGGTGGCCTCTGGGGGCTTCAGGAGCAGTTCTGGCTCTGGGTTCCCACAATGGGCTTCCCTCATTATTCTCAGAGAGATCAGCTCTTCCTGTGTGTTCCTTGTAATTTTTGTTAACAAGGTGAGCTCATTATCCATACATCCCTACAGCCATTCTCTCACATCTCATTGGCCAGAATTGTTCAAAAAATCCATTCTTAAAACAACAACTGGCAAGGGAAATGAGACCACTGGGACTTACCTTAGTGAAACTCACCACCTTTTAGAGAAGGTGGTGCCTCTGAACACAATCTAGGTTCTGTTAGTGGCAGAAAGCATTGGCAGGCGGGATGGGTGTTGGGTGAGTGACCACCAGTGCCTGCTACAGGTCGTGAGGCTGAAACTCGTTTTGACCCTCTCTCTGCATCACTTGGTAAAAAGGTGTTTTTTTAAGTAAAAAGAAAGAAAAGGATGAGAGCCATGGCAGGTCAGAGGTTGCGCTGGACGTTTGGACTGAGTTCTCCCCATCTGCACATTCTGCTGCTCACAGCACTTCTCTGTGCGCTGTTTCATCTGATAATCACAACAGCCCTGTGAGCAAGACAGGGAAGTGATTATTATCTCCATTTAACAGGTGAGGAAGAGGCGACACACCAAGGGCTAAGGTGGCTTTCCAAGATCCATTCCAGGCACCCCTTTCATTCACACCACCTAGATATATCAGCATGAAATTCTGGCTTATTTTTAGCTCTTGTAGAAAGGAGATTCATTCTTATTGGTTACGTGGTCCTAGGGGTCAGCCTGTGGAGTCAGGCAACCAGATTCTTGGGACACTTCTGGATATCCAGGCCATTTTTTTTCTCCTCCACCTCAGGAGATGTAAAGCCATTCTTCCAGGCCTTGATCACAGGCCTTTTCTATCAGTATGGAAACAAGTGCATCTCAAACTAACCTTGCCCTCCAGGAGTGGTGGGCAGTGTCCTAGACACTGCCTGCTGCTTCCAGCCCTCTGTTGTCCTGGGTGCCTTCGCTTTGCAGCCTCAACTCACTGTATGGTAGAGCAATGAAGATGTCTAAGCTGCTTGTCTCTTCATCACTTTCTCTCCAATACCTAACCTTGTGCCTAACATATAGTTGAAGTTTAATAAGCAATTGTTGGACAAATAAATGAATAAATGAGTAAGAGAAGGAATAAATGCTATGGAAGGTATAGATAGATACAGCTCTATCAGAGTGTAGGGTAAGAAAAGAGAGCCATAGAGATATCTTTTCATCATTTCTTATTTACTGAGGGTGCCAAGCATTGTGCCAGTTGCTGGGGCTTCTGGGAGAAGGGGCATTTTTCCCTGATTTTGAATGATCTCACAGCCCAGGGGATGAGGTCAGATGATAAAATCAATGCTTGCAAGACAGTGTGAAAATTACTGAACAGAGATATGCTGAAAGATATGCTGAGAGAATGTGGTAGAAGAGTGCAAGTCAAGGAAGCCAGGGAATTAATTGATGGAGCAATCCGTGTCCTTCATCATGAGATCTCTATGTTCCCAGCCCTTTCCTGGGTTTTCTGTGGGAGCTCCAAGAAAATGTTAATCCATTTGCTCAAGGAGATAATCACTAATATGGGGAGGATGAAGAAAATCACTCATAGGACTCTAAGTAAAGAATGAAAATATTGAACAGTGCCTGGTTACATGTTAAATTCAAGACACAGAAAGTCACACCAGGGGAGAATTCGGGTTCACAGTGGGCCCAGGGGTTGGGAAGGGCTACCTGGAGGAGGAACGTTCTGGAAGGGAAGCTCTGGGGTCCAGAGATCTCTGAGAATCACCAATGCCAGGCTGAGGAGCTTTTACACTTTTATAGTTTACTCTGTAGGCATCAAAGAGTCACTGAAGAGTATGGAGCTGGGGAAGGGCATGATGAGATCTGGATTTTTGAAAAATTACTCTGGGACATAATATGGAACATGGGGGAGGGATATGAGAATGCAAGATGAGATATAGGGGAACCAGCGAGGAGGCTTTGCCGCAGCACCAGTGAAAGACCATGACGACCTCAACCACATCCTTCCGTTGAGATAAGCGGCTCCCAGCAGCTGGAAAGCCACTGCAGAACCCTTTTGTTCCTCAGTGCATGGGCCGTGAAGTTTCCTTAGGGGTCCGATTCACTGTATCTGAGTTTGTATCTGAATACAGACCCAGGCAGTAGGGATAGAACTGTGATCAGAACAAAATCCCCTGCGTGTGTGGAGCTTCCATCCTCACAGTCGTCTATTGCTGTAGATTGCTCCCGGCGAGAGAGGAAAGCTGGTCCAGAGCTGCCTTTCAGGGCAGTAGTTCTGGAAGGTGCACTTGGCAAGCAGTCCGCTTCCCCCACCGCCACCCCACAACTCTCTCCCACAGTCCCCTTGGCTAATAAGCCATGTGCTTCTTCCATTTTATCCCATTTAATCCTGATCCCCAGCAGAGCCTAATGAGGCGGATGGTGGTGCCCATTATGCAGTGATAATGTGTGGGCAAGGACTCCCTGGGACACCAGTGGCAGAGCTCCCCGTAGAGGATACGGAGGCAGGGGGCAGCTGTGGGAAGGTGCCGCTGTGCACCAGAAAGAGGAGGCCCCCGCTCAGGCAGGGCGAGGCTTCCTTGATGCCGGAGTTGGTCCGCGAATACCTGGGGGGGGGGGCCGCACATCTCACCAAAAACAACACAGATAGCCACAGAATGTTAATCAGACTCAGACATCAGGACCTAAGAAGATAACTGCGATGTAGAAAACACACAAAATAACCAGGCAGCCTTTGTAATTAACTTCCGCTCCCTTCCAGCAGTCATTTGGAGTTAATGGTTTCTTAATTCAGTGCTCATTTGGTTACTTTAATTTCCAATTAATTTTGCCGGTTTTCCTCCAAGGTGCTCATGGTGTGATAGAAATTCCTGCATGGTTAAGTCCCCACCACAGGAACCTGGGGTAGGGTCGTGGGGGGCAGGTGGGGATGAGGTCAAGCTATCAGCAGAATGCTGGACCTTGCCTGAGGGCCAGGGGGCAGAGCTTCCTGAGCTCAGGTCCTTAGGAGTCCCCTCCATTTGGAGGGGTCTGCTGAGAACTGATAAGGTGGTACAATGGCTGGGGATGTCCTTGAATTTCTCCAACATTCCATGAGGTTTGATTTATTGCTGGGTGTGGGGTGGGAGAGAAAGCCCAGCCATGCAGGAAGTAGAAGGGAAGGCTGAGGATCAAGGACCATGCCTCCCTTCTGCCAAGCGAAGGGGAACGGGAGAGGGCTTAGGGCTCTGAGCCAGCACTGATGGTGCCTCCACCCAGATCCCCTTGCGGGGCCTAGGTACCCAAGGCCCCGCTGCTGCAAGTATCAGCTGCTATTGGCTCACAGCCTCCCTCTTCTCTAGAATTGCCTTTGGCAAATGGAATTCACCTCTTCTGGGAGTTTCCACTCCCTCTGCCACTGGGGACCTCGTGTAGACCAGGACTGAGTGGTGTAGGCTAAAGGCTGCACCCCCTTCTCCCTCGCCTTAGGCCGAGCCCGCCCCTGGGGTGTGGTTGGCGCTCCAGAGTGCTGCAGCCAGACTCCAGCTGGACCACATCCTGACTGATGTCTTTGCCATGTTCTGTCCTCCTTCTCTCCCTTCCTCCTTCAAGGATCCCTCAATAAATCCTCTGTACCCCAATCTCTGCCTTGGACTTGGTTTCCAGGGAACCCAAACCACAGCAGTACTTTATATATTAAACTCTTGTCTAGCTCTTACAGTGTGCCAGACGCTGCTTTAAGTCCTTTACAGAAAGAAATCAATTTCATCCTCATAGCAACCCTGTGAGGTAAGTATTGTTAGCATCCCTATTTGGAGATAAGAAAACGGAGACAGGGACAGACTGAGAGACTTATTCAAGGTCAGTGTGGATAATAAGTGCAGAACATAAACATGAACTCAGTCAGTCTGGTTCTAGATTCTGCGACTATGCTCAAGACATAACCACTAACTCCGGCAAATGCCTTAAAGCCATGGGTGATGTAATTCAAGAGACTGAGCCATCCAGAGGAATGGGAGATAGCTTTCCCAAGGCCCTCTGTCAAGGGATGGAGGAACAAGGGGATGTGAATCCCTGGAGCTCTGGCCCCATGATGTCAGGGCAGCTTTCAGGCAAATTCTCCCACCACTGAAGATTGAAGACGTGACTCCGTACAGCAAGTGCTACTGTGGAAGTCAGACAACCCAGGTTCTAGCACTGTGTCCCTGACTCCCTTTGTGACTTGAGACAAGTAATTTTCTACCGGTGGGTCCGTTTCCAGATGGGGATTAGTTACAAAGTTATGAAGAGGCTCCGGCTCTAACTTTTTGGCTTTAGGAAGTAGAAATGTGGCACTTCCCTGAGGATCCTCGATCAGAGAATTATGGAAAGCAGAGGACAAGCTCAGGTATCAGTAGCTCTGTCCCCAGGGGGCTGGGGGGAGGGGCCCACAGAGCTGCAAAGAACCTGGTTCCCGGTGACCACTCAGTGCCCATTTACAGAACATTCATTCGTCAATAAGCATTTATTGGGTACCTGTATTTTGCCAGGGACTCCGCACATGTAATGCATGTCTCCCCAGTGTAGGGGCACAACGGGGGGCACCTTCCCAGTAATGGCCATTAATTCATTGACCCTTGCTCCACTTGCCACTGAAGGGCCAGCTCCATGTAAAGACACCCCCACAGCATACACACAGTGATCTCCTAAGTGCCGGGTCCTCGCTCTCCTGCTAGAGACCCTCTCAGCAGTGGCCACCGCCAAGGCAGCCTAGGGACTCCTGCCTCCATGGCCAACACCTTCTATTCTCAAGCCACATCCAGCTGTTTTCCCAAAGCTACCAGTCCACGAGGGCCTTGAAACATGTTCCTCAAAGGAAAAGGAGCACCCCCTCTGGCCCCCTGAGGCAGGGCTGCAGCAGAGTAAAGGGGGTGAGGGAGGGTGAACTGGAGGGGTATAAATATTTGTTCTTCCCTCTCTCCCACACCCACAGCTCCCACCCCCGCCCTGCTTCCTCCTTCTCCAGACCTTAACAAGACCGTATCCAAGGCGGCCTCTTGGGCAGGATGAGAAACCATCTGCATTCATGTCCTCTGTGAGTCCCAGTTCCCATCCATCTCCCCCACAAACTACCAACCCTCACAAAGGCCCACGAAAACAGCTGTTTCCAGACCAAAGCCTCTGCCGGGAGTTCAGGGCCTACGGCCGCCAGAGGGTGCAGAGCTGTCATGGCTGCCGCCATCACAGATCCCAACTCCCCAGCTGGCAAGAGCTGCACAGTCCAACTGGCCAGGGCTGCTTGTTGTACTTTTCAAATGCTGTGAGTGGAGAAGGACACCAACTTTACTAGGAGCCAGGGCCTTTAGGCGGCCCGTGGAGCAACCCAGGGCCTGCCGGCGTGGCCGCAAGTCAGCCCCGATGGATGCCTCCCTGTGCTCCCAGCTTCTTCTCTCAGCCTCTCCCCCTACACAAGCACAGCTCGGACCATGCCTCTCTCCTGTTCCAAAACCCTTGGAGGTCTTCAAAAACCAAGTGGATGAAATCTGAATGAAGCTTGTGGCCTCCAAGGGCCGCCACATTTGGCAGTAAACCATCCTCACTGATGTCACAGATTCCAGACAAACTGGGAAACTCATTCTCTCCCAAACTTGTTTGCATGTGACATTTCCTCTGCTTGGTGTGTTCTACCCTCCCTCATCCCACCTGTGGAAATTCATGTTTTCCTTGGGAGGCCTGTGAGTACAAAGAAGACTCTGACCATGGGAGTCTGATATCAAGTCAGCCAATATTACCCCCTCCCCTGGTGCCCCTTCTCTCTCCCCAGCTCCCTCAGCCCGTCTTCCTCGATGCCAGTGAATGTAGTACAGGATTGGAAGGGATCTGAGAGTTCCCAGTCCTTTCACATCTACCTTGATCTGTGGTTCTCATACTTAGGCTGCATCAAATCCCCTGGAAGTCTTGTGAAAACACAGATTCCTGGGCTTCATCCTCAGAGTATCTGATTCAGGAGGTCTGGAGTGGAGTCTAAGAATTTGCATTTCTAGAAAGTTACCAGGTGATGCAAATGCATCTGGTCCAAAAACCACACTCTGGGAACCACTGACCTAGATCTTGACCCAGAAAATAACCTTGTATCTCTGTTTCCCCCAAAGGATCCGGTGCCAGCACACTCACTCTCTTGGTTGGTATCCACTGATGGCTGCGGTTCCCAAGGAAGAGGAAGGGCTTCCAGGGGCCTGCCTTTCAGAGCCTGGAGGACGGGCTCAGGGAGTAGTATTACAGTGAAGCCACTGTCAAGAACATAAAATTCTCTACAGGAAACATAATCACAGAGATCCATGAAGTAGCACACTGTAACCATATCAGCAGTGGTAATAACAATAGTAGTAACATGATTATAATATGTCATCTGCCCTAATGTGCTAACTCCAGGTTCATCTGAGCAATAGAAGAGAATAGATGTGCACAAATGCTCACAAAGTCTAGCTTAGACGTATTTGGGGCCGTTTGGATGATGGCAATGGTGATGATAACTGTAACAACAAGCCACATAGGTAAACAGCTTTAGTGTTTCTAAAGCATTTTCACAGCTTTATTTCAGCAGCAGCCCTGAGAAGTAGACAGGCAGGCAAACTTCTTTGGATTATAAAAGAGGCTCACTTTCACTCGGCCTTTAACTTAACAAACGTGGGTCGGGTACCCATTGTGTGCAGGTCAGGGACTGAGCAGAGGCTTGGGTGGGGTTGCAGTTAAAATACAGGACACCCAATAAAGTTTGAATTTCAGATAAATAATGAATCATTTTGTAGTGTAACTATGCCCCAAATATTGCATCAGACATCCTTATACCAAAGATGTTATGGCGCTGTTCATCTGAAATTCAAACTTAACCGGGTGTCCTGTATTTTTATTTGCTAAGTCTGGCAACTCTACTGGGGAAGGAAGGGGGGGATACAAAGAACTGTTCCTTGCCCTCAGAACAAGCTCATAGTATGGTAGGCTATCAAAAACCTCAGACAGAGGATCCTGGTCCCGTAACCAGTGGGGTGAAAGCAGCGCTTCTCAGACTTGAAATGAGCACAGCAATCCCCTGTGGATGTAGTTAAACTGAGCACGCTGATTTCAAGGTCCTGGGTGAGGCCCAAGATTCTGCATTTCCAACAGGCTCCCAGAGGATGCCACTGGTGTCTGACCACAACTGAGTAGGGAGGGTGGGGAGGGAGGCTTAGACACTGTGGGAGCTGGAGGAGGCACTTGGTTCACCTTTAGGGGTCCGGGAGAAGCTTCTTAGAGGAGGTAGTACCTGGGGGGCCTTTTCTGTAAGAATCAGAGAAGGGCGGTGGAGAAGGTGTGCCAGGCAAAGGATCACCATTTGTGAAGTCCCAGATGCAGGAACAAGGGCTGCAAATTTGCAGAGGGCAGGAGGTTGAGCATGGATGGAGGATAGGGTTTGGGCCCTGGGAATCCAGAGCTGAATCAGATGAGGTCCCTGTCATTCCAGACTCCACCCCATCTTATGGGAGAGGCAGAGCCATGGTTAGAAAAAATAAAAGTTCCTATGGCCAGGATTCTCACCTGACCCTGGTCTCTTGCTCACTGCACACATGTGGGCAATATGTTATTATTGACTCTATATAAAGAGCTCTACCCGGTGCTCTGGGCCGCGGGGCTGCAGGAGAGCAGAGGCTGGAGTGGTGGCAGCGCCAAGGACAGAGACTGAGATGGCTGTGGGGATGGAGAGGCCCAGAGGCCGAGACGGAGGGGGATTACAGACCTGCCGACTGCTGAATGCAGACGTGATTCTAGTGCTTGACCTTTGCATAATCTCTTTTACCCCAAGAACGTTCCATTGTCATTTCTCGGTCTCACTGAATCCATAGTGAACTTTCCTGGGGCTGAAACCCTCAGGAAAGACACATGGACAGGCCAGTACAGCCCAGTGCGGCCCCTGCTGAGTTGGAGATAAGCACTGGAGTGGCAAGAGCCCAGGGAGGGGGCAGCTCACTCTGCCTGGGCTTGTTGGATGAGTGAATTCAACTTGACCTTTATGTAAGGCAAAAAAAAAAAACAGGCCCAGCAGGAGGCCCAGCTGACCCCATAGTCCAGAGCCTGTACTCCAGGCCCCCCTTTATTCACATCAACTCTATACCTTGGTCAGAAAACCAGTGGCAGAGAAGCTGGTTTTATCAGTAGACTTGGATTCATGGATGGGGTTTTGGAGTCTGTGGTAGCTATGTATCTTGGAGCACCTTAAAGTTAACAGCGCTGGGGTCGTAGCATGGCGTGTTCTAGCTCTTCGGGTTTATCACAGCAGCCAAGGCTTCCTCCATGACCATTCTCTCCTTCTTCCTTTGGTAATAGATGGCCTGCACTGTAGCTGAGGACATGGACTCTCACAACAAAATCTACACTTCCCAGCCTCCCTAGATGTGCTCTGGCCAGTAGGGTGTGGTGGCGTACCCTGCAAATCTGTCTGGATGTAGGACAGGAAACAGAAACGGCTCTAGAGTTCCAAGCAAACTGGGGTTTCATAAAGGGGTAGGGCTCACAAAGTCGTGGCAAGTCTGGAAGCATTGAGGCTGTGGGGTGTGCTAGGATTTGTGGTCACATTGTGGTAGCTACAAACCAGTGGTCACAAAGCTCCAGAAAACTGCTCCAGTGTCACAGCCACCCACAGATACAAGGCACTGGACAGGACAGCTGCATCTACTGCCTAAGGAAGGATGCCTTCCAACTCGCCTTCTTTCTGCCTTCCAGGTCACCCTGGGGGAAGCTCATTGGCTGCAACTAGTCACATCTAGAGCCCCGGTGGCAGAGTATGAGAAATGCAGTACCGAGGCTTCCAGGCTCTGTGATAAAGTGAGAGCCTAGCAGGGCGTGGGCAGAGCATGACCTGACGATAGTCACTGTCACCCTTCCTGCCAGCTGGAATAAGCACGTGATGGTGAAGGCAACTTCCTAGCATGATAGAGAATCACAACAGAGGTCTTGGAATTGGCATGGGAGCTGAGACCTTGGTGAGAAGTGAACTTCTATCTTGCTGAAGTCACTGTTTCAGCAGCTGGGCCTGTGCCCTGACATGGCAGCATTCAGTGTCATGGGAAGCCCCAGGGGTGTCCCTTCCAGAACAGGTAGTGTTGCCGTCCCTGGAGTGTCACTTCAACCTGGCCATGAGGCAGTATGTGCTCCACCCACAGACAGTACGGTGTGCCGGGCTGTGGGGGGCTGGTGCCAAACGTGGGCCACTGAGTCTATGCTGAGGGAAGCTGGACAGTGTGCAGAGGGGGTAGTTGGGGGAGGTAGGGCTGGCAATGGAGAGGAAGAGAAAGGATTTCCAGCAGAGGTCACTTTTCTGCCCCTTCCCCAGAGGCACTAACCAGTGAGCCGCACTGTGAGCTCAAAGGGCAGCCCGGGAGAGGCAGGGCACCCCCGGTGAACAAGGACAGCCGGCTTTCACCCCTTTCACCCAGCACAGGATGGAGCCGAGGCGTGACCTAGAGGTGTGAAAGGAAAGGCATTGGTCCAAAGGGAGGGACCTGTGTCTCTAAGACATTAGCTTTGAGGCTCTGAAGACAAAGATAGGAATGGACATGCTCAAGAAATGGCCCTGAGGTCATGGAGTGGTCCCTGGTCTGGCTTGCCCCTTGTGCCCTGCCCCTCCTCCCCAGGAGAGCACACCCCATTTACCCTTCACACAGGGCTGGCTGCCTCTACGAGGCCTGTGGCCTGGGGCATGTGGACGGTCGTGTGAACCTGCTCGCCAAGCACTGGGGTTGGGCCGCACCACCCAGCCATTCTCTCCTCACCCTTCTTTGTGAAGGGTGTGTGTTCAGCATGTGGGGATTGGCCAGTGTCGGAGCTCATGTAGATACTGGGCCAGGACTGTCCAGGATGAATGAATAGTGCAGGGCCAGATCAGAAATTAGACTGGGCTGGCGGCCAACCTGTGAGTACAGTGGGCTCAGGCTGGGGCCAGGGATGCCACTGAGTCCATGACATGGACAGCATCTCAGCCTAGGAGCCGGGGCGGGGTACAGTCTGCTCCCGGAGTCCGGGCTTAGATTTGGGTGTGGAAAGAGTGTTGCGTTGACCCCACAGGTGTGAGCTCCATGTCATTAGTTCCCCAGATAATAAGCTATAATGAAAGGCCATCAGATGACAAGTGTAATTTCTTCATTTATATCATACTCAGTTTCCAAACCATTTTACTTCTGGGCCTTCTCTTTAGTTTTCCCCAAACTTGTGGTGTGGACCATTTATCCCTTCCACTAGAAGAGGCTGTACAGGCACGGGGGACAAATGAGCTGCCTCCATTCTCACAGCGAGTTCCCAAGGAGAGGGAGGCAGGCAAGAGGCCAGTTGAGCGGATGCCCAGCCCAGGACAGCCTGGTGGACTCACAGCTTCCTGCAGTGTTTTGGAGACAAGCCCTAGGTCACCCTGAAACGCACAGGCAGGCGGCAGGCAGGTGGCCCTGCAGCTGGCTGCAGGACTTGGCGGCAGGGATGTCCTGGATCAGAGCCTTGGACCATAGCCAAGGCTGTTTCGTTGGGGTGGAGGGTGAGGGCAGCGATTTATTCAGCCTGCGCTGCAGTGAGCCCTGGGGCAGGTGCCAGCGATGTGCCAGTCCTGAGTGACGGAGCCGGGAACCGCCGAGTGGCCAGGGGGCAGGAACCCCTCCCTTCCAGCTTCTCGTGCCACTGAAGGAAATATGAAGTGATGGTAAGTGACAAAATGGAAAATGTAATTAAGACAGGGATGATAAAAACTGTTCCCCAGGCTCTGAGATTTAAAGCTAGGTCACGGGATGACCCCCATCCTGGCCGCCCAGCCGGCCAAGAGGGAGCAAGGGAATGAGTTTGAGGAGAGGAGGCAAGCTCTGTGGAGGACAGTGAGCCAACTGGGCTTTGGCTGCCCTGAAAGAGAGCTGGGTCAGATACAAGGATGAACTTCCCGGAGATGAGGGAGCCTATACGCTAAGGTCAGTGTGACTTCATCTCCTTTTCCCAAGGACGCATATATCCCTCCTGGATGGGCTTAGGCACTGGCTCTGTGATCAAATGAGAAGTTTACACAAATGAGGAGGTGGAAGCAGATGGTGTTGGGAAAGAGGAGCAAGGGAAGGGGGCTGAGCGTGCAGCAAGTCTCCGAGGGCTTCCTGCAGGTCAGAGCTGGGAGACTGGGAATCAGCCAGGCCCCATGGAGGCGGATGTCACAACGTTTAAACCTGCCATCCCTGAGTGACCCCTCTTTCTCCTTTCAGGCTGCTTCCCCTCAGTCAGACCAGGAGCAGAGTAGGAGTGGTGGCTACTCCCTAAACTCACAGAGGAAGCAGGAGGCCAGCCAGCCCTTGGCGTTCCAGAGCCTCTGATGGGGGAGAGTCCAGGAGTCCCATGAGGAGAGCCTGTCTAGACCTTCACGGGGAGCCCAGGATCTGTGGGGAGATCCATGCAAGAATCAGGGGCTCAGCGCCAACATCTGGGGCAGGTCCGTTTTGCCAGACATTGCTAAGAGAGCCGACTTAGCCTTTGCTTTGAGGGCCTGAAGCAGCCACCTCTGCTGGCCTCCATTGTCCCTGCATCCTGTGCTCTGTGGCAGGCAAGTAGCAGGCAGAGAAAGTGGCTTCTTTATGCTTGGTGAACTCCCAGGTCGGTGGGAGAGAAGACTCGTATTCCGATTTGAGGTAGTCATTCAGCTCCCATTTACTGAGCATCTACTCTGTGCTAGGCATGGGTGGGCAGGGCCCCACTGTGGAGTTTAAGAAGCTTATAGTTTTGTTGGGAATTGAAACATACGGAACAATCAGATAGGAGTGAGATATTCAGGCATTAACTCAAGGTGAGAGGTGGCTCACACGGCAAGTGTGCAGGAGCTAGGGGAAGGAGAATTCGGTGCAGGCTGGAGGAGTCAGTGCAGGCTTCTTAACTGAGGCAGCGCTGAAACCTGACCTTTGCAGGATGAGAAAGAATAGCTTGGAAGATTAGAGGAGGGGAATGCAGCCTGGGTGGGCTCAGTGTATACGTAAATATGTGAGGTAGGAAAGAGTATTCAGAAAGTTTTTCTGAACTTCATAGAACTAAGGTCACAGCAGGGGTACAGAAAATAGATCCTTGGGTGATCCCCACAAGTCTAAAGCCACTTTGGGATCAAATGTTTCTCTGTGAGAAGAGCCTGTGCCCAGGGATGCATTACCTTCCCCAAGTGGACAGATCCATCTCCAGGAAGCTAGTCCTCTATCTAAATGGCCAAGGACCTTGGCCCTGGTAGCTCTCACTCTTGGATCTATGGAGCAAGTTCCCCAATTCCTGAGCCCCCAAGCCACAGGAAATGGAACCAGACTGGAATAAAAGATGCCTCTGTGCTGTGCTGATGGTGAGGGAATCAAAGTCACTATCCCACACCATGGCCAAGAGGTAGCCAGATGCATGTGGTAGGGGAGGAGGCCTGCGCCCCTGTTCTCTCCTTCATCCAGGAGCCGGAACGTGATCTCCTCTGGCTTCAAGGCCGACCCAGCAGTCCTTTGTTGCTGGAGAAGATGTAATGGAGCCAGGTTGGTCCTGCCACCCCTGGAACATCTTTCATTACATGACATGTCCTTGTTATAGATACTGAGCATAAAACAGGGCCGGCATCACCCGAGAGATTGGAGAGACACGGGAGGAGCGCTCCATCATTTCAAGCACGCCATCCATCCATCCGTCACAGGCCCAGCATTTATGCCTGCAGCTAGAACACTGAAATACCAGATCAGAATTTATCGAGGATGTTGAGTCATAATTTATGCCATCTCTTTTCCTTCTAAGGACAGCCTTCCTGAAACATCTCTATTTCCCTGACTCGCCACCCCTAATGATCCCAGATGTGTGTCTGCCCACCTGCAGCTCTTTTTGGAGAATGTTTTCTCCATCATCTCCCCCAGCCCCATGGGTCATCTTCCTGCCTTAGGACAGCCCCTGCCTCAGGATCCCTGGAGTGTAAACTCTGTGATGAGGAGGAGATAACGCCCCTTTCCTGGTTTGCCTGCTGTACCCACTGGTGATAGGAGCATTCCAGGGGAGTCCCAGGCCCTCACCCGTGATGGGTCTAGGGGAGCAAGGGCAAGTCTAGGTCACTCTCCACACTCAGGCTGTCACCTCCATAAAACGAAGGGGCCAGATTAGATCAACTTTAATGCTTCTTCCTGCTCTACAATGGGCTGGGCACAGGTCCAGCAGGTCCGGGCTCCTTCAAGAAAAAGCCTGGCAAAGGGTAGGCGTTCCAGAGTTTCAGAGAGAAGTCAGAGCAAGGACCAAGCCTGGGGCTGTGAAGATAACCCTGTGTCACCCCCACACACCCCTCAAAGGGAGTGGTTCCAGCAGAGCACCCGGGTTCCCTGCTGGTTTCGGCCCTTCTCTTTTCTTCTGCTCACTTATTCGCTCTCCCTTTCCTTGTTTCCTTTCCTGATCGATGCCTGCCTGGAGCGTTGCCATACTGCTTCCAACAAACAGTTGTTTTAGACCACATTTCACCAGACCAGAAACAGTCCCAAGAGTTGACCTAGACCCAAGGCAAGGGAAGGCCCAGAGCCTCAGTCCCCAAACTCTGACTGGTTTTCCTTAATGGCACCAGAGGCGAAAATAATGGACGAACATTCCTGAACCTGATGCTCATTAGCATCAAATGTCCTTAGAAACTGGAAAGCATTTTTACTCTAACTTCACCTCAGTTCACTTCCCACTCTTCGTGGGCCTCGTTCTGTCCAAAGCCATGAACTCCAGAGGCCCTCTCAACGGAGGCTGACCTGGGATGGAGTTGGGTGAGGATTCACGCAGAGGGAATTCTGTGGCTCCAAACACCTGTCTTAATAAAACAGGTAACAACAAATAAATAAGTAAATAAATAAATAAAACAGGTAACGTCGTTGTGACAGAGCAGGCACCTTTTGATCAGATTTTTTTTTAATTTTTTTAATCTAAAATATTTTCATATGGTTCAAAATGAAAAAATATTAAAGGGATATAGTGAAAGGTTTCCTTTCATTCCCATCGAAGATCTAACCTGTCCTCCTGCACATACACACAAACTGCTATTAATTTCTTATGCAACCTTCCAGAGTTTCTTTATGCCTATATAAGCAAAACCAAATATGTATTCACATTTCCCCCTATTTTTCACTGAAGCTAGTATCCTATACATGCTGTTCTGCTCCCTTCTTTTGAAACTCCCCTGTCGGTTTTCACAGATGCATGGTGTTCCACGGCAGGCTCTGTTTATTATTCAAAGTCCTACATCTAGATACATTTTGAGGCATTCATAGGAGAGCATACCTTCATTAGAGGATGTTTGAGATAAAGATCAATATGACTCATACTGTGGGTCTGTCTTCAGTTTACATAGGAATTGTCTTGGGGTGCATGAAACACCTCCCAATCCCCCACATCTGAGCAGGATTCTGAGCCAGCAGGTCTGGGATTAGCTGCACTTCAGCAGGTTGATTCTGTTCCAGGGTCTACAGCCCTCCCCTCTGAGAAGCTCTCATGAATGGGGAAGGAAGCAAGAACCATATCCTGCCTTGAAAATATTGAGGTTGTTGAAATTAATCATTAAATTTAGCTCCGAGTTTCCTGGCAGTTCAGACCAAAGTGGAACGAAACAGATATAGTGTCCTCCCTGCCGGACCCAGAGGCCAGGTTTTCAGGGGACATAAACCTGTCCCTGGCATTAAATTCTAAGTGGAATTTATCATGGGTGCCATTACTTAAGGCACATTGAGCTGCAAAACGGAGAGCACCTTCCCTGACAGCCACTGAAAACACACGCACGTTTTTCACAGTTCCTCTGCAGAACTCAAGGCCCAGTGCCAAGCCCAGTTCGGGACAGTGTTTCTGCCGGAAGCTCAGCCAGCACGGGCCATCTGAGAAAGTCTGGGACACATGTGACACCATCAGAAAATCTGCATAGAGAGGTTCAATGTGAGTGACGAGAGAGAACAAGGAAACACACAAACATGGCTTTTGCAGTGTGGTTTTCTCTCCCTCAGCGATGCCCAGTCTGAAGAAGGAAGCCTCTCACCTTAGCCTAAGAAGCTCCTGGACCCTTGTGGTGGGAGAGAGGGGAGGATGGAAAACTATTTCCCCATTTTTCCCACCTAAAGCTTTGAGCATTTCCTCAATATTCAGCAACTAGTGTCACTTTCTCATTAAGCACACAATTCAGGGATTAGAACATGGTGAACACCCAATAAATATTGGCGCTGATGGTATTGGTGGAGGGGAGGGGCAGTAACCAGTGTTTTCCCAATCCTGCAGCCCTGAGGATATCTTGAAAACCTCTAGTTTTATGGGACAGATCAAAATGGATATATGTGATATCCTAACCATGGGCCCTCAACCCAATCTTTCCCTACTCAAACTTAGGAAGGCCAAGACTTAGGTAAAGCCATTCTCTCCTCTCTCCCCTTGGCCTACCCTTATTCCAAATTGGAAAATGACCTTGATACATGATTATGGCCACGAAACTGCGGTAAAATTCCAACTGAGGCTAAAGCTGAGTTGGAATAAATGAGAACACACTTCTGGGGTGCATTCAGACAAGGCTTGTGATTCAGAACAGATGCAGAAATCGTTCAATGCTCAGGTTCAGAAACAAAACAAAAAATCATTATTCCTATGAGATGGAAGATAGCTAAGCAATTACAGTGGAGATACCTAGTTACATATCAAAATCCATCCTCCTCCTCTTCCACAATGATAGAGCTTTAGAGTTTAAAGTTTAATAACCATGTGGTTGCTCGTGGGGGGACAGTTCCCAACCATCCCCATTGTGACTAAGTACAGTCATGGCACCAAATCCTCTCCAGTAGTGAATATGGTGTGTACTATTTCCAAGCCTGGCCCACAAAACCTTGGAGCTATGCTCTGCCATGCTCCCATCCCATGAGCCCAAACTCAGACATACCTGTAACCCAGCTGCAACCAAACAGATAAATACAATATCTTAGAGTGGTTCTTAATCTTCAGTGCACATTGGAATTACCTGGAAGTATTTTTAGATCACAGATTGCTGGGCCCTACTCCAAGAGTTTCAGATTCAATAACTCTAGGGGTGGGAACTAAGAATTTGCAATTCTAAAAAGCCCCATGGTGACACTGGAGCTGTTGGTCCAGGAACCATACTTTGAGCAGTAAGGGCCCAAGGTATGACAGAGAAAAAAAATCCCAATCCCTGAATGATTGCATGGAGCAGAGCCTCCATGTATCTGGGACGTTCATCTTGGATTTATATATTAGGCTTGTTTTTTTTAAGCCACTGAATTATTGTCGGGTGTCTATGTTTCAGAGCCCAGCTTCACCCTAATTAGTAGCCACCATCTAGTTCATGCTCCTTGAATATAGAAGGGGATGCTGAGGCCCAGGATGTCCATGTCCTAATCCCTGGAACCTGTAGTTATATTATTTGACAAGGCAAAGGGAAATTAAGGTTGTAGATGGAATTAAGATTGTTGGTCAGCTGACCTTAAAATAGGGAGATTAACCTGAGTTATCCAGGCTGGCACAATGTAATCACACTGGTCCTTAAAAGTGGAAGCAAGAGTCTGGTGCATCAATATCAGAGAAATGTAGTAGAAAGACACCACCGGCATTGCTAACTTTGAAGATGGAGGAAGGGACCCGGAGCCAAGAAATGCAGGCAGCCTCTAGAAGCTTAAGAGGTAAGGAAACGGATCTCCCTTACAGTTTCCAGAAGAGAGCACAGCCCTGCCAACACATCTATTCTAGCCCTGTGAGACCTGCACCAGACTTCAGACCTCCAAAACTATAAGAAAATTAATTTATGTTGTTTTAAGCCACCACATTTGTAACAATTGGTTATGGAAGCCATAGGAAATTAATGTGCTTGGAAACTGCTTCCTGTGTGAGGTTGATCTGGTCTCCTGAGCCTGGAGTTCCTTGAAGGCAGGATTGCCTCCTCCACCACCTGGCTTGGGGCTGGGTCCTGAGGGAAGAGAGAGAAAGAAAATAATGCACAGTAAAGTCACGTGGCTGCCTGTGTATTCTTCCCTGCTTTCCAAAAACAAAGAGAAAGACCATGTTTGGGGCACCCTCCAACCCCTAACTCTTATAACTAAGCCATGACTGTCCAGCGATTGAACTTCCTTTTGGGTTCCACCCAAGCCTTCACTAAACATTTTAGAAAAAATGTTGACCCCTAGGGGCAAAATTGGAGTGTGACTGACACCAACTAGCCCTGTCTCCAAAGTCCAACTTATCAAGGCCATTGGGAACTTCCAGAGAGTCTTTGTAGGAGGATGTTACTGTTAGAATACAGTCCAGGGCACAGGGCTGGGCTGCTTGTGGGAGGGGGAAGAGTGAGGATGGGATCCAGGCTCCCTCTGGGGACCTGCCTTTAGAAGTGGGTTTGGGGGCAGCTTGCAGACCAGGGGAAGGGCATTGGCCTCTGGGAATGGAAGCATTAAGCTTGACCAGGGGTTCTGTGTGTCTGGAGGGTTCTGCTGAGTGAGAGATTATATAATGGAAAGAAGATTGATATGGAATCCTCACTGGCTCTCAAGGCCCCCATCCCCAAAAGGAGCCCATCACCTCCCTGAATCTCCTCTCCAGGAGCTGCACTGACCCCCAGTGGGCTGCGAGCCTTCCCAAGTGTTCTCTCCCACGAAGGCCTCTGTGACCTCCCAGCTCTCCTTGGTCTCCATGCTCTGACCCCGTCAGCCCCACCTGGCTGCATCCTTCTGCTCCCTGGGCCACACTCTCCTCTGTCCACTCTCACATGAGCTTCCTGAGGACAAAGCCCTGTTTCTTTTTGAAAACAGGCACTCATGTCCAAGCTGGAAGAACTGCAGGCAAAGGACAGCGGCTGGGGCAGCCCCTGCAGACAGTGTTTGCTGGCTGACTGTGGAGGGCTGGTGGCAGCAAAACCCTGAGCCAAGTGCAGGAGCAGAAATTAAGAGCCCTGGGATTTAAGACTCAGCCTTGCTACTATCTCCCTGTCTCTCTGTGTGACCTTAGGCAAGTCCCTTTACCATCCCACAGACGTGTAGTTTCTTTATCTTTAAAATGGGACTGTTAATTCACAGATGTTCATCTACCAGGGATGATTTATGGGTAGGGTCTTAAAAGTGTCAGGAATTCTCTTCAGCCTTGAAATTAGGAACAGGCTGAGGGAGTGGAGCCCGTACAACTGATTGAATTTCCCATCCCAGCTGAGCCAGAATGAGTGGAATTAGGTCAAACCAGAGGCATATGGATTAAACCCAGTAATTCTATATGAAAGTGGATTCCTGGGGCCAAAAGTGGGGTGGGAGTTTGGAGCCAAGGGGAGAGGGAGCAGTAGTGATGTGCTGTCTATCCACCTGATCAAACATCTCTGGAGGCAAGAATTGCATGGAATGGCCCCTCCCAGTTCTGTATTTGGTGCCAGCGGGCTAGGCATTGTTCAGACAGGGAAGAACCTAGCCTGCCAGTCATTTTCACCTTAGTGTGAATTCTGTAGCTGGCTTACCCCTCCCCCAGGGGTTGACCTATCAGCCTGAACCCTTCAGAACCAATGCAAGGTTCTGTCCCAGGCATTAGAGTGAAAACAATTGGCCATGGAACCTTCAGCTGTGAAGCCACGCCCTTCACTGCTCTTTCAGCTTGGCACAGTCATCCCTGGATTGCAGAAATTCTAGAATGGTCTGTCTTGTTTCCACCAGGGCGGGCAGGGAATGACCCTGCCAGGGAAGTAATAAGTTCCCCTCCCCTGGGGGGCTCAAGCCTTCGATTAGTCCCTACCTATTGAGGAATCAGCTTTCTGAAGCTGGCATTAGTGGCATGCAGAGTCCCTCACACCCCAACAAGCTTGCGTACCAGACTCTGTGTGAGTGACAGGCACACTGGGGCTGGAAATCCCTATTACCTTCTCCCCAAAGTGAGTGTACCACAGTCCTCTCTGGGTGCCCTGACCCCTTTTTACAAGGTTGCTTTGTGGAAGAATACCAGGCTGCAGGCCCAGCTCTTGCAGCCCATTCTCTAGGCACCCTGGAGAAGGGTCCCTGAAGGGCCACCACACAGGTTGCTAGTTTGCACAGTCGTCCCCCAGCCCTGCCCAGCTGCAGGCCTGAAAGGGAGTTCAGAGGCAGAGGGAGCCCCAGCCTGGGCATGCCTCCTTCCCACGTCCAAATACTCCAAACTGCAAGGGACATATTTTCCTTCCTTTGGAACTGGGAGCTTCTCCACTGTCCTGGCACTGTTTGTATGGGAATTCATGCCAGAAAGGACTGAGCTGGAATGAAGAGGAAAGTAGGAAGGAACTAACACGTAGAGCGCCTACCCTGTGCTCAGAGCTGAGCATGTACTTTGCAAACATTTGTTCATTCTTTCAGTCATTAATTCATTCACTAATTACTTCAACAATGCAGTGACTACCCACCACGTGTCAGGCCTGGTCCAGCCTTTGAGGAATCGACAAAACAGCAATGTGGTGGTTATTTCACGCCCTCCCACAAAATCTCTGTGATGAAGGTATTATTCTTCCCATTTTTCAGATGAAGAAATTCAAAGCCTGAGAGGTTAAGCAACTAGCTCAAGTTTGCATAATTTGCATATGGCAAGGCTGGGAAAAAGAACTTAGTTTTCAGTTCAGCAACTTCTACCCCTTCCTACTTTGTGCTGTTCTCGTGTGTAAAATGGGGGTGGAGCTCCCCATGTGCAGGGCTGTTGCGAAGATTAGGTACATTGCATGTGAAGCCCTAGCATGTTGAGAATGTCCAGGGAGTGGTAGGTGATGGAGAGGCTCTTCTGACTCCAAGTTCAGTGTTTTCTCACTCCCTCACTGGGTTTTGGTGGCAGGATGCCATGGAGCTGGAGAAGTAAAGAGGCAATTAAGGGCTTGTGAAAGCCTGGGTCCTGTGGAAAGCAGGTATTTATCAATCTGTCACCAAGCAGTAATTGAGTACCAGTTGTGTATCCTCAGGAATTTTTTTTTTTATGTAGGTATTAAAATGATGGAATACACAACATTTTCAAAGAAAAACTAGACCCTAGATCCTAGATGGAAGACCCAGAACCCCCTCAGCGTACTCTCAGTATGGTTGAGGAGGCAAAACAGATACATGAAACCACACAGAGCAAAGGCCCAGCTGTGTGTTCACAGTGTAAGTGCTAAAGGGACGCAGAAGTGGGCATGTGTATTCAGGAAGCTTCCTGGAGAAGAAAAAATGAACTGGGTTCCCAAAGGACCTAGATGGGTGAAGAAGAGGCAGCTGATAAGAGGCTTTTAAGCAGGCCCAGCCCCTGGGTACAAATTTTTTTTTAATTTGAAATAACTACAGACTTCAAGAAGTTGCAGAAAATGTACAGAAAGTTCTCCTGTACCCATCACCCAGTATACCCCTGTGGTTCGGGGAAATGTAGGGATGACTATAGCAATCTCAAAACTAGGAAACTGACATTAGCACAGTACAATTAACGAGATCACAGACCTTACTTAGCTTTTATCACTTTTTTACACACACTCATTTTTGGGTGTGTGAATGTGTATAGTTGTATACATTTATCACATGTGTAGATCTGTATTACCCCTACTAAAAGCAAGATACAGAATGGTTTCATTACCAAAAAGAAGCTCCCTCAAAGGCATGTCTTTAAATTGTCCACATTACACTCTGCTCATAGACACCAAGCATGTCGCGGCCCCTGTACTCTGCTCCTCAGACAGGAAAAGTCTACTTACCCTGTTTCTGAGGTGCCCAGTGAAGGTGGGCTGGGCCTGGGTGCCCATGGGGAGATCTCCTGGCATTGTCTGGAGCTTCCATGCATAAACCCTCTGTGAAGAGGCTCATCTTTCTACTTTCTCACAGAAGATAAAAATGAAACTGCAAATTTGGTCCCCCCAAGGGGACGCTTGGACAAGCACCCTGAGGTTCAGAACCACGGACAGATCCAGGATGCCTGGGAAAGCAAGGGCATAAGAGGCAAGAGAAAGGACCGGTTGCTTTCCTGGGCCACTTCTTAATCCGGAGTTGGACTAACCCTGGGTGAATACTGACTCCCGTCCCCCAGGGTCACAGAGCAGGTAAGTGAGAGGACATTTTGGGAGGGCAGATCCCGGCTTGCCTGATACCTCTCCATTATTCAAGGCTCATCCCAAGTCTCTTCTGTTCTGAGGATCTCTCCTTGACCTCCCCACCTTGTTGGCACCCTTCTCTGAATTAATTTACCCCAAGAGCTGGCAGAACCACCCAAGGCAGCCTGTGAGCGCACTGTGCGCTGCTCTCTGCCTGCCCCCACTTGAAGCAGAATGTGATGCCTGGAGACAGAGCCGGCTTGTCCGTTCCTTGTCTCTTCCATTCTCTCCCCCTTTTCCTCCTGCCCAGTACAGCTCCCCACAGGGCCAGGCACTCAGGGTCTTGCTGAAGGACACGTTAGCCAGGTGACAACTTGGTCCTCGGCTTTGGTTTTCCTTCCAGAATCCCATCCTGGCACCTTTTCTGCCTGACATTCCAGGCACAGGGAGGAGAGGGGAATATTTAAACTTTAAATTGCCTTCCAGAACTCCTCAGCCCAGCTTCCTTCCCATGCTCACATAATATATAAGACCTTTGTCCCTAGGAAATCCTCATCCACGCTCTGCATTATGCCTGGATATCTCTGTCTGTCCAGGACTTGGCCTTCCCCAGCCATCCCTCCCACTGGCATTACCGAGAAACCTTACCATGGATGCTATGCTGCACCACCCAGACAGGCTCTACAGGGCTTGTGCTCCAGCTGCTGGGGCGTGGTGCTTTGACAGCTCTCATCTGTCCGCTCTCTGTGGGAATTGCCTCAGCTGAAGAAAGAGTCCTTGCCCAAGATCACATCCCTTTCCCAGGGCAGTCAGCACCCAATGGCTAGTCAATGAGAGGGCATAAAGGCCCGGGTCCCTTACACCAATCGAGAGGGCTCTGAAGGCTCATCCCAGCTTCAGAGCTCCTGCAGAATCAGCCAAGGCCTCCACTGAGACTGCACTGCAGCCCAACTTCTGTTCCTGCCCAGTCCTGCTCCTTTCCTTCCCCCACAAACATTGGCCCTGAAACCACTCCCCAGTGAATTTTCTGCACACTGATCATCTCAGAGTCTGCTTCCAGGTGACCCAGCCCGATAGCTGGGTTCTTGGCCCCATGGGGTTAGGCCTTCTGCTGACATTCCTACCCACCAACTGATTACTTGGACCCAGGCCCGCCACAGTGGAGCAGAGCTGCCCTGCATATCATTTTCCCCAAGATCTCCTAAAGGACTGCTCACTCCACTTTCTATGACTTTCCTCTGCCTTTCTTCTAGAAGCAGGCCTTACATGATGTTCTCTAGATTAGTAAAATGGGCTTTGAAGACAAACGGATCAGGGTTTGGGCCCCATCTCCTCCACCAACTAGCTAGGTGACCGTGGGCAAGTTACCTATCTCTTCTCTTCAAGCCACTCTTCCCATATCTGGAAGCAGAAATGATAAAAACATCACAGGCCTGTTGTGAGGATTAAATGATGCAACATAAGGAAAACTGTGTAGCACAGTGCCTGCCATGTAAATATGTGCTCAGCAAATATTAAGTCCCTTCCCTTCATCTTTTGGGTCCAGGGCACATCACAAATAACCACCAATTCATATTTTTTTATTAACCCAGTGTTGAACATAACAAGCACAGATGTGGTATAAATCTATAGAAAAAGTTTTGAATTTTCTGTGTGATGGAGCAGGGAGGTGGGGTGGTAGTCACTGAACTCCACTTTGCCTGTACGCTGGTCTTGATTTTCATGCTTTTGGAAAATTCTTGACATCTAATGAAAATTCCACATGGCATGAGGTGTTTTCATTTTATCCTAAGGGGAAATGGAGCCCAGCCAGGGGCTTTTTTATATCTGGCTGGAGCAAAGGCTGTGCTCCCTTAAAACACAGGACCAGCCCTTCTTCCTAAGCAGTAGGGGAATGGGTTGGAGAGGAGGTGGTACCTTAAATTGTACATGCTTGGGCCACACAGCTGGGTGCTGGAACCTGGAAGAGAGGTTGTGAACAGACAAATCAGCCTACTAAGAGTTTTGTGAAAGTGTAACTTACCCCTAACATTATAACACTAAATATCCAGCTGTCCTACCACCACCCCTTCCCCAGACTCAATGGTCCTCCGCTCCCCTCTGCCATCTCCCAGATCTTTCAGCCCAGTCCTTCTCCTCTTTCCTCAAGGGAGCAAGAGAGGCCCTGGCCTGTCCAGAGCTGAAGCGTCTCCTCCACGTGGGCTGGACTGCGTGTGCAGGGTGAGAGCTGAAGGGGGTGTGCGGAGCCTGGGGCAGGAAGCCACACACCCAGTACACATTCTAGCTCCAGTGGGGCCTCTTCTGACCACCCTGGCCCAGCACATGCTGTCCTCAGTGACACCCGCACTGGGCTCAGGGAATGCTGAATCCAGCCCCAATTAAGGGGCCATCTCAGGGCAGGATGCCAGCACCAGCAGATGCTATTTTGGGACTTGGTAAAGTAATCTTCCCTCTCTCTCCTTCTCTATCTCTGCTCTGTTTCATTTTTCTCCTCTCTCTCTCACTTCTCCATTTCCATTATCTCTAGGTTTTTCTCCCTGTGCGTGTCTTTTCATTCTCGGCTCCTCTCTCTATCTCTCTATCACCACTGTCTCCATGACTGTATCTCACTCTAGATCTCTCATCAAACCGATCTGACAAACATTCTCAGGGTCACTGCACCAGGCTCTGGCTGGGCTCTGGGAAAGAAGCCATGTGCACGGGGCCTGCGCCCAGGAGCCCTGGGGGTGGCCTGCCTTTCTCTAGCTCCCCTCCTTTGCTCCCCTGCCCAGGAGCTCCAGGGCTTGCTTCTTCAGGCCCAGGAGAGGATTCACACTCCAAGCACCCCCAGGTCCACAAATAACTTCTATGTCCCCAGGTTCCCAGTCCTGCCATTAGAGGTTGGGGGGATTCTCCCCCTTTCCCCCAGGCTTCCAGTTCTGGTGGCAAAATGACTGGCATTTCCTGGATGGGTCTGTGGCAGCGAAGGCTGCAGGATGCCCAAGAGGCCCAAGGCCATGCTGCCCCACCAAGCCGGTCCCAGGGAGACCTGGCCTAGATCCTGCCATGTAGGACATAACCTTTGTCGGTCAAGAGATTCAGGATCCATAGACCAAAGCCTCTTCTCCCTCCACAGGGAAGGGCTTCCCTGCATGCAGGTCCCATAGCCAAGCACCATGATGGGATTATGAGAATGTCAAGCCCCCATCCTCTCGGCCTTCCAAATCCTCACACCCTGGTAGGCCTACCTCACTCCCTCCTCCCTGAGCCCTCAACCCACACCATCTCCTGCCCCAGCCCAGCTCCTGCAGCCCTCGCAGCCCATCCCACACCCTTGGCACTGAGCTCTCCCACCCTGGCACGTGCTGGCCAGACTGAACCTGACCATGTTCTTTGGCCCAGGGTGTGGAATAGGGATATTTCATAGGACCCACCTGTGAACTCTCTGAGACCCTTCCCCTCTTGGACCTCCCTTTCTGGGGCTTCCTCGTGTGCTAGAAATGGGGTAACTTCTTAGGTACATTATTAAATTAATGATTTTTTAAAGTAGCACCTACTATGTACCAGACACTATTAGACATTTCAGATGTATTACCTTATTCGATGCAGAGCCCAGCGTTTCGGCCCCATTCTAGAACTGAAGGACTTAAAGCCCAAAGAGGTGTCCCAGAGTCAGTTATAGGAACTCGGGTCTCTTGATTCTGCGGCCAGGACTTGTTCTAGCACTCAGCTCCTGCCTATAAATGACAGGAGGAAAGAGAAGACTTCTAATAGAGCATGATTTTTCCCCCAGGAAGTTCTTAATTTGAGGTCCAGGGTCCCATGGCCCTTAGCAGCTGCTTGAGAGCTAGACCCACCTCTTCAGGAAAGCGAGGCCGGGCCACGGGCACTCTGAGCTGGGCTCAGCAGAAGTCCTCGCTCTGGGCCAGGGTAGGCACAGCTGGTGATGAGTTCTGAAAGGGAGCGCAGGGACAAGAGGATGCCTTGAAGGAGGAACGTGCCTTGAGTCGATGTTGGCCATAGGCTCAGGGGAGGACGCACCAAAGGTTCCCAGGTGGCAGGTGGGACAGAGACCTGCACTCCTGGTGGGAAACAGGTCAGAGAGCCAGTGCTGGCTCTGAAGCTCCCCAGGGGAGGGACATGTGACTCGTGGCCTCCCTGGAGATCAGGGATCCCCCTCAGGCCTGTGACCTGAGCCAGGTGCCTGAAAGAGGCTTTGGAGCTAGAGAGACAGCACGGGTCTAGGGTGGTGCTTTGATGCATCCTTTTTTCGGTGGCTTTTTAAAGATCCCTCTGCTCTTTGTCAGCAGTGCTGTCATATCAGGACGTGCCAGATGAAGAAGAAGCAGGCGGGGGAGTACAGGCTGTGCCGGGCTGCTTCAGAGAGAAGAGCGGTTCTGCTCTGCTGCTGGGGCCTCAGGCATGTCTGTTTAGTCAGGGCTCAGAAGCCCTTCTGTAACCCCAGCCCAGCCCAGGAGTCCAGAACACTGACGTCTGGGGGACCTTTGCCCCCCAGCTACCCTGGCCCATGTCTCACTGGCTTCTAACCAGCAGACAGTCTCCCAGCACCATTCCTGCTCACCCCTTAGACATCAGGAGAACTGCATGTCCTCAGCTCCAGCCCCTGAACCCTGAGCCCAAGACATCTCTGCCTTGGAAGCCACATTTTACAGGTTACCAAGTCCTGCAGATTCTACATCGCTTCTCTAATCTACTCCCTCTTCTTTGGTTCTACTACTTCTGCCCGATTCTGCCCAGTACCGTCCTTGTCTCCCCCTAGAGTGGTGTCACACATGTTCTTCCAGCCTCCAGCCTGCCCCACCCACTCCAGAGCCAGCGTTCTGCTCAGTTTCATTGCATCCCTCATCCTTCACCCAACACCCAAGGCACAGTGATATGGCCCCTGTCAATCTGTCCAGGTTCATCCCCAGTCTCCCCAGCATATCTCCCTGGGCTCAGTTGCATGCAGCCATGGCTATTCCTCAAACATGCCCAACTGCTCTCACCACTAGCCTTTGCCCGTGCTACTAACTCTGCAGAGGATGACCCTCCACCGCTGCCTAGTGCATGCAGTCCTCCACTCAGCCTCCAGGCTCTAGTAAGCACCTTCTTTGGAAAGCCTTTCCAGGCTGCCAGCCCACTGCTGCCCCAGGCTCTCTTTGTCCCCTGCACAACTTGTGTCCTGGTCTTGCCATGCTGGGCTGTCAGTGCTGGCAAGTATCTCCTGCACAAAACTGGGTCTCTTGAAGATCAGGTGACATGTTTGATTTACCTCCATGCTCCACAACCCAGCACAATGGGGATGATAAAGAAACAGACAGCCTCCCACCACATCCTACCATCTGATAGAAGCAGCCACAAACGCGCGCGTGCGCGCGCACACACACACACACACACACACACGCACACACAGAGATATGCTTACATTCATGCATTCACACAAACACTCAGGCCCATATATATACACTTATAGTCACACTAACATTCTCACACAATATATCCATTCACAAATACTTCACACATGTACACTCACACAATCACAAACATACACACAGAACTGACTGGACCCTGTAGGACCAAGCAGTTGAGCAAAGTTAAAGGCTAAGTCAACAAGGAGAGTTTTCCCTGAGAAGGCGGGATTGGTCTAGGTCCTGGGGGCTTGCTCTGCACCTGCCTGGGAATGATGTTGCGGACACTTGTGCCAAGGCCAGATGGGAAGTGACTGCGCTGGATCACATTCATGGCCCTAATCCCTCCCCTTTCCTGTGTCCATGCCCTTTACCATGGAACTTTGGATCGCCCTCCCCCACCCTCCACCGCCCCTTGACTCAGGGCCCAGCATGGGAATGCCTTGGCCAATGGGAGGTAGAAGACATGCTTCAAGCAGAGGCTTGAAATGGGCTTTCACACTGAAGCCTGCCTTCTTGTGCTCTGCCATCACCATGAGAGCATGCCTGAGCTCGACTGATGGAGGATAAGACACACATGGAGCAGAGCCAAGTCAACTTCGTCCCCCAGCCAAGGCTAGCCTAGGTCAGCGAGTAGCCAGCGCACCGGCAGAGATGTGAGTAAGCCCAGCTGAGACCTGAAGAACAGCCCAGCAGAGCCAGACTAAGTTGCTGACCCAAAGAATAGGAGGTCAAATGCTTATTATTTCAAACCCGTGAATTTCGAAGTTTGCTATGCAGCATTATTTTGACAGTACAGTGACTAAGGCCAAGAAGATGAGCCACTGGAGGGGCAGGCTTCTCCACATGGTGCCCACAGTGGGCCAGCAAATATGGAGTCTGACAGAGCCCACCTTCCCCTCAGCCTCACCCACAGCCCCCTCCATTCCACCATGTTGGGTATTGAGAGGCCTCGCATGTATGTCCTGGGTCTTCGCACAACCTACTCTCTCTTCTTGGAATGCCTGTCCTCTCTGAGTCCTGTTCCCCCTTCAAGGTCAGGTGATAGCCTGAATCAACCTCTGTGGACTTACAGCCTCACAGTCACCACAACCTTTTGAGAATGAGATAAGGGATAAGTACAATTCTCCCATTTCTCTCTCCCTCCTTCCCCCATGCCCCACTGTGCTCTGCCTGGAGCTTTGTTACAGCACATTCTCTTTCACAGTCAAAACTCAGTGGGCTGTGCTGTCTCCTGAAGAGTGGGTCCTGCCTGGCCGCAGAGGGGCAGGCCTCAGGTGACCTGAGATCACACAGAGCCTCAGCACAGGGCCCAGCACTGAAAAGCTTCTGGAAAATGGGCAAGGAATAGAAATGAATACACTTCCCAGCTATTGATTTTCAAACTTCATGACATGGTACATTGTAAATAAAACCCAAATTTGAAGTCCAAAAAAACCACATACCCTATTTTCAGACAGTATCTTGCCCTGCAACTCTGAGCCTCAGCTATGTATAAGGAGGGGGTGTGCTGACTCATCCCCCACTCCCTGCCAATGCTGAGCATCTATGAAGTTGGCCTGTGTGTCCAGTCCTCTGGCTGCCAGCTCTGGCCTGGTTCCTCCCGCCGCTCCTCTCTGGCCATGCGTGCCCTGTCAGAGCTGCCTGCCTGCCGGCAGCCTGGCCAAACCTTTGGACGGTGGTGGCTAATGAGTTGGCCTGGCTTCTTTTGTCAGCATCCTCTACTTCGTAACCTGCCAGTGGGACTGATGAGGACTTGTTGGGAGTCATCTCTCCTGAAAGCTCTGCTGCGCAAGGCTGAGTCCTTGCCTGTCTGATGGGGGAGGCCTGGGCCACCTTCAGGAAATTCCCACATACATGCACGCACACATGCACACACTCAAGGGTCCCCTCCTGGCAACTTCTGCTGGGCCAGTAGGAAGGAATACTGACTGCCTGCATTTACCCTCTAGAGTCAGGTGAGAAGAGAAGAGAGGAAGGAAACTGGGCTAGTGCAAAATTATCTAGAGAGGAAAAGACCTCTCTACTCCAGCTTACTGAAGACAAAGATAAGAGATTTCAGAAACCAGACAGCCAGCCTGATCCTTGCTAAGAGAGCAGAGCTTTCTGGGATAGAGTACAGGAAGGGAGGCAGGGGCCTCCAGCCAATGTTGCTGCTTGCTACAAACTTACTTCCAAGAACTTTTTTGCCATTGGGGAAGCTCCAGAGATGCTCAGATCATGTGTCTTCCTGGTACACCAGGTCATGGGGTCTCTGAGGCATGGCGGGGGCTGCAAGGGGGAGGAACACCAGGCCTGCACTCCTACACGCTGCCCACCACAGGCAGTGAGGGGCTAGGCTGACGCAGTCTCCAGCTTTGCTTTTCTGCTCTGCCTCCTTCTTTGTCTGCCCCAGAGAAGGCTTGACCTAAACAGAAAAAGGCCACGGTGCTTGCTCACTGCTCTCTTCCCGCACACCCTGCAGCACCCCCTCTGTGAAAGTCAGAGACAGAGTCAGAAGCTGGATGGGAGGTGGGACCTGAGGCCCTCACTGGAGTGTTTGCCCTGGTACTCATGTGCCCTCAGGCAGCCCTGCTCTTCCGGTGAAGATCCAGATACCTGGATATCGCTTCTGCAGGTAAGAGGTAATCAAGCCCATTCTGCCAAATAGTCGCAGGGATGGGAAAGACCTTCTGAACCCAGGAGGCTCTGTACACACAGGAGATGTTCTCATTACTGAGACCAGAGAGGGGTCCCCAGTGAGCTTTAGGCCGCATTGTCGGCCATGTCCTTCCTTTGCAGCTTTTCTGCAGCCCGAGCTTTGAGGAGCGCAGCCAGGACCTGGTCTCTGCGCCATGCCTGGGATGCCCCACTGCACGTTCCTCCAGCCAGCGGTCTCAGAACCCCTCTGGGCCCTCCCAGGGCAGGGCTGCCAGCAAGGTGGAGAAGGAGGTATCCTGGACCTTCTCCAAAGCGCCACCCCTGGGGGATGATGAGTCACAGAGCTGTCCAGAGAACAGCAGAGGCCCAGGCAGGACAGGGGGTACAAGCAGGAGCTGGTGTGTGGCACTTCGAATCTCCGGGAAGCGAGAGGGTGGTGCACACTAGGGGAGCCAGGAGGGCTTCCTGGAGGAAGGGAGGGGCTTCAGCTGCCCTTAAAGGACTGTCGCTGCCGCAGCGAGCACAGGCGCGGCTGACTGAGATCAGTAGACACAGAGGCAGGGGAACCAGCTCCAGGGCAGGTGCCCACCAGGAGGCGCACAGCCTGGTTCTAAGAGACAGACCCGAACGCCTCTCCTCGGGGAGCCCACGGTAGCTGCAGGGGTATTCAGGCTGAGCCAGGATGGCACTGAGTCCCAGGAGTTACCCCCACTGCTCCTGCCACACCAGCTTTTGCTCCAAAGGAGGGCACAAAGGGCTGATGAAGGGCTGACCCAGAGCACAAGCCTGTGAGTGGCTGCCTGCTTCTGCCCTCGAGCCCGGCCAGAATGGAGGCCAGTCATCAGTCCTGGAGGCACAAGGCGTCCAACTGCCTGTCAGAGTGAGAGGAGACCAGAGAATCCTGCTCTGTCCACAGATCTCCTGGGCCTGTCAGGGCAAACTGCCCCCTCAGCATGGAGCCTTCCTGTTCCCTGGGCCACCTGAGCTGTGTGGGTCCAGTGGGGGCAAAAGGAGGGTTGTCTCACCCAATCTATAGGTGAAAAATCTGAGTCCCAGGAAGGAGAAGAGTTTTGACCTTAAGTGTTAAAGCCCAAGACTAAACCCTGGGCTTCCTGCCCCTCAGCTGAGTCAGTGTGGCTACGCTAACCGGATAACATGGGTCACTGTAGACAACCAGATTACCTGGGGCAAAAGAATCATTTTGGAATGAAACTTAAACTGTAGAGATGCAAGATAACCACTGTGCGTGTGTGTGTGTGTATGTGTGTGTGTGTGTGTGCCCGCGTGCGTAAGCCTGCCACATGCTAGGTGTTGAGCTGGACACTGCGCAGGGCCTCATTTAAGACTCAAATCCACCTATGAGTTAGTTATCCTCAGCTTATGCCACAGGGAGGGGAAGAAGCAGAAGCTTGTAGAGATTGGGCAGCTTTTCCTAACTACCCAGGAGGGCAGAGCCGGGGTCTGAAGATAGGTCTCCCAAAGGCCAAAGCATTGCATCTTTCAGCCACCTCCTGGCAACTGGAATGACCGGGCCAGGGAAGGGACAGCCATGCAGGCAGGACAGGAGTGAGGGTCCTACTGCCAGCCCCCCACTTCCATTCGGCTTTCTCATGGCTTCCTCCTATGCCGGGGCCTGACACCCCTGGGAAATGGTCCAGAGAATACCACCACCAGCAACAGCCATCATTTCTGTAACTACTGCTACCTGCTTCTACTACGACTGCTATAGCTTCCCTGCTAAGCACTTTTACATCCATACACACATACACATACACTGTACATATACCATCTTACTTAATCTTCAAAACAAACCTTTAAAGTAGTTTCTTTTTTATTCCCATTTTGTAGATAAGGAAACTGACTCAAAGAAGTAAAGTAACTTGCCAGGCTGTCTCCAGAAGCGTGTACAGTCTACACTACCCACAGATTTCAAGTAGAAAGACATTTTTCCAACAGTTGGAGTGGCCTTAGGGTGACTTGGCTGTCTTTGGGCGAGATGAGCTCCCATCGGTGAAGTTTTTTTGGTATGTATGTGGAGTGCGAAGGAGGTTGTGTGCACAAAAATACTAGTTATAGTTCCCCTTTGAAAATTATTCAATTTAGTAAGGACACACATTTAAAAACATAGCTTTTCTTAAGGATTAAGGTCCACTTACCAGCCTTATTGTTCTATTTATAAATGTAATAAAATAAGAACAAGATTTAACTCATGTTGGAAAAACTAAACTCCCTTGAACAATCAGTGCCATTTACAACTTAATTGAATTTGCCTAAACAATTCAAACTACATTTGAACATTTAATAGATTTGATATTTCCAAGTAACTTAAATGTCTAACTGAACAAGCAAAACCTTTGCATTATGTACTTGAAAAACTGTTGTAAATCTAATAATTAAATTTACAAATGTAGTGACTTTCAAATTCTCTTAAATATTGCAATACTGTTGGCAAAATTAGTCAAATTCTCCCTTGAAATTACATGTCTACAGGCCTCGGGTTACACCTAAAATGGAGTAAGCATGCTGTATTGTCTCTCTCACACAGATTGCAAATAAAAACCCTGAAAAAGATACATAAGCACTGCCTAAGGACTCCGAAAAATAAATAATAGCAGGTGAATTTGGGAGAAAAACACTCAAAGAATGACCTTTATGGCAATAAACTTCCTGAGATTTTCCTCACATATCTCTCAGCTTGGCCTCCAGAAAGTCTGAATCCCAGAACTATGCAATGAGCACAAACAGAAAAATCTCCAAGAGAGACCCTCTCTTTCTGAGCAGAGACTAGGGACAGGGAGCCTGTAGGATAACGTGGGGGGTGGGGGAAATTTTCAATTCTTTTCTCTTTTGCTCTCCAGGCTGTGTGTGTCCCCAAGAAAGCCCCAGTCGTGATGCTATACTCCTGAAGTGCTGGTGGCACAGGACCTAAAATTCTAAAAGAAAATCATTTTATCTGTCCGAAGGTATTGAGAAAAGGCACCTCTGTGGGGAATGTGAGGGTGGTTCTATTAATTTTCTCTTTTATCTTGCTGCTTCATCCTGAAGATGGACACAGTCAAGGGAAACATGACTATGGGGAGGTTGACACCCCAGGTTTCTAGCCCAACGATCAGGAAAAGGGCCTCTGGGACTCTCACGGAGAGCTGGAGAAAGCACTCCCTAAATCTGCGCATGAAGCCTTAGACTCACCCTTGAGCGGTGGACGTGCAGAACTGACTTACAGCAGATGGCAGGTTGGGAGTTACGGTCTGAAACAAGTAAGTTTGGTTACATCATGTTTGTCACGCCCCCAATTATTCTACATACAAAAAACTAGAAAAATCTCAACTAGTCTTGAAAGAAAAGGTGATTAGTAGATGCTGGCCTCAAGGTGACCAGATGGAATTATCACACAAAGACTTTGAGAAGCTATTATAACTATTCATGAAGTAAGGAAGGATGACCCTCAAGTGAATGAAAAGAAGGAAACTCTCAGAAAAGAAATGAAACCATAAAAATGAACCAATAGGAAATTTTATGACTGAAATTTAAAATTCACTCTCTGAGCTCAATAGTAAAATGGAGATGACAGAGGAAAGAGTCAGAGAACTTGAAAATAGATTCAGAGAAATTATCTAGTCTGAATAGCAGAGGGGAAAAATTTATTATAGAGTTTCAGGGACTTAATATCAAAAGATCTAACATTCATGTCATTGGAGTTCCAGACAGAGAGGAGAAAAGGCTTGGTGCAGAAAAAATATTTGAAGAAATCATGGCTAAAAACCTTCTACATTTGGTAAAAGACAGAATTGTATAGATTCAAGAAGCTCAGTAAGCCCAGAAAAGGATAAATTCAGAGAAAACCTGACCCAAATACATCTTGATCAAACTGCTGAAAACCAAGTATAAAGAAAAAAATCAAAACCACCAGAAGAAAGCAATACATTACATATAAGGGAACAACAATAAAAATTACTACAGATTTCTTAACAGAAACCATATATGCCAAAATATAAATTGCTGAAAGACAAGAACTATCAACCCAGAATTCTATATCCAGTAAAAATATCTGTTTTAAGGCAAAAAAAGACAGACATTTCTAGATGAAGGAAAACTAAGGTAATTCATTGACAGCATGTCAGCACTAAAAAAATCTTAGAGGAAGGTCTTTAAGCGAAAGAGAAATGACACCAGAAAAGAACTTGGGACTCTAGAAATGAAAGAAGAGAAATAAAAACGAGAATAGCTGGGTAAATATAATAGACTATTTCCCCTTCTTAACTACTTTAAAATTTATATGACTGTTGAAAGCAAAAATGGCACGTTGTGTGATGGGGTTTTCAGTGTATACATATGTCCTACATATAACAACTACAGCATAATGGGAGGAGGGAGAAAGGACCTTATGGTTGAAGTGCTTGTATATTTTACTTGAAGTGGTAAACTATTAACTCTAAGTGGATCATGAGGATGAATTAGGCATTTATATCATAACCCCTAAAACAACCACTTAAAAATTATACAGGAAGATGTGGTCAAAAAGCCAACAGAAGGGTAAAAACGGAATACTAAAACAATATTCAAATGAGCCAAATGAAGGCAAAAAATGGAAACAGAGTAGTGAAAAACAGAGAGGACAAACCAAAACAAAACAATAAAATGGTAGACCAAAATCCAACAGTATTTCAATAAATATATTAGATGTGAATGGTTTAAACATACCAGTTAAAGAACAGAGATTATCATATTAGATTTTTAAAAAGCAAGACCCAACTGTATGCTGTCTATAAGAAATTCACTTTAACTATAATGATATAGGAAAGCTAAAGGTAAAAGAATGAAAGAAACATACTGTGAAACATTAATTTTTTTAAGGTGGAATGGCTATATTAATATTGAACAAAATAGATTCCTGAAGAAGAAAACTTATCAGGGATAAAGAGGAATATTCCATAATGATAAAAAAGACCAATTCACCTATCCTAAGCGTTTGTGCACCAAACAATACACATTCAGTATACATGAGGCAAAAAACTGACAGAACTAAAAGAAAAATAGATAAACCCAGTTATAGTTGGAGACTTTAACACTCATCTCTCAATAACTGATAGAAAATAGAAAATCAGCAGGGACATAGAAGACCCGAACAACACTATCAGCCAACTTAACCCAACTGACATTTATAGAATATTACAATAGCATAATGCATATTCTTTTCAAGTTGCTTGTGGTTCATTCAATAAAGACCATATTCTGGGGTCACAACCTTAACAAATTTAAAAGAATTGAAATCACACACAGAATGTTCTCTGACCATAACGGAATTAAACTAGAAATGAATAACAAACATATCTGGAAAATCCCCCAATGACTGAAAATTAAGCAGCACACTTCTAAATAATCCATGGGTCAAAAATCTAGGAGGTTGGGAAGCTGGATGCTAGCCCAGGAAGTTTGGTCCAGAACGGTACACTCTTAACCACTAGGCCACGTGGCCTCACAAGGCTCTTTTCAAGCCTTGAATGCCAGGCAGAGAAAGTTGGAATTTGCACTGTTTTTAATGGATAAGCATTCAAGGATATTCATACATAAGGAAGACAGATGAACTTGGGTGTGGTTTACGGGATAGTAGGAAAGAGCAGGAGAGGTCTGCATTCCACCCTACCAGAGAGGCAAAGTAAAATTAAAGAATTGGGATTTTTCCAGACATCTGAAATGAGCCATTTCAGTAGCAGGGCCCATCCTTCCTTTTTCACAGAGATTATTTCCACATTCTTTCTGGGATCTACACATGTCAAGTGAACCGGCACCTCCAGAGGGAGGAGCATATCTTCACCATCAGACAGAGGACTTTCTGAGGAAAAAAGCCAGGTAACCCCAAAAGAGTTCCCAACAGTTAACTAACTTGCGGCTCTGGACGAGTTATCTGTTCTCTCTATGCCTCTTTCTCATCTGCACAATGGGGATAATATCAGTGCCCATGACCAGGTGGTGACCTTGGGCTGAGCTGCCTGGAGAAACGTCTGGCAAAGAATCGGAACCCCTGGCTCCTGGAAGCTGTTGTGGGACACTGGCTCGAAGGGGGGGGGGTCTCTCTAGCCTCACATGATAAGGAGCAGGACTCCTGCCTCCATGGGCCCAGAGTGGGGGCAAGGACGAGCACATAAAACATCCTCTGCAGAGACTTTGATCGACATCCGTGACGGGGAGGCTTCTATCCTCTGAAGCAGCTGACAGATCAGTCCTTATCTCAACCGTCTCGGCACCAAGGCATCACGTGCTTCTGCAGAAGCTTCTGCTGCTACTCGCAGAGACCAGAACAGAGGAGGCAATGTCCAACCCAGACCTGCCTGTCCCCCACCACCCTGCCTCACTGTCCACCTTGGGATGAGGGGGATTAGCAGAACCCGCCACTTTGCGGCCTTCAGCTGGCCTAACCTCAGGGAGGAGGAGAAGGCAAAAGACACCTGTGCCCTTAGAAAGTAAGAAACTCCATGACTCTTACATTAACTTTCATCAGGGTACCCCTCCTCCGGGCATTTCCCTTCTTTTCTTCAAAGCCTGGCTCTAAAATATCACCTTGTACTGAGATCTAAAGATACTAGGCCAGGAGGCAGGAGACTGGATACTAGTTATAGGCATCTGCTTTCAATTTGCTGTGTGACCCTGAGCAATTACTGCCCCTCTCTAGAGCTTAATTTCTCTATGAAGTAGAGTTGCTGTAAAAGCTTTTTTGGGCTCAGTTTAAAACTCTGCAATTAAGACCAGGCTGTGACCAGGGTCAGGGTCACTGTGGGTTCATGTTATAGAATTGTCTTTCTCAGATCTCATCTCAGAGGAATTGTCCCCATAACCCTGACTGGCTCTCCATTCTTGGCCAAATGTTTTTCTGCACCGTCCCATTGGTGGGAAGAACTGTTTTGCCAGCAGAGCAGAATCTTGAGTCTGTGGGCTCTGAGTCTGAGGGACAGGAACAATTCCTATGACGCCACTGTCCACAGCTTGCTCAAGGGCTGCAGAAAACTTACACTGTCACTCTGCTCTGGAAGCTGGGAGAAGAAGAATTTGAGGCATGGGGGAGAATGAGGAGGAGTTGGGTAGGAATAGGGAGGAATGTGCTGGGAACTTCTGCCTCTGGATGTTACAGGCTTATAGCCACACCAGGTTGGGGAGTTCTGGTTTAGGGTCAAGGTCAGAGGAGCCTCTTCTGCCCAGAATGTGGGCTTACCCCATGCAGGTGCAGCCCTCCCCAGCTGGGTGCATGACAGCATCTCAGACACAGAGGAAGTAAGATCCTGCACTCATGTCCTGCCCCTGAGGGGAGAACCCAAAGAGCAGGGACCACAGAAGTTCTGCTCCTTCACATAGGACCCATGAGCTGACACTGCTTCTGGGCAGCGACCTCCTTTTGAAAATCGCAGTAATAAGCTTCCTAATCTGACTTCAGAACATTCATGAACCTCCTCATTAGGCCAGATCCAGGGCTCTCCAGAGTCTCCTAGAGTCTGGAGGATAGAATAGTTGCAGAAAAGGGAAAGGACAGGGAATAAATGAAGTATTTCCCATCTCTCTGCTTCTGCCAGGTGCTGGTGTGTGTCAGGCTGGATCCAGAACTTCCTGTCTGCCTCTAGGACTGGAGAGTGTCAGTTCTGATTTTCAGCATCCTCCTTTACTTTCCCAAGCCCCCGCTGAGCATGCCCCTTCTGTCACTCCAGGCACCTGTGGCCCTCCTGCTCTGCCCTGTCCCTCATGAATTCTGCCTTCTGGGAAGTCCCTGGGGTCAGCTTCCCAGTCCTCGCTGGTCTCCTCAGCTTGGGCTTTCTCTGGGAAGGGAACCGCCTGTGTGCCACAGTGAACAGATGCCAGGACTGACGAGGTCCAGAGATGCCATCGCTGGCATCCTTGCCCAGCTGTGTGCACTGTGTGTGTGTGAGCATGGGTGTGTTTGTGTGTGTACATGTATGCACACACGAGTACTTTGTAGCACACACTTCAGAGTGTGAGTTTTGCTTAGAAGTGAGGTGCTCTGGATTGATTTTGTGCTTGTTTTGGGAAACACAGAAGTGTGCACATGCTGTGGTATGTGTCATCCGTGTGTTTGCATGCTCGTTTTGTGGGGCTGTTTGTGTTTCTGTGCATCTGAATACGTCAAAGAGTGAATATTGAAGCACGTGGTCCTGCATTTTAGGGGTGCTTGTGTACTCCTGATATGAGCGTCGTAGTTTATGATTTTGGAACTTCTGTATAGGATACTGAGTGACAGTGGGTGTGAGCCCACTGAGGGCCGAGCATGAGGCTATGGCGCCTGTACATAGTGACACGTGCCCAAGCGGAGGATGTGCTGGGTGCCTGCAGGTTCTTGAGTGTCTTGGCCACTTCTCCTTTGCCTGGAGAAGCCCCTGCTGGCTCTGGCCTGATTGTCTTTTCTGCACTGGAGGGCGAGCTGGGCCCTTGACCAAACAGCCCATCTGGGGTCAAGGGTCAGCAGCAACCTCAGTGATCTCAGGAGGCCTCAGCAGGCAAGAGGTGCTGACCGAGGCTGGGGGATCCTGGAAGAGAGCGTCTTGGGGCATTCAAGGTCAGGCCAGACGTGCTCTGGAGCAAATAATAACACAAACAATTGCTTGGACTGTGCCAGACACTGTGCTAAACATTTTATGGACATGATCTAAACCTCGCAACAATATTGTGAGGTACATTTACCGCATTTGCACGTAAGGAAACTGAGTCTGGGCATTAAATGACTTACATTAAATGGGTCATACAACAAGTAAGTTGTAAGACTAGGATCTGAACCAAGGTCTGTTTGGCTCTAAAACTCATGCTTCTCTCTCCTCATCCTGCTCTACAGATTATCCAAGAAATAGGGGAGAATGGGGCTCATTTCCCCCCAACCCCACACTTACCCAACAGATCTGTTTGGCTTGTTAGAAATGAGCCTTCATTTCACAAAAGGACGTCTACACCTGTGGGTTTCAGAGCCATGACTCCCTAATGGGAGAATGGAAAGGGGAGAGTGGGCAGAGGGAAATGACGGGGTCTTCACCCAGGGAAGGCTTCCCAGAGCTGTTGGAGAGAAACCCCGCCAAGCTTTGATGGAGCTGGGGAGTTAGATATACAGGCCTCAGTCCACAGTGGTGTTCCTGGGTCCCAGGGCACCAAAGATCCCACAGCGTCTTGTGTCTTCCTTGGGAGGCCTGCCTTGTGGGCACCTCGGGGACCAGGACACCAGGAGCAGCTCAGGTGACGTGGTCAGAGGTACCTCTGGACACACACGGCTGCTCTTGCCTGCGCTGGGAGACTCCACTCATTTCCTTCTCTCCCTAAGTTAAGTATCAGGGAAAATGCATTATTTTTTCATTAAAAATTCATTCTGGAACAGATAGCTTCAGAGATGTAATTAGCCACATTATTTCTCTCCGTTAGCAGTCTCTGGAGTCTGCTGGAATTTCTTGTCCTTTTTCCTCTCCATTTCACTCTTCTATCCTCCTTATAAGCTATGTCGTAACACTTCCCCACTCCCTTCTCCAACTATCACCACATGGTGTATTTCTGAACTGAATAAGAATTTCAAAATCTAGAGAAGGAGTTGTAGCCAACTCCCTCCTCCCCTCTGGCCTGTGGGATCGCAGTCCCCTGATCCCCTGAGTCAGCAAAGGGTGACGATCACTTCTGCCAACAGGATGGAGGAGGCAGTTCTGTGGAACAGAGGTGGCCTGGCCAGCAACGAAGCTAGGTGGGCCTGGGGGTTCCTGGCTTGCCCACTTACTAGCGGGGTGAGCCAAAGTAAGTCATGTGACCTCTCTGAGCTTCTGTTGCCCTCACTGGGTGGTCAGGATTGGCACTAATACACATAAACACTTCACCTGCAACATGTAGCAAGTACCCTAGAAAAGGCAGCTGTGATCGGGACGTCCAGGAACAAAGGGGACTGCTGGGGCCAGATGACCTGGAGACATGATAGCATGAAAGACGTAGCCTGGGCTCAGTGACAGTCCTAGCTGTGTGCTTGGTGGTGCCCCAGGAGCCTGGACTGGGGCACGGGGGGACCATGCCGAGAACCCCCTGAGGAGCAAGACCCTTTTGAAGCAGGAAGGAACTTGTGGGAACTCCACCTCAGCTGCCCAGGGCTGGGAGCCTCTCTTTTGCTGACTATGGTGTTTTCTGCCCAGAATTGCTTCTATGGGTTATTCCTGGCATGCATGACAGCTGGGTGGCAGGTGACAGAGGTGTCTTCTTCAACTGACCAAGGAGAAGAACAGAGCAAATGAGGGCTTCCCAAGACCTTGGAGATGGTGCAAAGTGCCGCAGATAACCTCTTGGCACTCCAGCTAGCTCAGGGGACTTCAGGAGAGCTGGACTGGCTACTTCTCTGGGGAATTCCACCTGCTTCAGTGCTCAGACACTGTCTCCACCCTCAGCCCCTCAGTCCTCTGTTCCCCTCACACTAGTGTCACCAGCATTGTCAGAAATACTGTGCTCCTTGGGGGTGAGGGCAGAAAACCTGGTCCCAAAAGCCTAAACTAACCCTGGTTTTCCACAATGAGGGGCAAAGAGAAAAATACAACATTAACGTGAAAGATCACTGGCACTTTGCCAAATGATTTCCCTCATTTGTGGAGCAAAACAATGAAGCAAAACTGAAGGAATAAAATAGCAGCAGACTGAGACTCCAAGAAGGAGCTAGTGGTTATGAATGGGGAGGGGTGGGGGAGGGCGGGTAGGGAGGGAGGGAGAAGGGGACTGTGGAGTATTATGTTTAGTACACATGGTGTGGGGGATCACGGGGAAGACAGTGTAGCACAGAGAAGACAAACAGTGAATCTGTGGCATCTTACTACACTGATGGACAGTGACTGCATTGGGGTATGGATGGGGACTTGATAATATGGGTAAATGTAGTAACCACATTATTTTTTCATGTGAAACTTTCATAAGAGTGTATATCAATAATACCTTAATAAAAAATTAAAAATAAAAAAATATCATTGGCACTTTGCAATGAAATAAAATCAGAATGCATGTGATTTATACCAGGAACTAGAGTGTCCCAGACCTAGGCAAGCAGTCATGGGTAGGGATCTTTTGAAGGGGCTAACATGTCACTGTTACAGGGACATGGTCACATCACATTTCACAGAGTTGTGTTGTGTTGACACGAAGGAAACTCAAGTGAACTCAGTTTCTAACACTGGCCTCATCCCACATTTCTAGAAATCCTGGTCCTCAGGTTCCTGGATAAATGCAGAAAAGCAGACACTGGCTCATGGGATCTTTGAACTTTTGCACTGATGTTACTATAAGCCTCACCGAAGCAGGCGGCATTTTGACTCAAGTCTAGTTCACAGAGATTTTTATGGGCACGTCCTGGCATTACCAGGCCTGGGTGCTGAGGTCAAAACTAACTACCGTGTGCTGGGTGCCCCTGTGCTCCAGGCCCACGCCGAGCTCTTTACACGTGCTGAGCCCCCTTACCCTTCAGATCCGGGAGGTGTTATCTTCCCCCTGGGACACAAGAGGAGGCTGAGACTCAGAAAGGGCAAGAGATGGTGTGAAGCAAATAACCCCTGATACTGCCTCCAGAGGAGGAGTCCCACTGCATGGAGGAGAGCAAATGGCCAGCACAGTCTGCCTCAGGGGACAGCACCCCGGGATGTCAGCCCACCCCACAGTTGGCAGGAGCTGGAGTCACCGAGAAAGGCAGAGCTCACACGGGCACTGGAGGGAACAACACTTCACTCACACGAAGAGAGGGAGCACGATCCGCTTCCATGGTGGGCATGGTCCTCTGTGGCCAACAGCTCGGGTCTGCTGCCGGCACACGGCTATGTTCTGCGTGTGCCCCTCAGGCAGAGGGCCCGTGCCTCCCTGTTGGGGAGATGTACAACAATGGCATTGGCCCAGAGCCACACTATACACACACTTAGGCAGTACAGAGGAGCGCACACTGCATCTGGAACAGGTAAAGACATTCCCACACAAGGCGATACACCCAGCGCAGGCTGTGAGGCTCCCTGTCTCTTGGTGAAGAAGGGTTCCAGGCCCATGGCTACACTTATTGTGGCCCAACAGGTGCGGAGTGACTGGGTGCATGAGCTGGCCTTGCAAACAGGTGAGACCAAAGGCACACAGGGCAGGCGGCAGGGTCAGGATTTGAACCTGGGTTTGTCTGGCACCAAAGTCCACAAGCTTTCTCGTAAGTGAACATTGCCTTCTGAGGATGAGAGGGTCTTCCCAGGTACCTCCCAAGACTGTCCTCCCACCGCATTACCACACCACACCACCCAGCAGTCAGATTCCCCAGGGAAAAGGTGGGCTAGGGTGTTAGCTCCTTCCCAGGACTTCAGTGGAAATTCTAGATCTCTCCAACCCTTGCCCATACTCCACTACCAAGAATATTTTTTAAACCTGGGATTCTTGTGTCCTGAAGAATCCCCACGTATAGAAATTTAAAGCAGAAAACTGGGCTCCCATCAGGGAAGAGGGAAATGCATAAAAGAGAAGTAATACTTCTCCCACCTGGAGAAGTAAGACTGACACATGTAAATCCCTTGTAAGGATCAGAACAAAGAGTAAAAGGATCAAAACCCCTTCTTGCTTCAGCGCCGCGTCCTACAATTCTGTCTGAATATTGAGCCTCCGTGGGTTGCTATCAGGCTTTTGTAATATAACCAAAAACTATATTGGCTAATTTAGGGAAAGTTTTTTTATCTACAGTTTGCAGATAGGGAGCCAGAGGTGAAAGGAAGTTCAGTAGATGACCCATGTGCATCGTGTTCATTTTAGAAGCCATGTTGGATTTAGCACTCAAATTTTCCAGCTCCCTGCCTGGTCCTCAGCTTCTTAGGCAAACATCGCAGTTAATTCTCAGTTGTCGGTGTCGTTAATGTGGAGGAACAGAGGCAGAAAGAATCCTAAATGGTGAGCAATGCCCACGCCATGGCTCCTGCTCTGGACATTTGCTTTGGATGCTTCTTGCAGACCTCAGAAGGCAAGCACCCTGCTATGGGGCTGCCCCATCCTTACTCCACCTCTTCCCTACCCAAAACCACCCTACTTCCTGGTCCATGAAGACCCAGGGGCAGCAAATTAAGAGGAAGAGGCTATAGTGCTTTCCTAAGCTGGGATGAAGTAATGGAGGGAGGCAGAGAGTAGGGTGGTTTGATTTAAAAGGCATCTTAGCAGAACAGTAACAGTAAATGAGACAATGAATTGTGTCCAGTGAAGACTTCCATATGGACTCTGATTCATTATGTTAATAAGGATGTGAAAGCCAGAGATTGACTATATTCTGATTTCATGGCTGAGGGACAGTGGCTCAGGAAGGGGTCATATCCAAATTTGAGGTCCGAGTCCAAATTCCAACTCTAAGCTCCTGATTCCAATTTGATTGGTCTAATTACTATCATCTCCTAATGACTAAGGATGCTTTAGATCCAGATGGCTTTAATGGCCAGGACCTGAGCAGAAATGCAAGTGATACTTGAGGTGGAGAGCTGGCAATGCTGGAGCCAGGAAAGCCAACTCCTCACAAATACCGAGCACCTACCTAGTGCCAGGCAGCAGGGGTTGGCCCTGGGAAGCGGGAGCACAGAAAAGGACTCAGGGTAGGAGGGGAGACAGGGCATATGCAGGAATCTCTGTTGTACACACAGAGGATAATGAGATGAGATCTCAGAGAGCTGCATTTATTCTCCCATTCAGTTAAACCATTCATTCAGCCCCTTGGGCACTGTCTTAAGTGCTCTGAATATAGAGATAAATAAAAGTGGTCTCTACTCCCAGAAGCTACCATTCCAATACTGAACCTGAATCACCCAGGGAGTTTTTCAAAATATGGTTCCCCAGGTCCCAAGCTCAGACACAGTGACTCTGCATGTCTGAAGTGGCATGGAAGGAATCTGGAGCTCGGATTCTAGGTGTTCTTCAAGTTTGGTATCCAGCTAGTGGGATAACAAGAGAAGGGACCCCAGAGTCAGAGATAGGCAGAAAGGCTTCCACGCCCACCTCTCCCAGGAAGCCCTCCCTGTCCCTGACCAGAAGGGCACATGGGTCTACATGTCCTCTGACCCCAACCCCCACTGCACATCCTGGATGTATTGCAATTTTTCTGGCTAACTGCTAGGTTTAGCCCCCTTGGCTCCTGCATATGTCTTACCTCTGAAGCCAAGTGCTCCCAAGTTCCAAGGTCATTGTGATGAGGGTTCCAGGGGCTTTGTGACACGTAGCTGGCTGGCTCTGTTCAAGTGTGGGAGGTCAAGAGAGGCCCAGTTCCTCCTGGGAATACAACACATCCCCCAAGAGGAAGATTAGCCTCCTCAGCTAATTAAGCATTATTTAGGGCTCCAAATGGGCTCCGGACAGACGCTGCTTTGAAGAGAGCCAGCAGGAGCCATGACCACCCTCTCTCCGGAAAACAGCCTCTCTGCCAAGCAGTCTGCCTCCTTCATCCTGGTGCGTGTTCTTCATCACCTTCAAGTCCCTCCCTCCCCACCCTCTGGTTTGCGTTAGGACTGTTTTTCCCTGATTGAGTGAGAAGGACCCTGAACTGGCCTAGAAGGTGGAGCAAAGTAGGTTGTACTTTGATCTTATCTTAAACACCAACAGGACTGAAACACCCAGGTCCTCTTTCGTCCTGTCACCCTTCTCTCTAAGCCAGTGTTACCTTTTCTCCATATGTGATATTCTAATTTTAATGTGTTTTAGGTTTGCAAGTTCAGTCTTAAAGATGCTGATTAATTTTCCTTGGCGCTTTTGCCAACAATTTTGGCATGCTGCCACCAGGTGGCAGTAATGCTTTTGTTAGTAGGTGGTTCCAAGCCCAGTTAATCAGATCCATTTACTAGAAACCGGCCTCAGTCATAAAAATTTTCCACCCAGTATATTTTTCAAAATCATGGCTTATTATAATGACCTTAACCAAACTCAAGTCTCAATAATCATAGCAATTCAGAGAGTAAGATATAAAAAAAGAATGCAAAATGGGCACCTCTCAATTCTCTGAACTTAGAAAGATAATAAAACAAATAGCCGCATAGCATTTATTATGTACAGTGACTGTTCGAAATGCTTTATTTAAGTCACTTATTCCTGTCATAACCCTATGGTGTGAACGATGCTATTATCCGCATTTGATGAGAAAATTGCAGCACAGAGACTTAAGTAACTTGTCTAAAATCACACAGCTAATAAGTAGCTGAGCTGATATTTAGACCCAGGCTGTGGAGTCCATCTTCTAAATCAGTGGTTCTCAAAGCCTGGTGCCTAAATCTGCAACAGCAGCATCCACTGGGAACTTGTAATAAATGCAGATTCTTGAGCCCCAGATCTTTAACCCAGACTATCTGGGGGTGGGGTCCAGTGATCTGTGTTTTAATGCAGCTAACTCTGAGGATCACTGTTTTAAACCATGCTTTCAATCACTATGCTCTACTGATGATACAGCCTCCACACATGGTGATAATAATCACCCGAGGAACTTACAAGTTGCACATATGTACCCTCTTCCCAATTTTAATATGCCTTTCCTCGTTGGCCACCCCACCCATGCCAGGTGAGAATAACTGACATAGCGAGCCACTGTTACTGTTGGAAGTGTGTGTTGTCCCTCAGGTGAACTGGGGTGGAAAAGAGCTGAGAACCTTAAGCAGTCAATGACCCTTCCCAGGCCTAGTGGGGCTCGGGCTGCTATGAATGTTCAGAGCGACAAGGCATCAAAACCCCTTGAGGAAATTTTCCCTTATCAACCAGTGGCTTTCCAATATTAGTGAAAGTGTTAGAGAAAATCCTTAACCCATGATGCAGAAGGTGAAAGAAGATGGGGAGATAAATGCCTACAGCCCAGGCCTCCTGCAGTCACATAGGAATCCCACTTCACCCAGGAGAAGCATGGCCAGAACTCCCCCAGGGTTGCTGGAAGAGAGATTTAACCTGCTTAGGCACACCGTGCACGAACGTGAGAGATTTGAGATTTCCACAATTGCTCTACATAGCAGTACTCTTCCCAGGAGTCTAGAAAAAGAGCTACTGCAGAGCTGAAGGGTATCCAGCACTTTATGGACTACTTCCCCTCCTGGATTACCAGGTCATTGTGCCTAGATGGTGGGTCAGGGCATTAATGGGCTGGTGGAGCAAGGAATGGGGAAATATGGGAGGATGAAGATGGATGTGAGGGGCCATTGAATTGACAATCTCCATTACTTTGAAAGACCCTAAATACAGATGCTATGATTTCTGGCATAGACAGGTGGTGTGGATGTACTGAAGAAGAGAGGGAGGGCACTTCCACGTAGACATTTTCCATTTACCCCTCTGCAGATCAGCTGGCTTCCTCTGCATGTCCTTAGCTTGCTAGCAAGTGTCTTAGATTTTCTTGTGGGTAGCCTGTGGTTTGCTTAGGTTTGGAAAGATACACAGAAGTGGTGGGCATAGAGAAGTGGAGCTTCCTGGAAGGAAAAGTCAATGACTTTTTATGAACAAATTCAGCCACGGCAAAGTAGGCAGATGGCCAGTTGTTGCACGTAGAGGTTTAGTAATGTAAATTCTGCCCTACTGTGTGAACTTATCGCGTTGATGCTATCTCTTTTATTACGGTGTTCTGTGCATGTTACTTTGATTTTGCTAACCTGTCATTGTGTTTGACCCTTTTTGAATATATCTGCTCATTATTTTTAAAAATCTTTCAATGGCATTTAATTTTAAAGTATACCTTTTGTTTACAGCTTATGTAGAATGTATATTTTGTATTCAAACTGAAAACCCTTGCCTTTACACTCCCTGGTGGCCTGGCATTGGCATCAAGTACTCTTGATTCTTGCACCAAACAGCTCTGGATTAAAATTTCATCTCTGGTCTTTACTATAGGACTGCAGATATAGCAGATGACCTTCCTACAGCCTCAGTTTCCTGATTTGTACAATGGCACAACAACCACACCTTCCTCATAGGTGGTTGTGAACATTAAATGAACCGATAAATATAAAGTGCTTAGAATAGTACCTGGCACATCATCAGTGCTTCTTAAGTGTTTACAACTAATAAGAGAATCTAATGCATTAATCTAATGCATAAATTTATTTATTTATAATGGGCTTCTTTGGGTTACCGTCATTTTTGATACTTCATGCTTTTTATTCCTTCTTGTTTCCTGTATTATTTGCCTTTGTTTTTTAAAATGAATTAGAAGTAAAATGTCCTGTTCATATAAAGCTCTATTTTTTAAAGCAAAAAATAAAACAATTTCTTCTGACTCCATCCTCCAATCTAATTTAAAAATTGAATTTGTAGTTAAAAATCTTCCCACCAAGGACACTCCCAGCCTGTGTGGCTTCACTAGTGAGTTATAGCAAATGTTGAAGAAAGAAATTATTACCAATTATATACAAACTATTCTAGGAAATTGAAAAGTGGGAATATATCCCTACTCATTCTATGAGACCAACATTACCTAAACCAAAATCAAAGACACAACAAGAATAGAAAGTCATAAACCAGTATCTCTCATGAATATGGATGCAAAAATGCTAAATAAAAGTTTAGAAAATAGTAACCAAATGATGAACTAACAGAAAGAGAAATCAGAAAAACAATTCCATTCACAATTGCATCAAAAAGAATAAAATACCTAGGAATAAACCTAACCAAGGAAGTGAAAGACCTGTACTCTGACGACTGCAAGACACTCCTAAGAGAAATTAAAGAGGACACTAACAAATGGAAATGCATCCCATGCTCTTGGCTAGGAAGATTAAATATTGTCAAAATGGCTATACTACCTAAAGCAATCTACAGATTCAATGCAATCCCTATCAAACTACCAACAGCTTTCTTCAATGAACTGGAACAAATAATTCTAAAATTCATATGGAACCACAAAAGACCCCGAATAGCCAAAGCAATCCTGAGAAGGAGGAATAAAACAGGGGGAATTACAGCTCCCTGACTTCAAGCTCTACTACAAAGCCACAGTAATCAAGACAATTTGGTATTGGCACAAAAACAGACCCACAGACCAGTGGAACAGAATAGAAAATCCAAACATTAACCCAAACATATACAGTCAATTAATATTTGATAAAGGAGCCTTGGATATACAATGGGGAGATGACAGCCTCTTCAGCAGCTGGTGTTGGAAAAACTGGACAGCTACATGTAAGAGAATGAAACTGGACTACTGTCTACCCCATACACAAAGGTAAACTCAAGGTGGATCAAAGACCTGAATGTAAGTCATGAAACCATAAAACTCTTAGAAAAAAACATAGGCAAAAATCTCTTGGACATAAACATGAGCGACTTCTTCATGAACATATCTCCCCGGGCAAGGGAAACAAAAGCAAAAATGAACAAGTGGGACTATATCAAGCTGAAAAGCTTCTGTACAGCAAAGGACACCATCAGTAGAACAAGAAGACATCCTACAGTATGGGAGAATATATTCATAAATAACATATCTGATAAAGGGTTGACATCCAAAATATATAAAGAACTCACGCACCTTAACAAACAAAAAGCAAATAATCCAATTAAGAAATGGGCAGAGGACATGAATAGACACTTCTCTAAAGAAGAAATTCAGATGGCCAACAGGCACATGAAAAGATGCTCCACATCGCTAATCATCAGAGAAATGCAGATTAAAACCACAATGAGATATCACCTCACACCAGTGAGGATGGCCAACATCCAAAACACAAACAACAACAAATGTTGGCGAGGATGTGGAGAAAAGGGAACCCTCCTACACTGCTGGTGGGAATGCAAATTAGTTCAACCATTGTGGAAAGCAGTATGGAGGTTCCTCAAAAAACTCAAAATAGAAATACCATTTGACCCAGGAATTCCACTCCTAAGAATTTACCCTAAGAATGCAGCAGCCCAATTTGAAAAAGACAGATGCACCCCTATGTTTATTGCAGCACTATTTACAATAGGCAAGAAATGGAAGCAACCTAAGTGTCCATCAGTAGATGAATGGATAAAGAAGAGGTGGTACATATACACAATGGAATATTATTCAGCCATAAGAAGAAAACAAATCCTACCATTTGCAACAACATGGATGGAGCTAGAGGGTGTTATGCTCAGTGAAATAAGCCAAGCCGAAAAAGACAAGTATCAAATGATTTCACTCATATGTGGAGTATAAGAACAAAGAAAAAAAACTGAAGGAACAAACAGCAGCAGACTCACAGAACCCAAGAACGGACTAATAGTTACCAAAGGGAAAGGGACTGGGGAAAATGGGTGGGAAGGGTGGGATAAGAGGGAAAAAGGGGCATTACAATTAGCAGATGTAATGTTGGGGGGCACGGGGAGGGCTGTACAACTCAGAGAAGACAAGTAGTGATTCTATAGCATCTCACTACGCTGATGGACAGTGACTGTAATGGGGTTGGTGGGGGGGACCTGATGAAGGGGTAGTTTAATAACCATAATATCACACATGTAATTGTAGATTAATGATACCAAAATAAATTATATTAAAAAAAAAGAAAATAGTAACCAATGATGTATAAAAAGGATACCATATCACCAGTAGGGTTTATCCAAGGAATGCAAGGCTGACTTGAGATCCAAAATCACTCAATATAATTTGCCATATTAACAAACTAAAAAGAGAAAAACCGTATATATGATTATTTCAATAGATGCAGAATATCATTTGAAAACAATTCAATATCCATTCCTGATAAAAATTCTTAGTAAACTAACAATAAAAGGGAACTTCCCCAACCTGATGAAGAGCAGTTAAAAAAAGTTTATAGTTAACATCATAGAGAATCATGAAAGCCTGAATGCTTTTCCTCAAAGACAGGAAACAAAGCGAGGATGTCTTCTCTCACCACTTTTATTCAGTTTGATATTCTAGCCAGTATATAAAACAAGAAAATGTGAATTTTAAAAAGGTATTCAGCCTGGAAAGGAAGATGTTAAACTGCCTTTATTCATAGTTAACAGGATCATCTATGTCAGGCTTGGTAAACTTTTTCTGCAAAGGTCAAGATAGTATTTTAGTCTTGTGCTCCTGACATCTCTGTTGCAACTATTTAACTGCTATTACAGCATGGAAGCAGCCACAGACAATACATGAATGAATGGGCATAGCTGGGTGCCAATAAACCTTTATTTAAAAAACCAAATTGGAGGCAAGACTTGGCCCATGGCTTGTAGTTTGCTGACCATTGGCCTACATAATAAATCCCATGGAATCCACAGGAAAACCTATAGGGACTACTCAGTTGCAGGACACAGGAGCCATATGTAAAAATCCACTGTATTTCTTTATACTAGCCATGAACAATGGGAAGTTGGAAGTTAAAAATAACACCTTTTACAATAGCATCCAAAAAAATGAAATATTTAGAGATAAATCTGATAAACTATATGAATAACTTGTACACCAAAAACTACAACACATTACTAAGAGAAATTAAAGAAGACCTAAACAGATGGAGAAACATGTCATGTTCACAGATCTCAAGACTTAATAGTGTTCTCTAGTTCCCCAAATTGTATAGATTCAATGCAATCCCATCAAAATTACAGCCATGTTTATTGTACAAATTGACAAATTGACTAAAATTCATATGGAAATGAATGGCCGAAGTTCATGCACTCCCTTTTATAATTAAGGATCCCAGGACACAGCAGCTTTGCCTATTCCTGTCTTCCTGCCACAGTGCATACTGAGTGTTGCAGTCTCTGACTAGATTGGGAGAACATGATGGCAGTCAGAGGGGCAGAAGCCTGGCTCTGATTTGCTCAGATAACAGTCTGTGCAACTGGAGCATGAATCAGGGCAGACCCTACTTTCCAAGGTTAAGCAAATGCCAAGTTGTTTTTGTGCTTTGTTGAGGCCATATGTCCTATTTGATTCAGAGGAGAGAGCATGTATGAGTTATTAAAGTGTATTACTCAATCCATCCCTATCAAATGTGGAGTTAGTAGAGATTATCCCAAATTGGGCCTGTGGGCTCTTATTTTTCATTTCCAGTTCTGTTTCTCCTTCTAACAGCTTGTTACTCACATGGTCAGTGAACCAGCAGTGTCAGCAATCCCCTGGGAGCTTGTTAGAAATGCATTATGTCAGGCCTTACCCTAGACCTTCTAAGCCAGAATCTGCATCTTAAGAAGGTCCTCAGGTGACTCGTATGCAAATTTAAATCTGAGTCACATATGAACATATTCAGATGTATATTAATGGGAAGTTGAAAGTATATACACCAAACATGCCTAGTCATCTACCAAGCTCGTCATCAGCACATCTTCATGTCTGCAAGGTGGTGTTTCAAAATATTCTTCTTTCCAGTAGAAGATTCCTCTAGGAATATTCCCCCATTCCAACAGGAACTCTTAACTCCTAGTTATTATTTTATGAGCATCTTTAATTACTATGTATGCAGCATATACTCACCTCCCCCCCAACACACATGCACACATTCCCCTTATGTAAACCAGAAACCATTCCTTATGATGAGCTGTTCTACTCTCCCAAGAAGGGTAAAACACAGCTCATGAATGTGTTTTATTACTGCTTATTTTATATTTTCCCATTATCCCAAGTAGAATACATGATTGTAGAAAAGTTTGAAAAATACAAGAAAAAGAAAAATATTACTTATAATCCTACCCTTAAAGATAATCACTGCTTTGCTTTAAGTGAGGGTTTTGGGGTGGGTTTTTTCTAATAGAATTTGTTATAGTGGCTAATTCACTATATATTAGAGCATATAAGGTGTAGTTTTTATAATCCGTAATACAGACATATATGGAGTATAGTACATAGAGAGGATAGATACTGAATGTATCATTTTTTATTCTGCTTTTTTTTGGTTAACATTTGTATTTTCTGGATTATTATTCATTCTTTGTAAGCATCATCTTTTATGCCTCACATATAGTGAGTGGGTTTCATCCACTTTTCAAGGAAAATGTTACGGTTTTATACCAAAGGTATTAATATGGGCAGCCTTTGACACAATGCACCCTAAAAAACGAGTTTATATTTTGAAATGGCTTTTACAGCTTAGACTTTGTGTGTATAGACTGCCCTCCTCATGACAGCTGTATGCCTTTATTTCGCACCCAGCCATATAGTCAACATACATATTCAACTCACATATGTATTCCATCAAGTATATAAACTGTAGTTTACTTAACTCTTCCCTTATTGCATAACACTACGTGCACTTGCATTTTTCATTTTGATAAGTAGTGTGCAATGAAAATTATTGTGCATTCAGCATTTCTATATATTTTCAGTAATTTCTTCAGGATAGATTTCCAGAAGTGAGTCAGAGGCTGTGAACTTTGATTCACATGGCAAAATTCAGAGTATATCCTTTAAAAATCATACTTAAAAAGAAAAGCCAAAGGTTCCTCCCAGAAAGCTGAAGTGGTTGTCTTGGTCAGGGGAAGAGGAAACCAGCCATTGACAAGACAGAATGGAACAGCTTCTTTGATGAGAGTGGTCACTTGGCCAAGTCACGAGACTTCATTTGTATTAACATCCTGGAAAGGGTATGGTCCCCAAGCTACCCTTGGCCTCGCCCTGGAACTCGGGGGAGTGGGTGGACAAAGGGGCCAGCATCCAGAGGGCCCATGACCTCTTACCTCCCACCCCACGGCCCAGGGTCTGCACCCCTGCGTGAGGACAGAAGCCTGGAAGTTTCTCACAGGCTACTACTCATGGCAGAGTTCCCAGGATGAGCGGCTCACAGTGGACAGCACAAGGAGGTAGAACATTCTAGATCCTTGTCAGGGGACGGTGTGTGGCAGTACAAGTGGGAGGAGGTGCCCACCCCAGCCTGGCAGGTTCAGTCTCCCTCCCCCAAACAGACTTCTTAGTCTGAAAGACAAAACCCCTGTGGACCTCCTGACCAGGACCCACATACAGGAGGACCAGTACCTTAGCCCCAGCTCCATTTACCAGCCCAGCCTGCATGGGCTGATTCCAGCGACTCCTCTGACCCCTCACATTCCTATCCCATCCTTCCCTCGGGCCTGCGCAACCTATCTGAGGTGGGGACGACTCCCATGCCAGGGCCAGCTGGGGAATAATCCAGGGCGTAGGGGCTCTGAGGGCCAGGCGAGAATCCAGGGAGCCTGACAAGAGATGGCTAGTGGCAGTTTCCTGAAGCAGCTGCAACAACGCAACTCACGGGGGCAGCCTCAGTTTACTCTCTTAGTTCTGGAAGCCAGAAGCCCAGAGCAAGGTGCTAGCTGGGCTGCACTCCTCAGAAAGCTCTAGGGCAGAGTCCCGCCCTGCCTCTTTGAGGTTCTGGGGGCTTCAGGCATTCCTTGGCTATGGAAGCACCTCTCCAATGTCTGCCTTGAGGCTACATGGCCCTCTCCGCCTCTCTGCCTCTCCTCTACGTGTCTCATAAATAAGACACTTGTCACTAGATTTAGGGTCCACCTGGATAGTCCAGGTTGATCTCTTCTTGAGATCCTTAACTTAATTACATCTGCAAAGATGTAATTTTTTCAAATAAGGTTACATTCACAGGTCCGAGGGGTTAGGGCATGCACATAGCTGTTTGGGGGGTCACCATTCAGCCTACTACACCGCCTAAGCACATTCTGACAATGGTCACAAAACACTGCCTCATCCAATCCTTCCAATTCCGAGGCCTCAGTGTCAGGGTTACCCCATTCTACACATTAGAAAACGGAGGCCTAGAGAGGGATAGGGAAGCCCTCGAGGCTTTCCCTAATTGCAGACACCCAGCTATTAATTTGTGGGGCCAGGATTTAGGCACAGTGGTGGGACTACAGAACCACAAGGTGAAAACCTGTCCACGCTGCACCCCAGGAGCACAGCAGAAAGTGGTTAGGACAGGCACAGGCAGCGACCAGGGGCAGCCACACAGCCCGTGGCCAGCTGAGGCAAGAGCTCCGCTCAGCGCTCCCTGACTTACCAGGAAGAAGAGGCTGCTTTGTTCAGCCCCAGTTCTGTTCCACCAGGAAGAACTATGAGGCCTTGTGTCAGATGTACCAGAAGATTCAACCCCTTCTGGAAAACCTGCACCGGAACTTCACAGAGACTCGGAATAACATCAGTGAGCAGAGTCGGGTGGGCAGGAGGGAGAGCTTGAAGCTAGGGCTGCCTCTTCCGCGGTCATGTCCACGATGGGATGGTTCCCTGGTTCCCGGGAGATGCCTTGACGGGTGCCTGGAATTTTGCCTGGAGTTAAACCATGGTCAGTCCATGTCCCCGTCTCTACTAGGTGTCCCTAGATGCCCAGCACTGTGTGTTCCTGGGTGCATGCTGTTCCTGCTGGTCTGTCTTCACCTCTTCCCTCCTTGGCCTTGGGCTAGGCTGACCATGAAGTGGGTTGGGGTGTGGGGAGCATTCCTGGCAGAGGGTATGGCCTGACCAAAGATGGGGAGGTGGGAAGAAACCCAGGCATCTCAGCGTGTGATGAGGCGTAGAGCCGGGTGCGCGGATGCACTGCGCACAGCCGCCACCCCAGGGGGCTCTGCGTCCTGCCCCCTTGGGGTGGGGAGAATAAATGCATCTGTGGACCTTCTGCTGGAAGTGATCTGGTACCACCCACCTGTCTCTTGCTGCCAACCAGCATCTGACATCCAGAAACTCTACGACAGGGACCCTCAGGGTAATGTCCTGATTGACAAGAAGAAGCTGGAGAAGATCCTGCTTCTGAGTTATGTCTGCAACACCCAGGCAGGTGTGACACTGGGCTGAGCTTCCTTTCAGCCCCTTCCTCTCAGTTCCTTCCTGGAATTCCTTCCCTGCCCAAGCCCAGGTTCCGCCCCTCCTCACTGGCCCCCCTCCATCCCAGAGTACCAGCAGGGCTTCCACGAGATGGTGATGCTTTTCCAGCTGATGGTAGAACATGACCATGAGACCTTCTGGCTTTTTCAGTTCTTCCTGCAGAAAATGGTAAGGTCTGGGCCTGAGCTCGGGGCCACCCCCTTTCCCCAAACAACCCCTTGAGGTTAGGCAGGCGTTGGCAGTCCCAGCCACTTCCTCCATGAAGCAGCCCTCTGGGTTCCCAGGGATCCCGGAAAGGCAATGCCAGCACCAGCGCGGTGTGTTCTAAGTGGGACGTGGCAAGCACTGGTGCTGACAAAGGGGCTGGAGTGATGCTCTGGGCCAGCTCTCACCAAACCTTGAATGAGCATGGCTGGCCAGGCCCAGTGATGGCACCCTTTCCTGCCATTCCCCACCCCAAACACCACCCTGGTTCCGCAAATCCTCCCTCGCTCCCCATGGCCTGCAGAATAAAATCCAGTAACTTCAGCCAGGCATTCAAGGCCTCCATCTTTGGTCTTGTCGCCTCTCACTGCTCCCTTCACACGACCCGCACCCGGGGCACACTAGGGGCACAGTATTCCCCAGAGGCGCCCCACACTGTCCAGGTTGAGGGTTTTTGAAGTTGTTGCTCCCTGGAACACCCTCCCTGGGAAGCTTTTCCTCATGATCTGTGAAAGGCTGCCCAGAACCCACTGTCATCATTTTCTCAATCCCTGCAACAATGTGCTTGCTGCAATTTCCTTGTCCTGACTGGTTCTGACCAACAGTATGTGTATGGAGCCATAACTGGACTCCCTGCATTGTGAGGCACACCTGAGACATCTCTGCATCCCTCCCCACACACACACACATGCACACGGGCACACACAGATACACATGGACGTACTTGCACACACACATCACACAGACACAGACATGATGTGTGCATGTATGCACATACACATACACAGACACCCAGACTTTGCCAGACACATGCAGGGCCTCCAGACCTGGGACTTGATGAAGAAGCGCTGGGTCCTCTGGTGTCCTCAAGCTGAAAAGGACACGATTTCCCTCCCACCCATCCTTTGCAGGAACACAGCTGTGTCATCGACATCGGGGTGGGCAAGAACCTAGACATGCTCAGCACCCTGATCAGCTTCCTGGACCCCACGTTTGCTGAGCATCTCAGTGAGTGGACACCCCCCTGCAACTGTGCGCCTCCTGCCCGTGCCCTCCCCACCCAGGGCAGGCATGGAAGGGGCCAGGAGGAGCAGTGCCCAATCATGGGAGAGGGAGTGGGGTTATTTGGTCTTCTCTCCAGGCCCTGGGATAAGGGTTCATCTCAAAGAGGGTGGAGTCCGGACAGCAGAAAATCCACCCCGGACAGCCCACAGGGCAGCTGGAAAAGGGACAGCGGGCATTTTTGTATTTCCCAAGTGTGTTTGCTGCTCTGTTGTTTGGCCTCTGTGTATTTTTGCTTGTTCACATGCCCATGTCCCTGACCACAGTCCTGGGGCTGGTGCCCATTTCTGTCCCCACAGAAGGGAAGGGTGCAGGGACAGTGCAGTCCCTCTTCCCCTGGTTCTGCTTCTGCTTCCAGCGTGCCTTCAAGTCCTTCGATGACGTCTGGAGGCTCTGGGAGGTGAGGCACGCACCTGGGGACAGAGGGGAGGGGCCCCACCCCTCAGGCAGGCAGTGTGGAGGTCCTTTTTCCTGCCTCCCCTTTATTACTGGCTTTGGATGGAGTTCAGAGGCTTGGGAGTTATTGGGCCAGAGACCTTGCTCCTACCTTGTTGGGGGATGCCAGAGCACCGGTTCATCCCTGTGTTCATCCAGTCCCCGGACTGTACTTCCTACAGGGTGTTCAGGGCAAAGGAAGGGCCTTGTGGCCTGTGCCGGTGCCAGCCTGGCCTGCAGCTCAGCTCTCCTGCTGCCATGCCCAAGTGGGCCTCATGCTGCTCTCTCTTCCCCAGCTGCCCCTTCCTTGGCCTTCTGCTCCACCTGAGTGCTGGCTCCTGCCAGGCCCTTACTCCTGGAGAAGGTGGGGCCCTCCCCCAGGACAAGTCCCACCCGCAGTTCTTTGATCCCAGTTCCTGAGGCCATGAACAGATGACCCTCCCTGGGAACAGACCCACACCTGTGACTATCCTGCCCAGGGGCTGCCACTGCCTGCAGGGGCCAGCCCAACCTTCAGCCTGGCATTTAGGGCCCCACGAGTCAACTACCACCTGCCTCACCCCTCCCTCCTTCCATCTGTCCTTCTCTCTCTTCCTGTCCCTCCGCTCCATCTAGTGAGTTCCCAGAAGTCTTTTCTCCGGAGTCTCCCAGCAGCCTGCACAATGCCTAGAACGCAGAGGCAGCTTGAGCTCTAGGCTCAGGGAGGGAGCCAGTGAGGGAGCAAGTCAACGCGCTAGCAAGTGTGAGGCCCAGGGATGGCGGCCCTTCGGGCATGTGGCTGGGGAGTCCCTCACCATCCTCAGGGCATTTGCACTCTCAGTTCCCAAGGCCAGGCTGACACACTCAAAACCTGCAGGTCCTGCTCACGGGGAAGCCCTGCAGGAACCTCCAGGTGCTGGTGGCCTACAGCATGCTGCAGATGGTGCGCAAGCAGGTGTTGCAAGAGAGCATGGCTGGCAACGACATCCTGCTGGTGAGAGCATCCTCCGGCCAAGCCCAGCCCCACAGGCTCCCGGGGGCCCCTGACATCCCATGCCACCCACAGCTAAGGCCCTGGGCTCATGGACTGCTGGGTTTCAGGGTCCCTTTGCTCCTGGGCTAGAATAGTGATGAGAACCGTCACATCCTAAAAATTGCACTGGTGTTTTTCTAGACTAGCTGAACCTGGCACAGAGGGGCTATAACCAGTATCATCCACCCCTACTTAGCATATGAGAAAACTGAGACCGTGACCAGTTTTTAGCACTCAGGCTTGACTGCCCCACAGTTAACCCCTTGGCCGTAGGGGTCTCCTGAGGCAAAAGACCTAGAAGTTTTCCAACTTTTCTAAAAAGCAGCTGAAGTTTGTCTGTTCAAGAAAGCTTAGGTGGCACCCCAGTTATAAAATACATCTTCCTTAGAAGTCCCTGAAACACTCAGTGGAACTCCCTGACTCCCTAGAGCCCAGGATGAACGCTACATTCACCATCTCCCCCAAAATGTAGAGCTCCAGTGGTGAAATTTCAGGCTGGTTGGGAAGAGATCAGGTAACCCCAGTGACTGCTGGGCAGTGACCTTGTCCCTTTGAAGTGGCAGGCAGTTGCCTGTACCCAGGGGAACCTTCTTCCTCCCCCTCTTCTCCTGGTGCAGGCCTGCAACCGCCTCATTGACCTCGATGCCGACGAGCTGATCTCTGCTGCCTGTGTGGTGTACGCTGAGCTCGTCCAGAAAGATGTAAGTTGCCCTGATGATTTGTCTTTCTCCTCCTCCAAGAAGCCTTCCCTGATCTCCCAAACCCAGCCCATGGCAGGCATATTCGGTTTCAGAGATACCGTTTATGCCACATTCTCTGCCACCAACCCTCATATGCCACTCTTCGTGCTGTTCACATGTGTAACTCCTGCCTCCCCAAGCAGCCCACACTTCCTGAGGATGCAGCCCTCATCCCTTGTCCCCTGTGTCCTTCCTGGTGGACCTGAGCACAGGGCTAGGCATTCAGGGGTTCAGGGGAATGTCACTGGCTGGACAAACTAAAGAATGAGATCAACAGACTGATGTCTGTCCAACTCAACCTGCCGGCATCCTCCTCTTCCCCAGGTTCCTCAGCCATTGAAGGATTTCTTTCTCTGAAGACCCTTACAATGGACAGATGCCATTAACAGACAAGATAAAGGTGGTCCTTCAGCTGTGCAGTCAGGATCAAGTCCAATGGGCATTAGGGTGAGGGCATAGGTAATACAGCTGCCGTTGAAACAGCTCTGAAGTCCTGGTTTGTGTGGGCAGTGTCTCTCGGGGGCAAGAGAGGGCAGAGAGGAGTGTCCAAAAGAGAGGGCTGGTGGGTGTGAAAAACGTTGTGAGGGCTAGAGAGAGGGCAAGCACCCTGGGGACAGGCCGTGCGGGTCAGAGCTCTCCCGGGCTGAGGGCTCCACGGCGGCAAGGTTCCACCGTGGACGCAACAGGCTGAGGGAGTAACTGACTTTGGGAGCCCTCCAGCCTCCTGCGGAAGACAAAACCGAACACATCTAGTAGCCTTGCTCAGTCCCCAGGACTCAGGCCCGGAGAGGAGGGCCAGACCTGGACCTTTGTACCCCCATCTCTCCCCTCACTCCCAATACCCCAGTTACATGTTAAGGGGCTTTTCCAGAGCTTCCCCACAGTCTGTGGAAGGACACAGCCCAACCCTCTGGCTAGAAGCTGATTCGCTTCTGGCTTCAAAGCCTCTCTCACAACTGTACCTTCATTTCTCAGCCTGGAAGTCCTCCTCCAACTAAGTTATCTTTTTATGCCTTACTCAACCTCTCCACAGAACGCCTTATTTCCCTGGCCCAGTTCTGTCTCCATGGGGCGGAGGCTCTCCTGCGATTACGCCACAGCCCAAGCCCCCTGCCCAGCCTGCCCATGCTCTGAGGGGTACCCTGAGGGCTGACCCCAAGACTGGCCAGAAGGAGCTGAACCTACAGAGGGGCTGGGGCTGGCTGGTGCCCCCGTAGCTGCTTTACGCACCCACCCAGCCCTGCCCAGTCGCTACATTTTTTCAGAGGGGGCTGATGGGTGGGCAGAGGGGACCCATCGGTTTTGCTGTGGACCCTGGCTCTTATGGGAGAGGCATAACCATCCTTCTCACTCCAGCCAACTGGCCCTCCCTCTGCTCCCATCCTGTCACTCTCAATGACCATCACTCAAAAGGCACTATGTCCCCAATTAGTGTCTGGTCTCCTTCCCCTCAGGTGACGATCTCCCAGCCATGGCTGGCTGCTGTGTCCCTGCTAGAGGGAGGTATTGCTGAGGAGGGGGCCCAGTATCCCCTTCCAGGGTCTTTTCCGCTGGACTAAGGAGCCAGCACCTGCGCAGGGAAGGGGCACGGGTAAATTCCTATCTCGAGCTTTTCCTGAGATTTATGTTCCCAACAGTTTACTTATGGAACTGCACGGAATACAGTTCTCCAAGAACAAAACTGTTTTCACTTTACCAAAGAGCCAAAGTAAAAGACATCTTGGTGAGCTAACTGTGGCTTAGAAAGAGAAGAGTCCATAGAAACATCAAGAGTGCTTTTCCTAATGTTTCCCTTGGCCTGGTGGCATTTGTCGGCCTATGATTTTTGGCCGTATATACACAATACCCACCATCTATTCCAAACCTAAAAAATTCAAGAATGAACCTTCTAGGCCAATGGTATTCAAGCGTGTTGTTAAAGCCATTGTTACACAATCTTTCCCAGGAGCACAGTGGTTGAAGTTTGGGTGGGGGAGACCATATTCCTCCTCTCTACGATTCCCCCGCAGAGCCCTCCTCAAACCTCATTCCCTGTGGCACTTGCAAGGACATCTGGCCTACTGGGAGCATGTTGAACACCTCCATTGCTCTTAAAGATGAGCTAGGTTAGATCCTGACACCACATTGATCCAGGTTCAGATAAATTCCAGCTGATATAGTGGTGGAAGTAAAGATCTTAGAAGAGCTGAATTTCTCTCACAGCTCATCCACAGCGCTCCTGGCTGGCAGAATGTTCATTAGGATCTTCCTGCCACGCTGCTGTGCCTGTCACGGAGCCCGCACAGGCTTCTCCTCACGTAGGAGACTGTCCTGCCCGGGGGCTGCCGCTGCCTGCAGGGGCCAGCCCAACCTTCAGCCTGGCATTTATCATTTATATCACCCAGTGTTACTTTTTTCTAGTAAGGTCCAGTCTGGAGATAGAACTAAAGGAAACATTGAAATCTTAGAGCCTGAGTTCCTTTTACTATAGAGCCTGTGTTGGTCTAAATAAATTGTTAATTCAACACACATTTATTGAGTCCTTACTGTGAAGTGCCCGCTATCCAGAAACTGAGAATTCAACAGTGGGCCAAAGAGAGACACAACCCCTGATGCCAAGATATTTAGAGCTGAGTGGGGACCATATAATTGCCTTAAAGATCATGTCATAGCAAATTTCCTTTTGTGCTATGAAGAAAAGGAATATGGTTCTGGGAGAGAAGATAACAATCAGCGGTGACAATGCAATGATGATGGCTGTGATGATGACGAGGTGGGAGGAGCTGTGACACCGGTCATGACGTGGTGAGTGACTGTGGTCATGGCACCAGTGAGGACAATAGTAGTGACATCAGTGATGGTGGCAGTGACGGTGACATCAGCAACGGTGAAGTGTCGGTGGCAATGTAAGTTTTGGAGATGTCAGTGACAGTGGTAGTGTAACGGAAAAAAACCTGAAAAACCTGGACTGGATGGCTGACAGAAGAACCAAGCGGCACTCAGAGGTCTTGGAATGCTGAGGTTTTATTTTTACACCGGCGGGCTCAGAGGGCAGTGATCTCCCAAGGTCTGAGCCTCAAACAAAAACAAGAGGAGCAATATATATATCTTTCTGCTTCCATATCTGCAACATTTCTATGTGTACAGCAAACGAGCATGCAAGGGGGAGTGAGTTTAGGGAAGGAATGCCTGGCAGAGCCGGAAGTTAAGGGATTTTCTGTTGTCTTTGCTAAGAAGAGAAGCAGAAGGGAGCCGCCTGGACTAGATTGCTGTCCTTGTAAATTTCTCCCTATCAGTAGTTGTCAGTGGTGTTGATCTCAAGGGCATGGCAGGGTTGGTGGCGGGAGTGTGATGTCACTGGTGGTAGTAGAGGTGGGGTCATCGTGGGGTCATCGTGATGGCAGTGGTCGCTCTGGTGTGATACCAGATCTGGCAGTGATGAGCTGTAGAAGTCCGTGGTGATGCTGGTGAGAGTGCTGACTTACAGTCAACAGAAACTTACTACATGTCTACAGTGGCCATCTCTGCACTGACGTCGATGATGATGGCGGTGACGGTAATCATGGCGGAGGTGAAAGCGGAGATAAATTCATTCTGGAAAAACAAGTGCCTACCACGCTTCCCATCAGCAAGACCTAAATATAATAGTTTTAAATGAGTCATAGTGGCCTACAGTTGAAAGATGAAGAAAGTGGAGGCCCCCAGGCTCTATCCCAACCTTTCCAAAACTCGGTCCTGAGCCTGATATGAAAGCTTGAACTGGCTGTGTCCTCTCCATCACCTCACCCCACCTCTCCTCCTTTCACTCTTGTCTCAACCCTCTTCCCTAGGGGCCATTCATTCCCCAATCTCCGGCCACCTTGGCTCTTTGTTCCTGGAGCCAGAATAATGACTCTCTACCCACTAACACTTTCAGAGAGACAGCATGTGCAAACGTGCAAGTTCTCTGTGTTTCAGACTCAGAAAGGGGGAAAGGAGGTGGGCCTGCCCCCACCTTCAGGCTGGCCTGCAGAGCCCCGTCCTGGGCTGAAGCCCCACACCTTTGTCCAGTGAGGGGGAAGGGCTCTCCTACCTGGGGAGAAATACATCGCTAACAGGAGGGGCCTCCTTGCCCAGGACCCAACCCCACTATGGGCCAGACTTGAGGTTGGAGCACTGGCCTCTCCAGAGGACAAGCAGGGAAGGAAGAGGGTGAGAAGGAAGAAAAAGGAGAAGTCTTAGAAAGTTGGGAGAGATGGTGAAATAGGAGGAAATGTGAGGTTTCCTCCTCAACTAACTGAAGGTCATCGCTTACGTTAGAAACTATCAACAGAGCCATGAGTATTGGTTGAACGTGACAGTGACACCTGCGTGCTGACCCTCAAGGCTGATGCTTTTCACTGATGTGTTTCCCAGAGCAGTCGTCCCCCATCCCAACCCCAATACGCACGCACACACACTCACACTGCATCCTAGGGTCGTCCCGGTTATTTTGTTGTTCAACCTGATTGACATGTATCTATGGTGCGAATGTCTTCTTTTTGTCTGCCTTTCAAAAAAAGATGGTCAGGCCAAAAGAACTATCTATGACTCCCTTACTGCCCTTGCCCCAAACCCCCAGCCGCCACTACCCACACCGCAATCTGTCACCAAGTCTTGCCACTCCCGCCCCTACATAGACCAGTCGCTTCAATCTAGAACTGCTGGGGAGGGAAAGTGGACCGTGCCCTCTGACCTTTCTCCCCTGGGTCAATGTAGTTCAGGGTCTGCAAGTCCAGAGCCCATTAGCCCCGGGGCCTGAGCTGTCCCCTTAGCGCGGTCGGTCGTTGGGAGGGTTCCCAGTGCCCCACTGCTTCTGCCGCCGCCAACGCCGCCGAGAAGCCTCAGGCCCCTGCATCTGGGGCTACAGTCTCCACCCCAAAGGGCAAAGCAACAAGTCTTCCCCAATCCCTCCCTCCTACTGGCCTCTTGGAGGGTGAAGCCCCAGGGGATGGGGACTGTGACAGTGGGGGGGCTGGAGCTCCCAAGGCACGAGCAGTAAACACAGCTGTACCGGCCGGCCGAGTGATTTCTATGTCCTGAGCCCCGGGCTGAGCACGTCAGAGACTTTCTCTCCCAAAGTCCTCAAATTCAGCAGTCAGATGCCGTCACAGATGCCCTTTTTACCAGTGAGGAAACGGAGGCACTGGGGTACACAGCCAGTGGTGGCAAAGTCGGAATCTGAATGGTGACCGGCAAACCCCAGAGCCCCCACTGCAGCACCACGGCACCGGCTCTGGGCGGCTCCCTGCGGCCACCTCTGGGCCTGCCCACAGCCTCACTTGGGGGCTGCTGTCCCCCACGTGGCACACACCCAAGTCTCCTTTTCAGTCCTCTGCAGGGCAGATCTCACCTCACAGACCAGCCCTGCCCCTGGCAACCGAGGACCCACAGATATTCCAGGGCTGCGGGGTGTGCAGGAGGCTCTGTCCTGCTTCCCTTATCCTGCTCGGTGCCTGTTATGGCTCCAGAAAGTTGGCAGAAATCCAAATTACAGCCAAGTTTATTACATCTTATTTTGAAAGAAAGTTCGGGCTGCTCTGGACATTCCTTCTCCAGAATGGGCATGGGCTGGGGATGTGGGGTTACAAGGAAATCGGCATGCAGGGGTGAAGGTATGCAGCCGAGAGGGGCCACCACGCCTCTCTGCCAAGCATGGGAACAGCAGTAGCAAAGCCTGGGCCACTGGGCGGAGCTCCCCCGTGAGCCAGAGAGAGGAGGCGGGCGACGGGGAGAGCTGCACGGGAGCAGCCCCAGGCCCCTCCCCGCCCCTGCGGACCCTCGCTGGACCAGCCCCAGGCAGGGACATGCAGTAGAGCAAGACCAAGGCCGAGAGAGGGGAATTTCCCGTCAGTGCCAAGTGCTATCCTGCCACATGTGGGCCATCAGCCACACCACCCGGGAGGGGACAGGATTTATATCTGAGACTTGAGACAAAAGCACTCACACCAAATTGTCCTGCCAGACCCTGGACCTCAGTGAACCTATAGTGAGGAAAAGATTAGCATTAAGGAAATGAGGGAGGTGGGCCCAGAGAGGCAGTGGGAGACTGGGGGCAGGGTAGGAGGGTAAAGTCACAAGCAGTGGCTTTTCGCCTTGGTTGCGCATTAGAATCACCAGGGAGCTTTTAAAAATAATCCACGCCCGGGGCCCACTGATGAAATCAGAATCTTGGGGTGGGGCCAGGCTGCTGGTATTTTGAAAAGCTCCCCAGGTGATTCCAAGCGTGCAGTCAGGAATGGGAACCCCTGCGCTCAGAGCTGGAGTCCGATGGAGTGGGAATAGCGGGGTAACACCCTGCTTCCATGCAGGATGGGGAAGGACTTGCCCAAGGTCACACAGGGAATGGAAGACGGCCGGAGCGGCTGTGCAGGGCACTGTCCCGCACTGACTCTGAGGCTCAGAGCTCGTCCCCCCAGCCAGCACCCCTCTGCATTTGTTCACCCCTGAGCCACACCAAGCGTCCAATTGCCCTCTCCCACCGGCTCTCCCCTGAGCCTCCCCACCTTAGAGGCCTTCAGCTGAAAGACTAGAAGTAAGCATTCCACGTTACTTTCTGAACCAGCACATAAAAGAACCTCTTTAGGGAATTAGTAAGAGCCCAAGTCTCAAAGGCCTGACCCTCCCCGGCCGGGATATGCAAATGGCACCTGAACACCCACAGAGCAGCACTCAGAAGCTGGGAGCAAATGAAATGCAAATGTATGCAATCATTATGCAAACGAGGGCAGCCCCGGATTAATGGCCCCGATCCTTCAACTAGACAGCAGCTGTCTCTTTAGGTACAGGCGTGGCTGACAGGAAGGGCTGAGCTGTCCCCTGTCAGAAGCAACCAAAGGAAGGGTCAAGAGGAGGGATTGTTCTAACCCCTGGCCTGCTGATGAGTTTCTGAGAAATCAGGGAGGGGGTGCCTGCCAGGCGGGAGGACGCCCTCTGCCTGGGCTCCTGGCCCAAGTCCCAGGTTCAATACCAGGCACAGAACTCCAGGGGAGAGAGGCGATGACAGGGATGGTGGAAGTGGGGGAGGTAACAGAGGTGATAGAGAAAGTGATTGAGGTGGAAACAGTCAAGAAGATGGCAGAGGTAGAGGGGAGGGTGGTGAAATTCTGAGTAATGATAGTGAGGACAGAGGTGAAAACAGGCTTGGAGGAGGTGGCAGCCAGGGCCCTGGTGAAAGTGATGATAACGGCAGAGGTGATGTCAGATGCGATGCTGTGGGTCAAGCGGAGATGACAAGAGGCGATATTAATGGTGGTCCTGGTGGAAAGGATGACCACGGGGAGGTGAGGGGCATAGAGATCTTGGTAAGGAGAATGGTGATGGTGGTGATGCCGGTGGTAGAAACAGTGGCAACGGCAGGTGAGGGTGGTGACAGAAGGTGGTGGTGCAGGGGCAAGCACTGGGGACAGGTGAAGGTGCGTGGTGACCAGCATGGAGGAGGGTGAGGCAGCAGTGGCAGAGAAGGAGAAGATGATGATGAGGGCGGTCGGTGAAGATGGGTTCTCAGAACTCAAGCTCGACAGGGTATAAGAGGCCCTGTCAGAACAAAGGCAGGGGGCAGGGGAAGGAATGTGAAGAAGAGATACGAGACCTGCTGTGATGGGGAGAGGAGGTATGGGACCCCCAGCCTCACACCTAAAGAAAGCTCAGAGACAGCTCCTGAAGTCTCTCTCCTTGGTAGAGACTCAACAATAGACCCAAGTTCCACTCCGTGAGGGTGGCAGGCCTGAGGTCTGCAAGTGACCCGTGGGGTGACCTGTAGTTGGAAAAATCATAGCTACCCACCCCCAGGCCTCAGTTTCTCCCTCTGTGAAATGGGAGGAAGTGTAAAAACCAAGCGAACAGGTGAGTTTGTTCTCTCCTGGCACAGCAGGGGCCTTACCACGGAGAGTCCTGTGGCTGACCACAGGGTCATGTGCCATGGAGTGAAGCTGCCTTGTTGAGGAGTGGTCATGCAGGGGTTGAATATCAGGAAAAAGACAGTACGTGGTAACTGGGGCTTGGGAGACACTGACAAATGTCCTCTCAGGAGAGCTAGGAGGTGGCCTGGTGTCAGTGCTGCCCCCTGGGTCAGATCCTCTCCACTTCTCCATCACCCGTGCCTCATTTTGGTCACTACAATGAAGGTCACTGGAGCTGTCTGCCTGACACTTCCTCACTACTTCATTTCTCTCCTGGGAGGCCACACACAAGGCAAGCTGTAGAGTGAACTAGTTCAGTCCATGAGCTCTGGATTCAGACTCCGGGTAAGAGTCATGTGACTCTGGACACTACACCTAACCTCTTTGAGCCTCTGTTTTCTCACCTATAAATTAGGGATAAAAGTACCTACCTTACAAGATTGTAATATGGATGTCTGTAAGAGTCTTTGGCCTGTAAACATAGACTTGAAAAACAGGAAACTGTTGGACAGACAATGCAGGAGTCAGATGCACCATTAGCATTTATTCTTTAACCCAAGGAGCAGTAGCCACAGGAGAGAGGGTCTCTTCAGGACCTATGACTTCCAAAAACCCCAGGGTTCAGCCTCAAAAATGAGCCACCTTCGCCTTCCTGTGGAGCCTGCACTTGCACACTAATCCTGCAGAGGGCGCGCCTCTTCCATAAGCCAGGACGCCAACAAAAGGCCCGCTGTCCCAGGGAGGAGGCACCCCGCCCAAAACTCGCTCTGCAATCCCTGTGCTCTGGCTGGGCTGGAGGGGCTGCGGAGAAGGAATCCTCGCCCCCTGGGCCAGAGATATCTGGAAGGGGGCAGAGGGAAGGAATCTGTTGTTTTTCATGGCTCTCAGAGGTCCTAAGCCTTCTGGCTGCACATTTGCTGGGAACCAGCCATTAGGTTGGGACATTGGAGTTGCCATTGAGGTCCCCCTGGAAGAATCTCTTGAAATCTCCAGAGCCTCATGGGCAGGTGCAGTGAGCACCATGCCCTCCTCCACACCCCCTTACCTGGTTGGGAATCCCCTTGCCACACACACACACACACACACACACACACACACACACACGCACACTGGATGTTCCTGCTCCCAACAGCAGAGGCTCTGCCCTGAGCTGCACAGGCGCAGGGAGCAGCTAAGGCAGCCACGCGCTCCTGCCACGGGGCCAGCATCGGGGCCAGTGCTCGGCACCAGCCATGGTCAAGGCCCCATGTATGGCTGGAGCGGCAGGCCACCTCTGTCTCCTCTGGCCAGTTTCTAAACATGACTGTTTCACAGTGTGAACGACCACTCAGCGTTTCTTACACCCAAGACTAGCAGGGTCAGAGAGAACCACTATGTAAACCACAAATGTATTTTTTAACATTTTACAGCCACATTAAAGAAAAAAAACAGGTGAAAAGATTTATTTAACCCAATAGATCTGTAATATTACTATTTCAATATGTAATTAATACAAAAATTATTGAGATTTTTTTCCATTATTTTTTTGTACTATTTTCAAAACCAGTGTGTATTTTATACTTTCAGCACACCGTAATTGGGATGAGCCACATTTCAGATGCTCGGTAGCCACCTGTGCTTAGAGGATCCCCTCTGGGACAGTGTTAGTTAGTTGATCACTCATACTTGTTACCTTCTGGTCCCCAGTCTCAAAATGTTTGTGTTGACTGTCTGGCGCACAGGCTGGTGGTCTCCTGGAAATCCTGCAGCAGCGGCGGCCAAGGGTCTGATGAGGTTCAGGTCCTCTACCTCTGATCCCCCAGCGAGGGGGCCCTGGGAGCCTTCTGGGGACCTGGAACCTGCTCAGAGCTGGAAGGGCCACCCACTCCTGCCCAGGAAGCCCACATCCCACAGAGGCTGCCATCCGGGGCACATCAGAGGCCCTCTTCAAACCCACCCTCAGGGCACCCCAGGCATCACACAGCACTCCGGAGAGCCTTGCCCTGGCCCACAGCCCCCCCTGGTGTCGATGGCCCTCTGCCCAATGTGAGGATGGGTTTTGTATGGTTAAGGAAGTTAATATTGAGATAGTGGAAAGGAGAGGGTGAAGAAAGAGGTCCAGGAAGCCAACAGTCTTAGCAAAGGTCTGGAGGTGGGATCTGGGGGACAGGAGATGACAGGAAGCCAAAGGGAAAAGAAGGAAGGAGCAGCGGTCAGCCTTGGAGGGCTGTGTATGTGTGAGCGTGTGTGTGATGTGTGCTGAATGCCAGGCTGGGGGTGGGGGGGGAAGCATGGAAGTTTCTGAGAAGCACTGAAGTCTAGGTTTGAGGCACACTAATCTGGAGCCCATGCAGAAAGGACTGGGGAGATGAGTCCAGAAGTAACCCCTCTGGGGTCATGAAAAAGGCAGGCTTGTGACCTTCTGGGTTGGCCCAGGGAGCTCAGCCTGGAATGAGCGCCTCTGTGCAAAGGTGTGCAGAGAAAGAAATAGGCTGAAGGCTTTGAGATGGGCAACCAGGAGTCCCCAGGCTCCTTCTGTGGTTCTGCGAGGGCCTCGCAGCTCCCACAGAGGGATTCCGGGAGCTTCTGGAACTGTGATGCTAAGTTGAGTTTTGCTTCTCAGTCGCCTTGTACACTTCGGATTCCAGGGTCTCAGGGCTGAGCTGTGAGCCCTGGCTCTGGCAAAACAGTGCATGTTCCCTGCCCACCAAGAACCTGTGCTGGGCTTTTGTGAGAATTCTAAAAGGTGTCCCCTCTGATTAGACACAGTGTCTTGGCAGACAGTTACTTCGTGACAAGCAAAAGGTGCCCAGCACAGCTGGATTTCAAATCACCTTGCCCTTGAAGGCTCGGTGCAAAACCATATGACCATACACAACAGTCCCACATAATGCCCAGCATTGAAGGGAACCTCACAAAGGTGATAAGTCAAACTTGAAAAATCACAAGCAGCCAGAGATGAGACTGTCTCCCCTGCTTCCTCCCTCTCCCCTGGATCAGAGGCCTAGAGCTATGGGGGAGCGGGGGTGGGGAGCTGGACTGGGGGAGGCATGGGCCGGCGTGAACTCACTGGGCGCAGGGAGTCAGAGCAGCAGGTACAGCAGGTGCGGGCCCTGGTACAAAGCCTGTTTCATCTTGTCTCCTTGGAGCCAAGTGAAAACAGCCCTAGGAATGAGGCAAGAGAGACTAGAGTCCCGTTTTCAAAGACACTGAAGCCAAAAGAGGTTGAATGGCCTGCTCAACATGGCACAGCTAAGAAAATGCTGGGCAGTGGAAAGCAAAGTCACAGGGCAGTGAAGAGGCACCAGGCACACCTTGGGCGCATCCTGGCCCTGACCTTGGGCATGCATTTCATTATTCTGAGTGTCCATTGGCCCGTTCATTAAATGGAGAGAATAGCTAGAGCTCTTCCTGAGATTAAAGACACAAGTGCACATCAAGCACTTAGATTTATAGGAACTGGACTTAAACCCCAATTTCTTGCTCACGGAGAGATGTGGACACACCATGGAGTCCGAGATGTTAGAAAGTTGTCTGAGTTCCAGGCCTGGTGCTGAGCTGCGCCCCCCAGGTCCCCATCAGGAGCAGGGCAGGTGTGGTTCCTCCCCATGAACCCCCAGGGCAGCCCTGTCTAGTGACTGCTCAGTGTGGGTAATGGGTCAGGTTCTCCTACTTCAACTTGTGGCCTCTCTGCTGCGCCATGTGGAATATTCCAGAATCCACAGAATTTCACTCCCCTCTGCCCCCTCTGCGTGCCCCCCTCCCCACAGGTGAGGGGCGCTTTCCCAGAATGCTCCCCAGTCAAATCCTTGCATGCAAACCTTCATCACTGAGTCAGCTTCCTCTGGCTGCTGGAATAAATCACCACCAACATGGTCGCCGAAAACAACACACATTTATCGTCCCATAGTTCTGGTGGCCAGAAGCCCACAAGCAGTCTCAGTGGGCTAAAGCCATGGTGCCTGTCAACAGGGCTGCTTCCTTCCAGGGGCTCTGAGGGGGAATCTGTTTCCTTTTCTGGCTTCTGGGGCCACCTGCACCCCTTGGCTGGTGCCGCTTTCTCAAGTCACTGCACCCTCTGCTTCCACTGTCACATCCCTTACTTCTTCTTTTGACCTTCTCTCCTCCCGCTTATATGGCCCCTTGGGATTACATTTGTGGCTCTCCTGAATGATCCAGAATACTTTTCCCATCTCAAGATCTCTAATCTAATCCCATCTGCAAAATCCCATTTGCCATATAAGGTAATGTTTTCAGGTTCTGAGGATTAGGATGTGGGTATCTTTTGGGGGACTATTAGTCAGCCTACGACACTGAGGATGCAAACCTAAGCAAGCAGCCTTCTCCCCTTAAGCTGGAGGCCCAGTGTGTCACTCAACTCCTTCTAAGCACCCTCCTTTTGACCCCTCCCCAACCAGCGCAGTCTGATTCCATCACAGGATGGTCGGAGGGGTCTGCTGTGGAAGGACTGCCTGTGGAGGCAGAGATCGCTAGTCTTAGGGACATGTTATGACCAGCTACCAAGAAGGCTTAAGCAGGCCAGGAAGCCTTTGAAGTCCAGGAATGCCTCACCCTCTTTTCTCTACCTCTAAATGTTCCTCATCATTCAAGGCTCAGCTGCCCCAGCCCAGGCCAAACAGCTGCCCCCTCTCTGGCCTCCTCCCGCTCGCTGGCGCCTCCACTACTACATGCCCCTAGCCTGCCGCATGCATCTGTCATTGCATGTTTGCAACTTCCTTACACTATGAGGATAGGCCTTTCTCATTTTCTTCTCCCATTTTGATACCTAATGTAGGATCTGCTCCCCTGGAGAGAAGAGGCCTTGTCTGCTTCCAATTAGTCAAATAAACGTTTGCAGAACTGGGTCATGTCCAGCCAATGAACAACTCCCAGGAAAGCAAGCTGGAAGAGCAAGGTGTCAGCTCAGTGTCCCAGCTGTGCAGTCTGGATCAGTGCGGGCTGGGCACTCTGAGAGACCCCTTCCTACATGTCCATCAGCCAGGGTCTGGCAACTGGCCCAGCAGCTTCCACCTGCTTGCTCTCCCTGCCTCTGAGCAACTCTCCAGTCTGCTCCCAGCCCACCTTTTCCCCAACCCCAGATACCTTCCAGTAGTTCTCCCATTTTTCCATACTTTTCAGTATTGTTTATGCTCTCTGTATTGTCTCTCATTCTCCCCATAAGTCAGCCCTCAGTGGGTTGTGCCTCTTTATCCCCCTTGAAACCACTCTCCCCAGGGTCACCAGCCTCCATGCTGTCCAAAGCAAAGACTGACTCAAAATCCACTCAAAAGACACTTGGCCAGAGCAGTCTTCTCTGCTGCCTCCCACCCTGGTAGCCAGGCCCTAGGCTTCTTGGTCTCCCTTTACAGGGGCATTCTTTCACCAGGGACTGCGTGGGGCAGACTGGAATACCAGGGGCATTAATACCCCAGGAGCAACCCTCAACCCACCAGGGATTTCCCTGCCTGGGGCAGACTGGAATGCGAGGGGCATTAACACCCCAGGAGCAACCCTCAATCCACCAGGGATGAGAGCTGATGGAGGAATACCCCACTTACTGGTCCCTCAGCTGGGCAGTTCTGAGGCCTGTTCCACACATCAGAGGGTCTCCCCTGGGGCCAGGCCCCAGCTGCCCAAGGCAGCGCCTGCTCTTTGACACACCATTCCTGACTTTCCTCTCCACTCTGTCTCACCGCCACCCCTCCCTCACCTGCTTCCTGGAACCATCACCCAAATAAAGAACTTCACCCAAACCTTTGTCAAAAGGCCTGTTTTCACGGAAACCAAACTAAGGCAACAGATCATGTTACTCTCCTCATTACCTACCATAAAAGACCAGGCTCCTCCACTCAGCCTTCAAGACCCTCCATGATGGACAGTGACTGTAATGGGGTTGGTGGGGGGGACCTGATGAAGGGGTAGTTTAATAATCGTAATATTGCACATGTAATTGTAAATTAATGATAATAAAATAAATTATATTAAAAAAAAAAAAGACCCTCCATGATCCGGCCCGTGTCTGCCCTTTCTGCTCCACCTCTCACCCTTCCAGCCTCAGAAACCCTGAGCTGCCCGTGGTCACCTCACCACCCACAACAGCTCTGCTCCCCTCCACGCGCTGGCTCCTGCCCTCTGCCTGGAATGCCTTCCGCCTTCTCTTACACGGCTGCGTATGCTCAGGGAGGCTGCTGAGGCCAGCTCTGTGGGCAGCCCCCCAGCCCAGGCCCTACAGGCAGAACGGAAGCCCTTTCCCTCGCCCAGTGGGGAGCTGAAGTCAGCTTGCACTGGCTCAAAAGAACCGAATGTACGTCTTTTCCCAGTTCTGCATTTAGTGATATGTGTCGGTAGCTTTATATCAGCCATGTCAGAGTATTTATACCACGGAAACTGGCAAATGCTGCAAATCAAGGATTTGGTTTTCTTCAGAATCACCACTGCCTTTGCCCTCTTTTCCAACCCCACACAGCCTGTGGCTCCCATGTGTGCTGAAGTCCTGAGGATGTTTATAGCCCAGGTCCCAGCTCTGAGCTTCAAGAGGCAGGACAGGATCAGCCTGCGGGCGTGGGTGTCGTTTGGGCAGGATGGTGCCAAGATGGATGTGGACAGGAGCCCGGGACCAGAGGGCAGCTGGGTGAGATAGAAAACAGAGCGGGGAGGGACTGGAACTGGAAGGCAACTGTGTGTGTGTCTGTTTGTCTGTCTGTCTGTCTGTCTGTGCATCCCTATCTGTATGTATGTCTATGTGTGGGGGGGGGGGGTGTAAAAGAGAAACAGGCAGCAGGAAGAGAAGAGAAGAAAGACTTGCAGAGATACAGCAAACACAGAGAACACAAACCAAAAGCACAGAGGAAGGGGAAAAGGTGAGACAAGGCAGCCTGAGACAGAGACAGAAATGGAGAGGAAGAAAGTCAGCTTGAGAAAGGGACAGAAAGGTTGAAACAGAAAGAGCCAAGGGCAGAAATAGAAGGATCCAGTGACAAAAATGGAAACTGGGGAGACAGAGCAGCTCTGCAAGGCCCAGACCTAGCTGACAGTGAAACTGCTTCCACAGCATTTGGCTGGCCAGGCACAGGGGCGGCTCGCAGGAGAGGCCCTGAGAACAAGGGCCCCAGACCCCACCCCAGCCACCGTGTGGGTACCTCCCTGGATGTCAATCAGCTACTTGATTCAAAGATGCAACTGTTGGCTTGCTTCTTCAGGGCAGGCACTAAATCCCTCCTTAACTCAATGATGCATTGCCCAATCACTCACATGATGAGTAATTTTAAATGAGGTAAAAAATATTTAGGCAATTAAATTGCTAAGTGATTGGATTGTTTCTGAAAGAAATTCCCTCACAATGCTCCCTTGAGTTTTTTATTCTCCCTTCTTAAGTCAACCAGTGGGAGGGTCTAAAGATTTATGGGTCTCCTTTGTGGTTACCCCCAGCTGAGTTCAGCACGTCCTGTAGGTTAGGGTCCCCAGATTCATGCCCTTCCCTTTGCCCAGTGGTGTGCTGAAGTCAGTTTGTACTAACTCAAAAAAAAAATGTGCACACTTTTTGCCAATTCTGCATGCAGTAACATCATGTTAATAGCTTGAAATTGGTCATGGGGGGAGCATTTACACCATGGAAACTGGCAGCTGCTCCAAACCAGGGCGTTTTTTTCTTCCTCTGAGGTCCTTCACTCACCTGCCTCCACCCGCACAGTCTATGGCTCCCAGGTATGCTGAAGCTGAGCATGCCTGGGGGCTTAGAGAATGTGCTCCAGGTCCCAGCCCGAGCCCCCCTCATGGGGCAGAGCAGAGTCCAGTTAAGGGGAGGGGGTGGTCAAGTGGGAAGTATGGTGTCTAAATGGATGTTCTGGGGCCCTGCCAGGGTCCTTGTGCCTCCCCTCAAGGCAGTGCGATCTGGAGGGAAGAAAGCCAGGCAAGCTCAGAAAAGCCTTGTCAGCTGAGGAAGTCCAGGCCCAGCAAGGGAAGCGCTGACTCTCAGTCCCCAGCAGTGGATGGGAAGGGCCAGCCAAATCTCCTGGGTTCCAGCTTAGTGGCCTCTCTGCTGGCCTAAGAGAGTCCCAGGAAGGTTTCTGTGCCACTTCCCATATAGAAAAGTTTTGTTGTTATGTATAACTCTCTACTGCCTTCTTCTTGGGAAGCTGAGTTCTGGTGACTAGTGGCCCTCTGGGCTACCCACCTTGGAGGATTCAGTTAGGCAAATTGGAGGGCGAGTCACCGAAGTGGGGAAATGGGGGGAGAGAGGCTGGAGAGAAATGTCACAACAGCATTTCAAGTGTTGCTGTGGGCAGGCTGGGGCAGAACCACAGGCCTATGAGGAGAAGGCAGAAACTCACCTCTGTTCCTCTGGAAGCAGACTGCTTGGGAAGACCATACTCAAGACACATAGGAGCAAGTGCCTCAATTTCCCCCTGCAAGAAAGAAGAGGCTGTTCTGGCCCATGAGGAGGGGCAACTGAAGTCAAGTAAATCTACCGGACAGACCTAACTCCTAATGGCATCCAGGACATCCTTGCAAAACTGAGGGCTGTTCTTCAGATGCAGAGCCCCAGCATCCCCCAGCTGGGATGGCTCATAGACAAATGTCATATATGTAGAAAGGACGCCCTCAGGCCTGGAAGAGTGTCCTCTGCAAGCCCTGTTCTTCACCCTACCAGCCTGGTGATATGGTCAGAGCTTCCCTTCATAAAGAAACCCCAACCAGCCATGGTTCCTTGCAAAGCTGCCACAGAGACCCGACTCTGGGTGAGAAGAACAAGAAGCTAGGCACCTTGTATTCCAACTCCCTCCCTTTCTGTCCCCTCCCTGCGATCTGGGCCTGCACTCCCCATCAGCTACATAGCTCACTGCAACCGCTAGATATAACCCTGCATTTTTCCTTGGCTCCAAGAACCCTGCCACAGATTATCCATCACCTTTCATTTCTCAGCTCACTCACTCCAGCCATGAGCTGGCTGCTGCTCTGCAACGTCACTGTGCTGCTCTCAAGCCCATTTTTGGTGGGGTCTGCATGTGTGGAAAACATGAGTTTGAGAGGTCCAGTTTAGAAGTGAAACCAGCATGGATTTTGGAGTTAGAGAGACTAGGGTTCAAATGTTAGCTTCACCACGTTCTGGCAGTGCGACCTCAGGCAAGTTTCTTAACCTCTCTGGGCTTCACTGTCATCTGCACGATGGGGCTAATATTGCCCTGGCAAATAGGACTGTTGGGATAGTCAACCAGGATAACAAGTGTAAGCTTCTAGCCAAGAGCTGGCACAGAGAGAGAGCTGGATAACTGTTCATGCCTCTCCCTTTACACACAATCATTCTTTGCCTGTCATGCTTGTGGGCTTGTATGGAGAACAGGGCAAAGGCACAGTAGGACAGAAACTAAAATTATAATACCTGCCCAGAAAAAGGTCTTATTGAGATCTGTCACATCAGTGGCTAGTTATAGACAAAGTATCTCTCCGTATTCCCTGACCATGACCTTCCTCTCTGTGGGACTGTCAGATGTGCTTCCTGCGAGACACAGACACGCATACACAGGGCATGTGCACACTTGTCAGCTCCGGGTGCAGGCACACAGACCACAGGTCGATGAGGTAGGAGGCAGGGGCAGGGAGCACGCAGCCCCACCTGTGCGCCCGCCTCCCTGCTCTCTTGGGGCCTGGGAGTGTGAAGAGGCTTTGGCGCCCTCTGCTGACAGTGATGCTGCCTGCATCCCACATCCCACCTAGCTAGAGCCTACCTGGCAAGCCCTGGGCGCCTGGGAAGCTTCCCTCCCTATGGTATAGGAAGAAGAAAAACCAGAAGGGAGGAGAGAGAAAGAACATGGGGACAGAGGGAAAAGGGAAGAGGAGAACCTGGGGCACTTCCGTCCTCAAAGCCACTAGGAGGGAGGATCCAGCGATGCGGCCATTTCACTAACTGCAGCAGCGCCTTACAGAATCCCTCCTCAGATGTGCATACGATGCTCTGGAGACCTCACGGTGACACAACCAGGCCGCAGGGAGTTTCTCAGGCTCTGGCTGTGATGCCTGAGAAGTAAGTCCACATGACAGAACTATACCCCAGACCAGGAAGACTTTTCTATCTTCTTTGGAAATGCCAAGACCCAGACCTTCAGTCTTGGAGGCAGGAAAGCTTGATGGTAGAAAATACGGACTTGGGAGCCAGGCAGACCTGGGCAGAGTGCCAAATAGCCAAATGAACTTGGGTTCTAGCCCCTCTAGGCCTCTGCTTATCCTCGAAGTGGATGGAAATAGTACAGTTTCTGTGAGGATTAAAAGAAAATTTATATAGAGCACAGCCCAGGGCCTGGCACATAGTAAGTGGACAATAAATGCCAGTTATTATGATTACTGTTATTTTCCTGGCCCCGGGCTTCATGAGGAGTGAAGGGTATCATGTCACCAGAACCTCTAAGCTTGCATGGCTCCCTGCAGGAGTGGGGCTGGTGGGGTTGTCAGAGCCCCATCTTTCCAGAAGGCCAGAGGCAGGCTGTCAGATTCCTGCGGGGAACACCATTAGCAACTGGCACCACTTTCCTTCTCCTGGGATGGTCCTTCCCTGCTCCTCTGAGGAGTTGCCTGGGCCAGACTGACTGTCCAGAGTGTGCATCTGGCCTGACCCAGCCAGAGAGGCCCTCCTCCGGTATATTTAGACTGGGGGCCACTGAGAATCACTGTTCCATCAGAGCAGAACCTCCACGTTACAGCACTTGGAGGCCGTCAGTGGCCATATTTTCTGCCTTGTGGACAAAACCAGTCTGCAGTAAGAGGAAAGAATGAGCAGAAAATAAAAATAAGGTGTGGAGAGGCGCTGTGGTTCACATCTAGAGCTCCGGTTCCAGGTGTCATTCATGCCCACCTGTGTCACCACCCCTCTTCCGGCTCAACTGTTGAATGCTTAGATTCAGGAGATGCTTCAGGTTCCTTACAGTGAATCCCCACTCTGCTTAAGCTCCTATTAGCTGGGCTTCTGTCCCTCACAATCAAAAGGACAAAGACGTTCTCCTCAACTCCCCTGGCCCCCTGCTGATGGCCTCCTCTCTCCATCTTTACCCACAGATGTGCCCATCCCACACTTACGTACATTCCCTGACCCTAAAAATTCTAAAGCTAGTACTTACTTCCTTTTCCTTTTAAGAAAGATTTTTTTCAAGGGTAATGCGTTCACTGTAGAGCTTCAAGTTGTTGGGGGTATAAACGTGAAATGGTTTCCTAACAAGTACCCCCTCCCCAGCTGTACCCTGCTGAAATCCCCTTTCCTGCTGGTGGCATGGCTTTTAATGACATTTTGGCCACATTGCACGACTCCTTACCATTTGCATCTATTAGAACAGTCTCGTTTCAGTCATCAAGATTCTTTCCTGCTCATCTCCTCCAGTCATCTCCCACCTCTTCTGAGACACACTGGCAGCCTCCAGCTGCACGTCACAGGGGAGGGGGAATCTGACTCTAGATCTGTCCCCTCTCCCTTCTAGGGATCTCTGGGACTGGGGTGTCAGGAGAGGGTACAGAAGCAAATGTTGCAAGACCATCCTCTCCTGGGTGGCTTGTCACCGCTTCTCTGGCTGCTCCCACCCATCCTCTGTTCCAAAGCTGACCCCTCTGGAGGGCCTGTGCGTCCTTGAAGCCCTAGAGCAAGGCCCTCCTGGGGCACTGGCCTGCCAGCTTGGGCCCAGCTACCTCCCGCAGTGCTCTCTCCTCGCCCAGCCATCTGTCTCCTATTTCCCTTTTCCCTACTTAGGCAGCTCAGGAGTGTATCAGAGCCCACGGATTCAGCAGACACGCAGACACCACCTGGGGGGTGACATGCTTGTCTCACCTTACTAGAAATTCCCTGTGGCTTCATGGAGGCAAAGCATGCCCTCACTCCCACAGGAGGGAGAGAGTAGCCGCTGCCACAAACACTGTGCTCCCCACATGGCAATGACTCCCCCCACCCCTGCTCCTCTTGAATCCCCTGTGGGAGGTCGTAGGGGTGGATGAGAGAAGAGCCAGGCCAGCCCCTGTGCAAGCCCTGCAGAGGGGAGATGGTACAGGATCCTGGCCACTCACTGGCAATTCTCTGAATGTAAGGACACAGGGTCCCTCGTGTCTCTCATACCCAGTTCTGTCTGAGTCTCAGCGGCATCCCAGAACAGGAGGGAAAGTCCCACACAACATCCTGTCATGCTGCCATGGGGCTCCCCTCCCTCCCAGATCCCAGCTGGACTGGTTAAAGGAATGTAAAGGAAGGGAAAGCTCAGGTAGGTCTGGAAGCCTGGGAAGGCACAGTCCCATGCCAGGAAGGCTGGGGATCCGTGGGAAATGTGCGAAATCCAGATAGGAGGGGGACCCCAAGGGCTGACGCACAACTCCAGTTTCTGAGAAAGCAAAACTTCTCTTGTGAGAAGCAGATGAAATCCTGACATCATTTGCCAACTGCCCCTGAATTTGGAGGGCACATGGGGACACGAGGCTTGTAGAGAATGCATCATTTGGAAGCCCTTTTGGTGCTGCTGATCTGTTTGGAAGGAGCTGACAGGGAGGCCTTGGGGTGCAAGTGGTTGCTAGTCCAAGTAGATAATTGGGGGGAAGCTCCCCCCTGAGTCATTTCCCCCCTGATGCCACATTTCTCCCTTCCTGATAGAGTGGGCACACTCCTGGCATGTCTATATCAATTACCCAGAGGGGTAGCCTGGCCCCTGGTGCAGAGGCAAGGTTCCCACTGGGCATGCCCCAGCCAACTTCTACCCCGTTCCACCAACTAGATCCCTGAGATGGTAATGGCCCTTGGAAGGCTCTACTTGAGTAGGGAAGAAAGAACAGCACACACACACACACACACACACACACACACACCCTGCCACCAGAGAGACCAACAGGTCAACTCTGGAGATGAGCGTGGTGACAAACGTCACAGGCAAGTTGCGTTCACAGCCACCTGGTTCCGTGAGTTTGCATTAAGTAGTCCTCCTGCCTGAAATATGACAGGACAGTTGAAACAACATCCAGGTGGATGGTGAACCAAAGAGAACCCACTTCTTCCCCTCTTGTTTTGGGGAAAATAATAAGATTTTGCAAAACACTCATAACTTAAGGAGGAGTAAAATCCAACACATACCCACACATACCCCCACACACATGCACACACATACCCCCTCACACACCCACACATACCCTCACACACACACAAACCTCCCTCCACACATCCACACAAACCCCCCACATGCACACACATACCCCCTCACATACCCACTAACCTCCCTCCACACACCCACACATACCCCCTCACACATGCACACATACCCCCTTACACATGCACACCCACACATACCCCACACACACCCACACATACCCCCACACATACCCACATATAACACCACACACACATGCACAAATCTCCCTCCACACCCACATACTACCTCACACATGCACACACATACCCCCTCACACACCCACACATCTGCCCAGACACAAACCCCCCACACGCACCCACACATCACCCCTCACACACACATTCCCCCTCACACACACACACACATACCCCCCTCGACACACCCACATATCCCCTCACACATGCACACACATACCCCTTCACACACCCACACATACCCCCCTCACATGCACAAACCCCCCACACACACACATGCACACACATACCCCCTCACACACGCACATACACCCCTCCACACATCCACACATACCCCTTCACACATGCACACACCCACACACATGCACACATACCCCTTCACACACACCCACACATACCCCCTCATACATGTACACACATACCCCCCACACACACATGCCCCCTCACACACATACCCCACAGACACCCACACACATACCCCTCACATATGCACACACATACCCTCCTACACACATACACGTATGCTGACAAATGCACGGTCTTTGAGAAAATTCTGTATCATGAAGGGAAAAGAACGTGCCCCTCAAAGGGCAGAGAAAAACAATTCCTTTGAAAAAGACGTGTCCCAGGAACATGAATGACTTCCATCTGCCTTGTACTCAATCCATGTAATTAAAATGCAATCTCTAAGGAGAGCTAAAAAGCAAGATGGAGAGAATGAAGCAAGAGGCAGGGGGACATCAAAGGCGAACCACGGAAGAGGAAGAAAGGCCATAAAGAAATGAAAAATGCAGTAGAAGAATTTACAGTTGCATTACGATGGCAAAGAATAGAATTGAAACTACAGAAAATTGAGTTTGTAAACGTGGAGGACAGATATGAGTTGTCAGAGACTGCAGAGGGAAATCCCAAGGGGATAAAAACAAAGGGAGAGAACAGGACAGCCATGGAGGCCCACAGATGAAACAAAAGCAAGAATCAAGGAAGAAAGAAGATAAAGAGAGCTGATGAAAAGCCCCAGCCTCTTTAAAAAAAACCTCTTAAAAGCCCAACTTAATAAAGTTAAAAGGTTCTTTTTTTCTCTAAGTCAAATTAATAAAAAGAAACAAATATTGGAAATAATGTGCAGGATTTTGTCCTTTGTGAGGGAACAAACTCTGGAATAATCCCATAAAGAAATTATCCTATAAAAGAAATAATCCTATACGAAAGAATCCTATAGAGGAGCCATACAGAGGGGAAAATGGAGGAAACATCTATAACATTTCTGAAAATGTTTAGGTGGAAAAAGAGATTCCATAGAATGTTGGGAAGTGCTTAGGTTGGAGAAAAAAGCTTCTGTCATAAAACAAACTTGGGAAATGCTGACTGAAGCAAAAAAAGACAAAATCCCACGCTTAGGCTTTCTCAAGGCTTTTAAGTATCTGCATATTATTAAATTAGCAATATTACTAAGCACAGCTTTCCTAATTTATTTGATGACATAACTATTCTCCAAGCTCAATGGTATACACCTTGAGAACCCACTCTTCCTCAGAATTTGAGAGAATACAGTTGTGGCCTAAAATTTCAACAGTCTGCCAGGTGCACTCATGCATGGGGACAACAGACACTTTCCTGCACGCCAGAACATAGGACACATGCCATGCATAGCTCTACCTTTCACAGGGGAGAATTACTCAGAGATGCACCCTTAGCAAGCAGGAAAGAAATGAATATAAAATCATTATGGGAGAGTTGTATAGTGACCTGAAAAGTGAATATTAAAAACCTGTTAGACATATGATTACATATGTACCCATCAGGGGCCAGTCACCAGACAGAATCCATATCCTTCCTTGCCTAGTCCCGTGCCCTGGGGGGCTGCCCCCCATAAACTGCACTCATCCCCTGGCTCCCTGCCCCTCCAGCTTCTGGTTGGGTTCTGACAACAGGAGGCATGGGCAGGAGATTGGAGGATGGGGGGGAGAAGGGCTGGTGCATCCTTCCTGCGCCCTCCCTACTGCAGGGTGCTCTGTCCAGCAGTAGCAGTGACCCCACCTCAGCTCTTGCATGGACCTGCTCCCCAAGGTTCCTGCTGTCTCTGGGCTCCAGTCACACTAGTTGCTTCCTCATCCCTGCAGCCCTGGGGATGGTACTGACTCCTGGCTATTGATAGTCTGGGATGCCTCATCATCCCGTTTGTCCCCTTCACCTTGCCCACACTTCTATAGGTAGTCCCTTCATTAAAGTCTCTTTATTTAAACCATCTTGAGTGAATGTTTCTTACCAGGAACCTGACTCGCACACTTCTCAATTATTTTTTGTAGAGCCAGAATAACTCTGATACTAAAACCTGACAAATGGCACAAAGACCAAGTGAATGAATGAGTCATACACTAGTCTCATTTATAAAAATTTAAGTCCTAAGGAAAATGTAATCAGATTATGTCAGTATAAGTCCAACAATATATTAAAAGAATGCACCATGAGCAAACATTCCTGGAATGCATGGATGATCTTATATCAAAACTGCAGCAAATTGATTCACCACAGAATAGGTCAAAAGAGAAAAAGATCATTTTACATGCTGAATAGATGTTTGGTAAATGTCAACATCCATTCCTCACTGTCTTTTTAAAAGCTCTAGTGAACTAGAAATTGAAGTATACTTATTTCACATGATAAAAAAATATTAACCCTCAAACCCAGAGCTAACACCAACAACAAATGCAATAAGCATTCTCATTAAATATGAGAACAAGACAAAAATTTCTGCTATCTTGTTATTCAATGTTGTTCTAAAGATCTGAGCTAATGCAATTGGACAGAAAAAATATATAAAAACAGAACAAATTATAATTATTTGAAAATATGATGGTCTTCTTAGAAAAACTAAGAAAGCACAAAATCATCAGAAGAGTTTAGTAAAGTGGCCAGTTATAAAATAACTACAGAAAAGTTGGGATCTCTTCTACCTCTTAATAACCTATTAAAAACATGTTGCAAAAAAAAAAAAAAGATGCTGTATTAGTTACCTATTGCTGCATAATGAATTACCCCAATACTTGATAGTACAAAACAAAAACATTTATTATCTCATGGTTTCTGTGGATCAGGAATCTGGGTGTGACTTAGCTGAGTTCTCTGTCTCTCACAAGGCTATAATTAAGTTGTTAGCCAAGGCTGTGGTCTCATCTGAAGGTTCAACTGGGGAAGCCCACTCACATGGTTATTGGCAGCATTTAGTTCCTCACACGTTGTTGGGCTGAAGGCCTCAGTTCCTTGCTACTTGTTTGCTGGAAGCCACTTCAGCTTCTTGCTATGGGCTTTCTATAAGGCAACTCACAACATGGCCACTGGTTTCATTAGAGTAGGCAAGTGAAAGAGCCAGAGAAAGAGTGAAAGTACTAGCAAGACAGAAGCCGCAGTCTCTTCCAACCTAATCTCAGAAGTAACATCCTATCACTTTTTGCCACATTCTATTATTAGAAACAAGTCATTAGGTCCAGCTTACATAAAGGAGAGGGGATTACACGAGTGACTGACTACCAGGGCTTGTCGGGAGCATTTCAGAAGCTGCCTACCACAAATGCCATTGTTGCATTTCATGAAAAGTACCAAACGCATATATTCATCTATAAAATAAAACTTCACTGAAGAGCAACAATAAAAAAGACCTTAATAGTAGAAAGATATGCTATGTTTCTGGATAGAAACACTCAATGTTGCAAAGAAGTTGATTATCACTTCGCTAATCTAGAGATTTAATCCAATTCCAATTCCGAAGGGGATTTTTGGTTTTGTGTTTAACTTGGCCAAAAAAAAATCTAGAGTTCATCTAACTGACAACAGCAAAGAATATTTAAAGAAAATAAAGGAGACTTGTCACAATTTATTAAAATAGGGCAATACCAGTGTGTGAATGATCTGACAGACCAATGGAACAGAAAAGAGAGCCCAGTCAAACACACAAAAATATTCAGTATATAATGAAATGGCCTTTCAGATCACTGGGAAATGATGAATTCATTCATAAATCATGTTGGGATTGTTGCTTAATTTGCTTTAAAGTTAGGTCCTTAACTCTCACCATACATGAAGATAAAATAAGTTAAAGAGTTAAATTTAAAAGTGAGATGAAATCATAAAATCATGGAAGAAATTTTAATTGAAAATGCATGTATTCTTGGTAAGGCTAAGGTCACACAGCAATAAAGTCTGAGATCATAAAGGAAAAGTTAACAATTTGACAGCTGAAAAATGAAGCACTTTGGTACATCAGGAAAGTATAAAAAATATTGATGCCAACAATAAACTTTAAAAATTAGTTTCACATGTGACAAACAGTGATATAGGAAAAGGTGCTAAACATACTATGCCTTATAAATCAATACTGAACAGATGAACATTACAATAGAAAATAGTCAAAGAAAATGAACAGGAAATTCACCATTCATTCATTTATTCAAAAAATATTTATTGAGTACCTCTTATGTGCCTAGACACAGTTCTAGGTATTTAGGACAGCGGTGACAAGGCAAAGGGGCCCTCCTGGAGGGAAGAGACAAAAACAAATAAGCAGTTCTAGTGGGGAGAGACAATAAACAAATTATGCCGTATTTTAGCAGGTAAAAGTACCCTTTGGATAAAGAAAGGAATGTAGTAAGAAGATCAGGAGCGAGGGACTGGAAGGCAGCGTGCATGTGTATAGGAGGGCGGTCTGTGCTGAGAAGGTGCATTGAGGCAAAGCCTTGAACTAGCTGTGCAGAGCTTGGGAAACAGCCACGGTGTGCTGGGGGGGCGGGGCAGGGGGAGGCCAGTGTGCCTAGCAGGAGGGACTAATTGGTGAGGACCCCAGGGGACTATTAAAAGGGCTTTGGCTTTTATCCCCAGTTAGGCTGGGAACCATTGCTGGGTTTTAAGCAAAAGAGTGAAATTTTGACTTCTGTCTTAAAAGGATCATCCTGGCCACTGTTGCAGCATAGACTTCTTGTGTACAAAAGTAGCTGGAGGAAAACCATTTCAGAAGTCAAAATATACAAGACAAAATGCTCTCACAGGTATCAAAGAAATGCAACTAAAAATCTATCCAATGTTTAATGTTCTTTTAAGAAGATAGTACCTGGTGTTGGTAAGGGTATGGTGCTTCAGGCAGGTACATGGAGACCACCTTTCTGGGGGCAGCTGGGTAACTTGTGCCAAAACCTTAGCCACATTCGAACCCTTTCACCAGAAATCCAACTTCCAGTAAGTTAATCTAAGGACTAATCATGTCGATGCTTATCGAGTGCTCACACGCACCAGGCTCTGTACTAAATACACCCCATTTGTCACCTCATTTAAGTCCTTATCATTGTTCCCATTTTATGGAAAGAAAAAAGGCACAGTGAATCACACAGCTCACAAATGAGGGCTGGAACCAAACCCAGGCACACTGAGGCTAATACATACTGGCCGTAGACATCAAGGTTTATGTTTAAGCGTGCTTATTACAGCATCATTTACAAGAGCTAGGAAAGTAAAATGAAATAAAAAAGGGTTATTAAATAAATTATGATTCTTCCGTATAATTCAGTCATTAAAACCCGTTGAAGAAAAATCATTCCCAATGTAGCCAGTGCTGATGTAAGCAGAACATCAGGAACTTCCCAGCAGAAGTTACCTGCTGCTGCGATGCTCCATTTCCTTGTCCAGGTGGTAATTCACAGATGCGTTCACTTTGGGATCATTCATCAAGCTCTTCACTTTGTGTACTTTTCTCTGTGTATGTTATAGTTAAGTTACTTTTAGAAATTTAAGTTGCCAGATGCTTCTCCTCCTAGGGGAACACCAAAAAGTCTGTGGAGCATGTCTTCTTGGGTCAGAGAATTTCCCCTGGAGACCCTCTGGGTTATATAGACATAAGTCTGGTAGCCACCAGTTGCTCAGTGGGGAGTCTGCTACCCACCTTTTGCGGTCAGAGAAAGTCTGGTCTTTCCAACACCACAGAGAGGAAGTGGCTGGCCTCCTGGCCAGACAGAAGTTAAGGCAGCTCCCACCATTCCACCTTCCATCTCAACCAGCAGGACAACATGCCCCAACTTAGATCTGAGTTCCTTCCGCCAGAGTGAAACTGAAGGTCTGACTGCAGGCTCAGGATCCACATCCAGTCCTTGGGTAGAGAAGGTTTTACTAGGGGAGGGACTGTGGCTGAAGCCCGGCCTGAGCCAGCCCCCCATGGCCCCAAACACAAGGCATCTAGAGGTTACAAAGTGACCACCTCCTTGTCCGGCAGGGGGAGCACCTGCGATCAATGTGAATTCTGAAAAAAGAAGTCAGTCTTGACAGTTACCCTGACCAGGAAAATGTTTTATCAAATATTATCACACAAACAAAGCAGGCTGTAAAACAACATATGCAATATGATCTCAGGTGCTTTTCTTAAATGAGGGTTTCTCTGGAATAATGATTTTCTCCAAGTTACAGAATTTTTTTTTCTTATCATTCTACATTCTTAATTTCCTATAACTGATGTATTTCTTTTGTAATCTGAAATAAAAAGCTATTTAGAACAATTTAAGGGAGAGATCACTAATGTCTTGTCTCCACTCCTCTTTCACCACCCTAAGGCCCCTTCTCCTTCCAGACCCCAGGTCAGCAAAACTGAGGACTTCTGCGGGTAGGGCAGGGGGGTCATGTATACCAAAGTACAGGAAATACCATCAGTAAAGAACCTTACTTTGTCCCGTCCTGTGGCATACAGTAGGAGCTTAATTCATACCCTTGACCATCATCCCATTTCATCCAGAACTGCCTTCAAAGCAACACCCTTTGGGTAGAATCCCAGTGTCCTGAGGCAGCCCACAAAGGAACAGCTGTCAGCACTGGACACAGGGCCTCCCCCTTCCATTGCCCACCTCTGCCCTCAGCCCAGACCACCTGCCCTTCTGCAGCTCCACTGCCTCCCCCTCCAGAAGGAAACAGACAATGCATGCACTCCACAAAGCAGAAAGCTAGCCACCTCACAAGAGCGCAACAAGGATAGAGTCACAGATGGACAGGGATGGATGGATGGGCAGATGGATGGACATCAAGACTGAGAGAAATAGAAATGTCTGTCAAAGGTCACAGAGAGTCGGCACATCTTCACCTGCACTCAGGGTTTTCACTCTGTTCTTGCCTAGTAACTTGTGTTACCCTCACTAGACTATGAGCCCTTTGGGGACCAGACAGGTAAGGCTTCTCTCTGTAACCCATCAGCCCGCACAGGGCCTGGCATTCATCAAGCACCCAGGGAACATGCTGCCTGAATGAGCAAGTGTACAAATGAAGGCATAATTGGGAGAAGCATCAGCAGACAGAGACAGAAGGAGTGAGTAAGAGAAGTATGACCAAAGAACAGAGAGCAGGGACTGTGAGCCCCAGGAGGGAGATGGGCACAGAAGGATGAATGAATGAATGAATGAATGAGCAGATGGGGGCTACTAATAAAAGAAACAAAAAAGCTTGAGAGACTCAAATGAAAGTTAAAGATTACAGAGGCAGGAAAACAAAAGCAGAGAAACAAAGACAGGAGTTTCCCTTAGCCTTGCCAGGCCGTAATTAGAACCACTGGGTTTCTGACTCAGTTTCCCTGATACTTCTCCAGGGTTTTCCAGGCCGTAGCCCAAGGGACTGGCACATGGTCTTGCTGGCTGTCCTCGGGGCAGGGAACTGCTACCTCCTTCTCCCCACTGCATGCTGGCTGAAGTCCACCCCCTAACCTTGACAAGGGGCTCTCCCACCCAGCAGGCCCCAGACAACTTGGGCAAAATCCCTCCACCAAGGAAGGCCCCTGGGATGAGATCCCTCTCCTCCTTCCTGGTATAATGATCCTCCCTGCCTCTGCGGGGTCTGGGCCCTGGGCTGGAGAGGGTAGGGGTGGAAACAGGGAATGTTACCATTCATCAGGCCCAGAGCCCCGCCTGCCAACTGCCGCTAGAGAGGGGGAGAAAGGAAGGGGAGAAGCTGGCAGGGGTGGTGGCTAAGGGGGTTTGAGGGCTCTTCCGGCCTCCATGGAGCCTTTGCCTCAATGTCCAGACTGTTTATCAGCTTTGGTATTTCCAATTCCCCAGGGAACCATGGGGGAGGGGGGCCCAGAAAGCTAAGAGGGAAACAGAGCACCGGATTCCCCTGGGTCCTAGAGAAGGGTGGGTTCCTTCCCAGCCCCACCCCCACCCCACCTGCCCCTTCAAAAGGCTCTGACCTCACCTCCCCCCCTTTCAGGCTTCTTGGGAGTTCCAGCCCTGAAGAGACACTTCCAAACCAAAGCGCCTCAGCCTCGCCACGGGCCCCTCCACGGCTGCCTTGGCTCTGGGGACCCGAGCCCCCCTGCCTCCCCCACCACTGCACCAGCTGTGGCTGCTGGGAAAGGGTGAGCACAAGGCCCAGCTGGCAGTGGTCACTCGGTGGTCCTCTCCCTGCAGAGTCAGCGTGTTCTGTGCCAGCTTGCCAGGCCTCCTCACTCAGCACTTCCTCCAGCCCACTTTCCAGGGGCAGGGGCTGGGGCTACACAGTCCAGTGCTGGTTGGGCTGGGACTTTTTCTCCCAGTTAAGTACAAATCCTATCAACGGCTTTCCCAAGCTGCCCACCCAGGTGCTGGGCCTGGGCTTAGCAGCCAGTGATCACGTGGAGGAGGGGGAAACAGATGGTAGGGGCCTACCTCATCCCTTCCCCCAACCGCAGAAGCATTCTGACCCACAGTGGGCCTCCTGGTCCTTCCCCTGCAAAGCAGTGTGACATCCCACAGTTCTGTCCCTTCTGTGGTCCCCAAACCCTCTGCTGATCAGGCTTGATGCCTCCTTACTCCCCCACGATTTTCCAGAGTCTAGTGTTCCCTTACCAGCAACAGAGCAGCCCAGCTCAGAGTCAAGCAAACACACAGTAGGTGCTTAATAACTCATGCACTAACACCAAACTCTTACAGTCCTATATCACTGGCCCTCCATGGCCCCCTGAGACTGGTTCCTAGTGTCAGGGACTGGCAACAAGCCTCAACCACATGGCTGGGTCTTAAAAATGTGGGTGCGAATCCCAGCCCATAGAGAGACAGGGCCTGGAGACGCCCCCTCACCTACAGACAGCTCAGGCCCAGCCCAGCCTGTGACTCAAAGCCACTCTGGACCCAAGCTGTGCACCCTCTGCAGCCTGCCCAGGTCTCTCAGGCCCCGACTCCTCAGGCCTCAACTAAAGGGTGCCAAGATACCTGTAGCTGCTGAGACAAAGCCTTGTTCCGTGTGCGGAGAGGGGGAACTGGGCAGTGTCCCCTGGGCTCACACAGCTGCTCGGCCCTATCTGCCACTGTGAGACCCAGACTGGAAGGGAGAAAGAGGTCCAGGAAGGAAAAGGAGAGAGGGGGAGAGGACAGGCTCTGGAGAGGGTCGGGGGAGGCGCTTAGCCCCACACAGGGTTCACCCAGGGCAGGGAAGAATGCTGAAGACAGACAAAAATGGGGCTGGGATAAAGAAAATTGAGGGGGGAAGGGGAAGCCATTGGCAGATAAATCCCTCTCTTCTCTCACCAATCCAGAGGAAAGAAAGAAAATAGCAGCCACATGCCTGGCACTGTACTGGGTACTATTCATAATCCTCTCATTTCTTCCTCCCAAATACACCACGAGAATGCTAATGTTACCCCTAAGTCATAGGTGAAGACTCTGAAGCTCTGAGAGCTTAATGGGCTTCTCTGGGGGTAACTAGGGGCCAGGTCAGGACCCCAACTCAGTCATCCTGGGGCCCTAGGTCTCTAGTCTCAGCAGAGATGGCTGGGAGGGACACAGCCTTGGCCCAGGGAGCCTGTACGGAGGCCCAAGCTATGTTCAGCACAGTTTATTCAAGCAGAATCGAATAGGAAACTTGGCCCCTCTGACTCACTCTGATTCGACCTTATTAAGAAAAAAGAAAGAGGAGCAGAAGCCAGCATGGGTAGGGTTTCATGCCAAGAGCTGGCTCCAAGGCAGAGGATGGCTGAGCACCAGGGCCTGGGCCCTGATCTCCCCACAGCTCAAAAGCCCTGAGGCAGCCTAGCTTGAGAAGAGGGGTCCGGCCTTCTCCACTCTAGGCCAGTGGGGCTCCCTTACCTCACAACCCTCCTCCATCCTCCCTCCCTCTCTCCTCTTCCCTTCCCCTCCCCGCCACTGCCGGGGTACCCTGAGGTCTGTTTCCACTTCTCCTCCTCTCCTGGCTCAGCTGCCCATCTGGCTGGCTGGGAGGGCCCTACAGGACCCCAGAGATTCCAAGCAGCTGAGGCCAGCACTGCAGGGGGCAGGCAGGAGGGAGGGAAGGCTTAACCCTCCAGGTCCCAGCCCTCAGAGAGCCTGGCTCAGCATCTGGCTTGGTGTCCTGAGGCAAACCAGTCACTGCTTGCAGGAGTCCTGTCTGGGGTCTGAGACCATACCCCACACAGGAAAGCTGAGCTGAGAGGCCCATGTTGAAGGGTTACTGGCTGGATTCTGAGGACAGACAAACGGCCCCAAGTCACCTCATCCTGAAGCATGGTGTGATAGGTGAACAAATGTTGGCAGCCAAGGATGAGGGGGCAAGCATCCAGAGTCCCTGAGAAAGCCCTTCAGCTGTCTCCTCCCAAAGTGGGCTCCAGGAGTTTCCAAAGTGGAAGGGGAATCTGCAGGGGCCAAATTAAAGCCAGGTTCTTCCTACCTGGTATATAAGCACAAGAGGGAAATTTTTGCTCTCCTGTCATAAGGGCAGGTTGGAGAAGGCAGGTCAGGGGAGGCATTCAGAGTGTGCGTTCTTGGACTCCAAAGTGTTCACACTTCTGGGACTCCTCTTATCTCTGCTGTTCCCAGAGAAAACAGAGAACCTCCCAAAGCACTCTTGGGGACCATCTGGTCTAATCCTCCATTGATCAGATGTGGCAACTAGATCAGATTAGGGAAGGGAGTTGCCCAAGATCACCCAGCAACTTAATCACAGCAACAAAACTAGTGCCCGTTCTGGATCCCCCTGTCTGCTGTTCTATGCTTACAGCACATAAGGCCTCACAGTGACTCCTATCCTACATTAAAGGCAGCCTCTGGGTTTCATTTTATCCACATGCACACACAGGTTATTTCCAGGCTATGTTCACTCAAGAGATGCAGGATGGAAACCATACGTGATGTGTGAGAAGTTGATCTCGCCTGTGATCTCACAAGTTCTTTCAGCACAGAGGCAAACCCCCATTCTACAGACTTGGGAGAGTAAGGCTCAGAGGTGCGTCAAGAGGGAAAAAATTGAAGCCAGCCCCTTTGTACTCAGGCCAAGGAACTGAGGTATACCTGGGGTCCAGAATTAGGAGGTGGTTCTGCTGAGGTTCAGCATCTCCTTAAAGGAGGCCCACCAACAAGGAGGGTGTCTCTGAGCACTGCCTTTGGGAAATGGGGGCCCAGGGGGTCCTGGGGAGAAGTTGGAGTTGACAGGAGTCAGGGGCTCATTCAAATCCAAACAACAAGTAAGAATGTTGGATCTAAAGCAGAAATGGCCAGAGTGGTGCTGAGACCCTAGCCCTGTTCTGCCTGACACAGCCTGGTTTACTAGGCCTGAACTCCCCGCTTCATTCCCTTCCTTAGAGGCTTGGCTGGGAGATCCAGGGACTGAGGGACACACCAGCTGTGGGACAGGCAATACAGCCAAAACCCGGCGGGCCATAGGGCCCCGCGGAGGAGGCCCCAGAAGGCGGACCAGGCTGCCGAAACCTCCCAAAGCTCCCAGGCTGTTGCTTATTCATTCAGAGTGGGAAAGCGCCTGCCCAGCGGCCAGCCAGTACCGGGCTGGCCATGTAAGGCCCCCAGGCGGTCCTGTCTGCCCGGTGCCCTGCAGAGAGCCTCTTGCAGCCCTGGGCACCGCCCCTGCCCTGCCCTGACCCCTTGGCCTCGAAATGCTGTCATCGGAGGAGCCGTCCCGCTCGGGACAAAGCCAGGATGGACAAAGCTAGAGCTGGGGTAGGCAAGGAGCCATCCTGTCCTCGAGGCCGTGCGAAGAGAAGCACGCACAGGGGGCCACCCCTGAGAGACTCTCGGTGCACCAGGCCTCTGCAGAGGGGCCACAATGGCTCTGGCCCTAGCCGGCTGGCAGCTGGGGAGCCTGGTGTGGGGCGCTTGCCTCTGCGTCTTGGTGCACGGGCAGCAGGCGCAGCCAGCGCAGGGCTCGGACCCGGGGCGCTGGCGGCAGCTGATCCAGTGGGAAAACAACGGTCGAGTGTACAGCCTGCTCAATTCTGGCTCAGAGTACGTGCCCGCGGGGCCTCAGAACGCCCAGCGTAACTCCCGGGTGCTGTTAGCGGGCGCCCCCCAGACCCCTCAGCGGCGCAGCCAAGGAGGCCTCCGGCGTCGGCAGGCCCCGACCCTGCCACTGCCCGGGCGCGTCGGCTCGGACACCGTGCGCGGCCAAGCGCGGCACCCGTTCGGCTTCGGCCAGGTGCCCGACAACTGGCGCGAGGTGGCCGTCGGGGACAGCACAGGAATGGCCCGGGTCCGCACCTCCGTCTCCCAGCAACGGCACGGGGGCTCCGCCTCCTCGGCCTCGGCCTCGGCCTCGGCCTTCGCCACCACCTACCGCCAGCCGCCCTCCTTCCCGCAGCAGTTCCCCTACCCGCAGGCGCCCTTCGTCAGCCAGTACGAGACTTACGACCCCGCGTCGCGGACCTACGACCAGGGCTACGTGTACTACCGCGGCGCGGGCGGCAGCCTGGGCGCAGGGGCGGCGGCCGTGGCCTCCGCGGGGGTCGTCTACCCCTTCCAGCCCCGGGCGCGCTACGAGGAGTACGGCGGCGGCGGCGAGGAGCAGCCCGAGTACCCGCAGGGCTTCTACCCGGCCCCGGAGAGGCCCTACGCGCCGCAGCCCGCCGACGGCCTGGACCGCCGCTACTCGCACAGCCTGTACCACGAGGGCCCGGCGGGCTCCGAGCAGGCCTACCCCGACCCCGGCCCCGACGCGGCGCCGGCCAACGGCGGCGCCTACGGCGGCGACCCCCGCCTCGGCTGGTACCCGCCCTACGCCAACGTGCCGCCCGAGGCCTACGTCCCGCCGAGGGCAGTGGAGCCGCAGCCCCCCTTCCGCGTGCTGGAGCCGCCCTACCTGCCCGTGCGCAGCTCCGAGGCGCCCCCGCCAGGTGGGGAGCGCAACGGCGCGCAGCAGGGCCGCCTCAGTGTGGGCAGCGTGTACCGGCCCAACCAGAACGGCCGCGGTGAGTACTGTCCAGCGCGCGACAACCCCGCTGTCAGCCTTCCGGGCCACTGCCCAGACCCTTCCTCCACCCTTTACCAAAAGTGTCCCCTGAGCTGCTAAGCAAGGAGCCACCCCGCCCCCATCAGCAGCCCCGGGGCGTCCCACCTCCCAGGTGTCCCCATGTCCACGCATCATCAGTGACAGGATTTGGGGCAGGAAGGCCTGGGCTTTGACCCTAGCTTGGAGGTTTGAGGGTGGAGGGACTGGCCGTCCAGGCCTGGCTTGGGCCATCTGGGGAAAAAGGGAAGGAGCCCTTCTCCCTGTGGCTCCCTCATTCCAGTCAGGGTACATCCTCCACCCTAGGAGATGCGCCCATGCCAGCCTCACAGGGTGAAGCAGGGAGCATCACAAACCTGGGTCTTCTGCATCAGAAAGGCTTTAGGGCGTGCCGCTGGAGGTGTGAGGAGTCCCAGCCACTGGTGAATGTGAGCTCGGCCTGCAGGAACAAGGGGTTAAAGGGCAGGCTCTTGCCCCAGGCAGGATTCCCAGGCTAGAAGACAAGAGTTCCCTCAGGGGGGCACTGCAAAGGCCAGACTTGAGAGGCAGGGAGGCACTGGCCTGGGCACAAACTTTAACCGGGCACCAAAAACACTCCATAATCAAGAAAAGCAGTATTTGAATGCAAAAACTGAAGATAAAAAATAATGCAAAAAGAATCAGTGATGAACAAAATAACCAAAATTTAAATCTAATCAGTAATGATGCCGTGCCAAGCCATGTTGGAGCCCGAGGACACCTGGAAAATGAGAACTACTGATTGGGCCTTTACCTGAAATTTTGATATTCTGTTCTCCACATATTTTTTGCATCAATTTTTGGTCTTAAAAATATTGTCTCAAATATATTTTTTCCTTTCTTCTTTTTTTTTTTAAGTGGGAGGATGGGTGAAGATATGTCCTAGTCTTGGGAAGACCCAAGCCATCTATATCTGTATAAGAGGACCCAGTGGAGGGGGCAGCCTTCCAAATTCTTCAGATGGACAGCTCCACACATGCTGTTAGCAGGTCGGCTACTGTGTCAAGGGCCCATGAGTAGTCTTGCCAGAGCTGAATGGCTTTTGGCCCATCTTCTGCTGTCCTAGAATTCTCCTTCTTGCTTCTGTCTCTGTAGGTCCAAAGCCAGCTTTGGTCAAGGTTTTCTATTCAGTCCGCAATACATATGCTTTCCCCCCCCCCTGCCCTGCCCTTTTCGGGCTGCAGGCAGTGCCCTGATACCCTGCTTTGCACTGAGGTCACTATGCCAGGCCCACCAGATGTTGGCTGAGCTCTGCAGGCCCAGGGGCACAGACACTGCACCGCACCCCTAACCTTTGCTTCTCTGCCTCCATCAGAACAGGGACTGCTGCCTTGTCTCCAGCTACTGACCTCGGGTGACAGGCTATTGCCAGTGGTGGAGGAGTTCCTGTCTCCTTAGGGGCTGCCAGAGCCCAAGAGTGTCCCCACTGGTAGCACCAATTCCCCCACATCCAAGGCATAGCACTAGAGTTAGGTGCTGAGTCCCACTTTGAGAACCTGCAGGGGCTTAGGACAAGAGCCGGACAGGGGGCCCTTTTGTGATGTGATGGAGGTTGTATCCTCCTGCTCCCCATGGCCTCACTGGGACATGCAGCGCCCTGCAGCATCTAGAGCTCCTTGGAGGAGAGGATGTCTCACCTACGGAGTGCTCAGCTTTTGTGGGAGTTTGCTTAGGACACAGAGTAGGGCTCAGCCAGAGGCTCTCCACCTCTGGCCAGAGGAGAAAACAGGCCTCAAAAGGCATAGCACTACTGGCAGAGCCATACCTGGGCCTCAGCATCTGTGTCCAAGCCATTGGGTTCTCTAGGGCCCTTCTTTGGCCTGTCAGTTCTTAAGGGTCAGAGGTGGACCAGCTGGGGCAAGGCCATGCCTTAAGTGGGGGCGCTCAGTATTTATCGGGGCCTCTGGCCTTCCACTTGAGCCCCATAGCCCATTTGGGATTAAAGACATTTTTCCCTGAAGGTAATATGCTAGGTGCACGACCAAGTGTGCTGTTTTGCATCAAATCCAGGCCCTGCTCTGTGGGAGGCATAGTAAAGGGGATACTTCAGTGCTGGGGTTGGGCAGGCACTGGGGAGAGGGGCTGGGGAGCGCAGACAGGGGCCTCCCCAGGTAGGGATAAGGGGCTCAGAGATGACTTCCCGGTACAGGAGGTGCCCAAGCATGGCTGTGAGGGGTGGTCATCAGCGCGCTTCAGGTGCCCTTCCTCTAGTCATAGAGGGGATGGTGTGTGGGATGGGAGTGTGAGGGGGTGCAGGCTAGTTTGGGCACACAGAGAGGTAACACTAGCTTCTCCCCATCATTAAGTCCCCCTCTCCAGCCTGCTAGGTCGGGACCGTGGAAAATCCCAGTTCAGGGAAGGCCAAGCCTTGTACTTGAGATCAGACCCCCAGGCCTGCTGTGGGAGTCCAGGGTAGATTCTCTGAGACTGACCTCATTCCTCCTGGCCACACACCCAGGGGTCTGAGGCCGGGCGCTGGCAGCCTGCATGTATGTGGGCGTGGACGTGTCCTCACAACACCAAACCCATGTGCACACTGCCCACATCCCTCGGTGTTTGGTTGCTTTCTAAATGCCTGTCAAGAGCCCGGTTTCTTCCATGGGTGCCTGCACCCTCTTCCCTCCCACCGAGGGCTGGAGCTGCCCAAAGCCTCCTGCAATACTGTTGTCTCCAACTCTGCAACGAGTAACTGGAGAGAAGATGAAGCAACAGAGGCCCAGAGAGGGTCACATACTTTGCCTGGCTCTCAGCAAATCCACACAGTGGACTGGAGGGTGGCTGCCAGCTTCCCACGCCCAGTTTGTGCCCTGGGCTGTGCCCCTCCCTCTGCCATGGCCAGGCTCCCCTCCTCTCTGCTCCTGCCTCCCACAGCCTCAGCCTCTCTGAGATGGTGGCCGCAGTGCCCACTCAGATGTCTCCCGACTCCAGAAGACTGCAGCTCTTCTCCTAGGACTCTTGCATCCACCCCGGAGCCTGATGCACTGGCCGACTGGTGACCCTGTGAAAGTAGCATGGAGCAGCTGTCCTGGCCATCCTCCCACAGCATCTCCGATGGCTGCGCCAGCCTTGCCTAGCATGGGTCTCACAGACCGGTTGGAGGCCAGGAGGGAGTCCCTGAGAGCAGCCCTGGCTCTCTGTCCCTTGCCCTATGCCCCATGGCCTGCCCCGCTCCAGGTTACCTACGCACATCCACAGGGCTTGGAGTAGACACAGCGAAGGTTAGAAGCAGGCCTCCAACCAACAAGCGTCCAAGTTAGAGCCCCAAGGCAGGGCTGGTAATAACAGCTCAGCCATTTGCTGAAGAGCACCTGCTGAGCTTAGCTGCTTAAATGTGCAATTTCAGCTATCCTCACAGCCTTCTAGAGAGGTGGAGATAATGGTCCGCTGGTACAGATGAGGAAACCGAGACCTAGGGGGTCTCCCAGCTGCATGTAGCTGAACCAGAATTCAACCTGAGTCTGCCATCTCTGCGTTGCACTGGGATGACCCAGGAGGACCCACATGCCACCTGCCACAGATGGGGGCCTCTTCCACCAGCTTCCCCTCTCTGCAACCAGGGGCATAACTGCATCAGCATTTATGGACACTTTACATGTCACCCCACGAGTCAAGCACTGCTGTTGTTCATACCATTTCATAGATAAGGTGACAGGCTCATTTGCTGATTGCCACTCAGGCTCTTAGTAACAAAACCAAGATTTGAGTCTGCATGACTCCCTGTCCTGAGTTCTTAACCACCATGAATCTTTTAAATCAATGTTTATGTATTCTTGCTTACCCCACACACCTCATTTGTTCACTCATTCATTTAGTCATTCAACAGATATCTGACTGTCTACTATGTTCCAGGCACTGATTATGACAGGGTGAGATGGGACAGTGGGTGTGCACGGCTTTGGAAGTGGAGAGTCCCTCCCCAGGGACTCTCACTGCAGACTCTTGGACATTATTTAACAAACACTTAAATGTCTTGGACATTATTTAACAAACACTTAAATGGAGTACCTCCTACGTGCCCAACACTGTTCTTGAAGCTTAATAATTAGAGCCACTTAATCCTCATAACAACCCCATGTGTTATTATTATTCCCACTTTGCAGATGAGCAGACTGAGGCCCTCAGAGGTTAAGTGACTTGTCCAAGGTCATATAATGGGGCATATAACGACTCAGCATCCCTCCTTCCTTCCCAAAGTTGTCTCATGTTGCTCCTTCAGAAAGAAGTGGAATCTTCACACCACGGAAGCCATGTTGAAAGGCCAGATGAGTGTGGAGACAGGCGGACCTGGGTCCTCTTCCTGCTTCCCTGTTTGGCAGTCAAAGGTCACTAGTGTCGGAACAAAGAATAGTGTCCTGGGCAGCCTCCTCTCAGACAGACTTCCCGTCTCCTCTCTTATCATCCAGTGGCAAGGCCACATCCTCTCTCCCCTGGTCTCAAACTGGACCATCCCTGCAGGAAGAGGCAGCTCCTGTTTTCAATGATAGCAATGACAGCTGATGGTCACTCAACATCTATGCACCAGTCACTATGCCAAGCATTTTATTTTCATTTTCTCATTTAATCCCCCCAGCAACCTTGTGAGAGATAGTATTATGTGTCACCTTCATTTTTAACTTATCCAGGATCCCAGAGTTCCTCAGTGGCCAATCTCAGACCCAGACTTACTCTCTACCCCAGTTGGACTGCCCTAGCCTCTCCACTCCTACCCCACAGGGAAGGGTATGTCTCCATGTTCATTGCTTCTCTCATGTCTTAACCCCCTGAAAAGAACCAAATTTGGATTTTTACCTTGAGTTCGCAGGCCTCACAGAGCCTTTTGGTCATTAGGGCCTTATAGGTACCAGGCTATTGCCAGAGTTTACCTGGGAGTTCTAGCCTTTTGGCCCTCCTCCTCCCTCTTTTCTAACCCCTGAGGCCCCCATCTCAGTGCTTCCTCATCTCTGAATGGACACCCTTCCCCAGTAGTTACAGCCCACGTCCATCCACCTCCCTCCTGTCCAAGCTAAGAGCACATGGAAAATTCCCCAGGGCAGTGGCTGGAGAGGAAGTGGGGGCAGGAGGCAGGTGGTCAGACAGGCAGACCACACCTGCTTCCAGTTCCCGTGCCTGGCATTCCTGCAGAGTAGTAGTCAGCCCAGCTGGCCCTTGTCCCCTCCCCTGCCCTGATCTAACGGCATCCTCACCATAGGCAGCTGCACCCATGGGCCTTTTTGTCTGGATTCAGGATTACAGGGGCAGGGTTGGGCCTGGTCCCTCTCCTCCTGTTGATGGGGTCAGAACACCAGAGCAGGATGGGACTCAGGTGGGGAAGGCAAGGCCTGAGAGGCCTCAGCCATCAAAGCTTCAGGAGACACCCTTCCCTTTCTCCTGCTCATGGATTTTCCATCCCTCAGGCTAACCCTTTTCCAAAGAGAATGACTGTTGGAATGAATCCCAGCCTTTGCTTGATAATGAAGACTTAACACAGGCAGATGCCGCCAGACCCTTTGTGGAGAGCAGGTGTTTGTGCACATGCTCACCAAGGGCACACAGGTGCCAGGCCCTGAGCTGGGTGCCAGGAATTCAGGGGGCCCCAGACCCATCCCTGTCCTCACCTCCTAGCTCAGCAGCAGGAAGCCAGGAACACAGGATGTAGTAGGCCAAGCCCACCACCATCTCACCTGTCTCTCCAGCTCTCAGGACCTGCTATGCACCAAGACCTGGGCAGGGCAAAGGACAGCCCCGTCCACTTCCAGGGGCCCTTGTCTGGCTGAGGAGAGCTAATAATATGTCATGAGGAAATTCAGCCATTCAGCAAATAGTTATTGAGTGCTTTACTAAGTCCTGGGCACTTGGCTAGAGCTGGTTATTCATTAGGGAGACGAAAGAGATAAAATTCTGGTCCTTGGGGATATTACAATTTTATGCATGAACATAATAAATAAATAGAAGTAAATCATAGAAGGTGATAAATACTGTGGGAAAACAAGAGGTAAGCAAGGGAGATCTGGAATGGGGAGGGAGGAGCCGTTTACAAAGGCGGTCAGGATAGTCCCCATGTCATCAAAGGCGGTCAGGATGGTCCCCATGCCATCAAGGGCGGTCAGGATGGTCCCCATGCCATCAAAAGGTGACATTTGAACACAGACTTGAAGGAGGCCAATGAACAAGCCATGGAGCTATCTGCAGGAAGAATATTCCAGGTAGAAAAACAGCCAATGCAAAGGCCTTGAGGCAGGAATTCAAGTGTGTTTCAGTGTGGTTAGAGCAGAGTAGAATTGGAGTGGGGATGTAATAGGCAACAGATCAGAGAGGTCACAGGGCCCAGACCATGGAGGGCCTTGTAGTCCACTGAGGACTTTGGCTTTTCCTCTCCATGCCTTGGGGAGCTACTGCATAGTTTGAACTGAGCAGTGACATTAAGCAGGGTCCCTGACTGGCAGTAGGGAAGCAGGCAGAAGACTGAGAGGTGGCTGGTACAGAGATCTGGACAGGGCGATCACAACAGAGGTGGTGGGATATTTTGGAGATAGAGCTAATAAGATTTCCTGATGGATTGGATGAGGGGCACAAGAGAAAGAAAGGGTGAATCATAACACAAAGGTCTATGGCATGTGCAGTTAGAAGGATGAAGTTGCCATAAGCTGAGATGGCAAGGCAGTGGGCCAAGCGCGTTGTAAGAAAAATAAAAAGTTCAGGTCTGAGGGGCAGGAAGGAGCCCAGGTACCCAAAGCATCTGGGAAGGCTTCTGCAGGTGGGAGTAGAGGGCACTAAACAGGGCCTCCCAGGGCAGGGAGGCAGGAGGAACAGAGGCTGTGTTCATGCTGGGAAGAGTGTTTATAAGGGAGGTGGGCAACGACGCAGCAGAAGGCTTGCCAGGGGAGAAGTAGCTGGCCCCCCAAAGGTCATCAGCTTCCTCCCAGCTCAGCCCCAGCCTACTTCCTGGGGCCTTTGCTGAACTGCCCACTCACAGATCCCCTTCTCTGAGTTGTGCCCTGCCACACAGAAGAGGGAGGCCATCGCTGCCACAGGACTGTGTCTTCCAGTTGCGTGGGGTGGGGGCAGCAGACATGTGCTGGAAGAGGGGCATGGGATGGTAGCAGGACTGACAAGGTAGGCTTTAGGGCCTAAAACCGTACCCCTGCAGGAAGTCAAGGGCCCCATGGTGTCAGAGGTGAGGGGCAGAAAAGGTCAGGTGTGCTGGGTTGCTGCTACTGGTCCTTAGGGTTAAGAGATCTGGAAGGCTGAGTTAAGGCCAGACCACAGAAGGCCTCAGTTGCTACCCTGAGAAGTCTTGAGTTTGAGTCTGTAGGCGATGGTGAGCCACTGAAGGCTCTGGGCCCAGCTTTATGGTTATCATAGCTCCTTTGCTTGGGCCAGGATTGCTCCTTCATGGTGGGGCACAGTAGATCCTGTGGACATCTTGCCTACATGCTCATCAGGTGTGACACTGCCAGGCCAGTGCTGACAATTTAATGTCCTGAGTATTAGATGATAACTTCATAGGGCACTGAGCTGCTAGCCTCCACCCTGGAGGCCCTCTTGGTTCATCTTTATTCAAGGCTGTGCTTTGTTAGCGTTCTGCTGTCCCTACCTAGGGGCTCCTCTGGAGCCTGGCTGCACATGCCAAAACATCCTGCTCCACAATATTTCACAACCCACTGGCCAGTTCCTGCTGGATGTTGTTTATCCTCCAGCCCTAGGCTCAAGAGATTAGGGCTATTTTGCATTCCACTTTCCTTCATCTGCTTCTAGTGAGTAGGAGGCCTAGGGAGGAAAAATTTCAAAGGAGCTGAGATTTATGGAACCCACAGAAAAGGCAAAGCCAAGAGGGAAACAGGTGAGGTACAGGCAAGCAAGAGGAATGTGACCGCAGGCCCTCTGCACTGGGCGGCCTCCAGGAACCACTGAGCAGGAGGGAACAGATTTCTCATGAGGCAGGAAGGATTTAGTTCAGACAGTGGGAGAATTTCCTGGCTGCTGAAGTATCGTCTGAAGGGGTTGTAAGAGGTCTTGGGCTCTTGCCTAAGGCCGGGGAATAGACTGAATAACTCCTGAAAAGTATTTTAATTTCCAAGTGTTTTTGGAGCCATCAAACTGCTCAAGGGCTCGTTAGTCCTATGATCCCTCATCCAGAGGGAAAACTGAGCCCAAGCAAAGGGAAGGGACCCGGACAGTGGGGGACTGCATGAGATGGCAAGCTTGTCTCCTGGAGTCTTTCCTGTGAGGAGAAGCTGCGTCCTGCCAGGGAAGAGAAAGACAATCCTCGGCTCTCGCAGGCTGGCATGGGGGCCAACTAGCAGCAAAAGGCCCAGCCTGGGATGGGGGATAGGGCAGGCTGGTCCTGAGCACCTTGTGAAGGGGACTGCATCACTCGCAGAGGATGCTCCAGGGGTGGGGCGGGAGCACAGAACGCTGGTCCTTGTCTTAGCTCTGTGTCTGTACGGCCCTAAAGAGTCTGACAGGGCCCTCTAGCGCTGAGCAGCTTCCCCCAGACTAGTGGCTGCCTGCAGAATAGCCTTGGGATCCGATTCACTTACACCCAGCCCCTCCTCAGCCAAGCAGCCTGGCTCCGGCCATCCCAAGGGCCTTTGCTGCCCTCTGACTCAGGGTCTCCCCACACCCTGGCCCAGGTTTTGTGAGGCCTGAATCCCCTATGTGTACAACTCCCATGCATATTCCTTTTCCGGGTAGCGTGCCCACGGGGGCCAGCCCAGGGCTCCAGGCCATGAGTGGGTTAAAGGACAATCAGTCCTGGATAAATGGTGGCAGTGAGGCCTGGAGAGGGGCCAGGCCTGCCCAGGGTCACACAAGTGGTCTGTGACAGAGTAGGGTAAGAAGCCAGGATCCTGTCTACCTCCTGGAAGCAGAAGGCAAGCTGCTGATGGTGAACAGAGCCCCCCGGGTACTCTGAGCAACACCACCCAGCCTTTGGGTGGTGACCCCATCCCCGGGGCATCAGTCACCACGAGACCAGCTAGACTGGCCATGGAGGGTGCTCAGCAATGATAAGCAATGAACTAGATAGATCTTAAAAGTTTACCTTGACTGAAAAATTAGGAAACAGATGAGATTATAAGACAGTGTCATTTATGTACTTAAAGAATGCATACCTACCTCGATGCACTGCAGATTTTATATAGAGACACAAACGTTCAAGGACATTTCTGAGGGTCAGGGGTGAAGATAAATGTTTAAAAATTATGATGAGAGGACCTGCATAGACCAGTGATAATGGTTAGGTTGCTCTGAAATTAGAATTGTGATCATGATTCACAAAGTCTCTGCATTTATAAAAACAAGAGTCTCCAGGAAGAGTTCTCATTGGAACCCACTTTTATAGAGTCTGCAACGCCAGGTCCAAGGGCTGGATGACTCCATATATTCTGGATATGAGACCCCAGCCCCTCCTCACAATCATATCCCATGGCTGATGGTTCTTGCCTTCTGAGTAAGCCTTACCCTTTCTCCAGGATCTTCTTTTAAAATGCACACTTCTGGGATGAGAGGAGAGCCCATAATCTGATTTTAACTGGACTTCACCCAACACTGGCCACAATGCCTGGAGCACCTGGTGGTACCCCATCAGCCAGAAACAGCAGGCAGGCTGTCACCCCTGTCCCTGCATCCACAAGCTCCTGCTCAAGCCTTCTCTCATCCCCTTCCAATAGCGCAGAGCCCACCACCCTTGCCCAGGCCCCTTCAGAGGGGCTCAGACCCCAAGCCTGCAGGCCACGCTGCTGATGGAATGCCTCCTGTGAGAACAGGCTAGAGAAGGAGGCCTTGTTCCTTCCTGGAAAATCACACCAGCTGAGGGAGGGGGCCTGCTCTTCCCAGGGACCTCAGCAGGGGATCTTGAAGGGAGTGGAGGGACCCGGCCTGAACTCCCAAGTTTACTGTCCTGTCCAGCAGCTTCCCCCAGCACAATGAAGGTGTGACCGAGAAGGCGCAGGGCCAGAGGGAGCTGGTTAGGGAAGTCACAGGACCCCGTGATGGTCCAAGATGTATAACAAAGAAAATAAAATAATGGTTGAAGTGATTCCATTTAAATTGAAAAGCATAACTAATCTAAAGTGATTAAAAAGCAGATCAGTAGTTGCTGGGGTGGTGGAGGGGGTAAGCGGGATTTACTGGCAAGGGCAAGAGGGAATTTTGAGAGATAATGACAATAATCCATAGCTTGATTATCATTATGTACACACTTGCCAAAAGTTATCAAGATGCACACTTAAAATCTGTGCATTTGACTGTGTAGATTACACTTCAAAAAGGTTCATTTTTATGAAAAGAAGAATGGTAAGTGGAGTCCGCGGGAGCTCCTTTGGGGACTGCCCCGACTTGCTTTGTGACCGTGGGCAAGTTCATTGCCCTCTCTGAACCTGTTTCCCTCATGTTTGTAACAGTGAAGTATTAAGCCATTAATCATTAAAGAAGCTTGCTTGACACAAACCAAAAGGACAGTCAGCCCTGGAGCATAGTTGCTCCGCTGAGGGAGTGAGTGGAGCCCAGCCCTGCCCTCAGAAAGCACATAGTCCGGAGAAGAATAGACCCCAGGACAATATGATGAAATCCAATTATAGTGAGACAAGAGAAGTGTATGCGGCCTGGAATGTCACTGCCAGTCAGAGAAGACTGCCTGGAGGAGAAGGCACCCCGAGAACCTGAGATTCCTCAACAGTAGGAGGAAGATGGTCATCTATGGGCAGGGGTAGGGCTCAGATTGTAACCAGAAGCTCTGAGATACCAGTCTTCATTCTTCCTTCCAAATCGCCCCATGTAGGCTTTACAAACGCCCCTCCCCCACGGCTTTGGAGCTAATTTTTAAAAAACACCACATGCACTTACAGTCAAAAAGGATTGATGATGTCAAAGCAATTGCTTTGAAGTTTCTTTTTTTAATTACAGAGTTTTCAGTCCATAATCTGGGGACAAACAACAAATCAGAGGTTCAGAGTCGTTGATCCATACCAGAACTCAGTGTGTGGCCAGGATGAGGGTTCAGTATGGGACCAAAGCCAGGGCTCCGTGCGTGACCGTGGTCCAGATTCAGTGAGAGGCCAGGAGTGGCACCAGCCCTCACTGGCCCTGAAGTCCCCCGGCCTCTCACTCAGTCGGCTCCTCTCGCTTGCCCAGACTGCCCAGCCAGCTCATGGAATGGCCTAGAGAGGAAGGGTCGGGCCAGAAAAGTTTTGTGGAGCCATCTGTACAGTGTTTATTGAAACGGGGCTTGGGGTGGGGGAGGCAGGCTGTCTAGTGCCAAATGCCGGTCTCATGAGGCTTCAAGCCCAGCCAGTTGACCCCCACATGTTGCTAAGGGAAAGGCGCATTGGCGATGGGGAAGGGGACCATTCCTGTCTCCCTCACCTCCCCGACAGAGGCTTCTGGTGACCAGAGTGTGAGAACGAGCTTAGCAAGGAGGTGAGCCCGTGTGTTAAGGTCCTGAGGATCCCTTGGGAAATTACTGCAGGCATTCCTGGGGCCTTGAGTAATAGGGTCTGGGCTGGCCAAGACAGCCCCCATCAGCCAGGAACCACCTCATCCTTACCCACCCTTGTATCCAAGCTTTCTCTTCATTCCCAGTAGGTGAGATCACACTGGCTGCCTGGACCAGGCTCTTACATGAGGCCCAGGCCCCAGGGCAAGCAGGCCTGGGGTCTGGGAGCCCAAGGGATACGTGTGTGTGTGAGGGGTAAGCAAGTAGGCAGACACCTCTGTCAATGGCTAAGAAACCAGAGGCCCCTTCGTCTGCCTCAATCTTCTGGACCCAAAAGCTGACAAGAGGGTTTTAGCAGCAAGAAGAAGGGACTGGAAGCCTCTCTACCTTACTCAAGTCCCCAACTTTGCCTTTCCCCAAGAGAAGAGGGCTTGAAAGAAGATAAGAGGAGTTTAGAGCTTCATTTCATCCCGTATCTGCCAGGATCCCTGGAGCCTTTAGATGGGAGGAGACATGGAGGCCCCAGGCCCACTCACCCTCAGTCACTGGCTGAGCTGAGATGGAGCCCAGGTCACTTGATCACTTCCCATCCCACCCTGGGCCCACCACTCCCAAACTCCCAGAGTCAAGAACTCTCTTTCCCTATTCCAATATAGATGGGATCTGGACACCTAAGTGTGGTTTCTGCTAATTCATAAAACTCTCACTAGGACTAACTCATGCACAGAGGTGGGAGGGGTGCAGGGTGCACAAACCCCGAGCTCTAGACTGTCCTGGGGTACAAGTGACCATGGGGGCTAGAGCACACCCCAGACTTCCCTGAGCACTAGACTCCGGGCCCTGCAGGGGAGGAAGGCAGGCCCTTCTCTCGTTGGAGGCCAGAGGATGCAGACAGGGGAGGGCATGGTCAGGTCTGGGAGCCTGTGGCAGGACGAAGGAATCCTGAGAAGGTCAGGCTGGGGCGCCCGGGCTGAGAATCCTGCCCTGTCAGCAGCCTGCTCTGGGAATGTATTTTCTGCTAGGCCTGCCCTTGCTGCCCACTGCCACCTCTGCCAGCCAACATTCCCCTGGCTCTGCCCGTAAGCCTTCTGGGAGCCACTCGGGGCTAGAGCCCAGGGCTCTCTTGCTGGTTCGCAAAAAATGCCCACTGCAGGGGAAAGGGGCAGAGGGCATCTGGGGGCTGGTGTCCAAAGGCCTGCGGGGTAAGGACATGGAGGCAGGTGTTTCTGCCAGGAAATTACTTGCTTCATCAGCTTCGCCTCTAGGCTCTTCATGCAATTCGCCCTGCCAAGAATACCCTTTCCTATTGTCTGGCTCTCCAAATCCCATTCTGTTTCCTAGATCTTCTCATGCCCCAGCTTCTCAGGAAGCCTCAGAAGCTCCCACAGCACGGAGCTCCAGAGGTGACCTCCCTGACCCCACACCTGAGCCCAGGGAGAATGGTTCTAATCACACACCTAGCTGAGGCTGGGAGGCTTCCTGGAGGAAGTGACAGTCTGAGTAGAAGCAGGAGACTGTCCAAGGTATTTGGGGTTGAGGAGGTCTCTGCGGATTGGCTGCGGCCGGTCTGACAGTCCTCAGTGCCATGCTCTTCCATCGCCCACTCTAGGTCTCCCTGACTTGGTCCCAGACCCCAACTATGTGCAAGCATCCACCTATGTCCAGAGAGCCCATCTGTACTCCCTGCGTTGTGCCGCAGAAGAGAAGTGTCTGGCCAGGTAAGGAACTGTGGAGCATCAGGAGAGTCCCTGGGAGCTGCAGAACCCGTGCTTGTGCCAGCCCGGCTGCCTGCCAGCCGCGTGACCCTGGCTCAGCCTCTCAGCCTCTCAGGACCCATCATCTGTGAGCCTGGTCGAGGGAACAAGGGGTTAGCCAGCATCTCTGTATGCATCACCACACATGACATTTTTTCTTTTACTATGACATTTAATCGTCACACCAGCCCTAAAGGTATATGTTTTCCCCATCGGGAAAATGAGGAGCATTGAGAGGAACCTCGTGAGAAGGCTACTCGTGGGAAAGCCAGGGTCCCAGCACTCCCCAAAGGCCCAGGGAAGTTAGGATCGAGAGCAGCACTAAAAAGCCTTTCCACAGGGGGCGGGTGTGGCTGTCTCGCGGAGGCAGCAGGCACAGGTGACAGAGAGGTTTCAGTTACATGTTGCACTTGAGAGAGGGAAAGGAGACCAGGTTACAAGAACCCAGAAAGTGGGCACAGCCAACTCTCCCCTATTCCTGGGCAACTCTGCCTCCTGCAGAGCCTGCTTCTGAACTTACTGACAGTGAATATTCCACTCAAATATGTATGCTTTGGGGACCTCTCCCTGTGCTAACATCAGCCTGCATATTTCGTTGACATCCCTTTATGCTAAAAGTACCTGTTTTTCTTACTTTTTTTGACATTTGGACTCTTTATTAACTATTTAGTACCTGGGAAGCCCTCTGGAACCTCAACATTTTCTCACTTATGGAGCCTCTAGTCAACTGTCGCCCAGAGAAGCCAACCACAAACTTACCTGTAGCAACATAAGGAGCTTGCACCAAGATATAACTCAACTCACTACTACTTTCACCCCTGAGCTCCCAGATGGGCTGGGGAGAAGGCAGTGGAGTCCTGCCCGGGGGATCTCTGGGTCAGCTGGAGAGAGTGGTCCCTCCCCCGAGCCCTAGTGACAGAACTAAGCAACAGGGTGTGGGAGGAGAGCTAGCACACAGGTGCTCGCAGGCTGTCGCCGTGCAAGGTCGGGAGGAGAGGTCTGCCAGGGCTGAAGCATCAGAGGTTAGCTGAACACGGGATACAGACCTAGAAAACCCAGCAGAACTGAAGCCCTGGGGTGGCAGGGCCCTCCAAGATCATTGAAAGTGTGGGCTGAAGACCAGTGCCAGGGTGACTGTGGGCAGAACCAAGACAAGGAAAGGGACTTGCTCCAAGTCTCACCACAAGTTTGTGGCCAAGCTGGGCCTACAACCTAGACTCGGATGGTTTCCCACGGTGTGTTGAGCTGAACAGAAGGGCAGGATTTAACTGAACAGAGGGAAGGAGGATGTTTTGTCGTAAGCCAGACACAAACAGATTCCAAGCCTCCCCCAGACAAGGCCAAGGGCCTTACATCCTGGCAGACAGGAGCCTGCACCGCCTGGTGTCCAGACATCCTCTGAGGGAGAGAGCTAATCCCCACAACTGGCCACCTCCCGCCTCTGGCCTCAGGACCTGACCTTAATGAGTGCCAGGGAAGTGCCCCTGGGGCCGGCTGGGACAGCTGTCAGCAGAGCTTTCCTGAAGAGGAGCAGAGGCTTCAGCCAGCAGAGCTTTCCTGAAGAGGAGCGGAGGCTTCCTTGGCGTGTGTGGGGGGCTGGGGGGTGGCGTGTGCGTGCGCCTGCCTGTGCATGTCTCCCCCACTGCTGTCCCTCATTCCTCTCTTCCTTCTCTTCTCGCAAAGCCCATTGCAGTTGGGAATTGGGGGTCAGCAAATGAACTGTGAGCAGGCCCATCCTCCCTGAGCTGAAAAGGGCAGGTCACCAGCCCGGAAGCCACTCAGTCAGGGAACGGTGGCCTAGTCACACCAGCCTGGCTTGGGGCCCATGTGATGTCGGGGTGTGCTGGAGCCAGGACTGCTGGGGCCACTGGCAGTCAAGATTTCTCTAAGTGGGCAATCAAAGCAGACTTCCTGGAGGAGGGAACCTGGGCCTGGGAGGCTAGGTGAGCTATGGGTCAGGTGAACAGCATGGGCAAAAGTATAGATCAGCGAGAGTTACGTCTCAGGGAAACAATGTTTGTAGCTGGAAACCAGGGTGTATGGGGAGTGAAGGTCAAACAGGAGCAGAGAAGTGGAGAGGCTTTGACGCAGAAGAGCCCAAGCCTGCTCCTCAGACAGCCACGCCTGAACACGACATCCTTTGGTCAGCAGTCAGTGCTCTGTCCAGAGGAGGGAAGAGTCCTCAGAATCCCCCAGACAGGGCCTTTTTTTTAAAAGCCCTCCAAAGATTCTGAGATGCCCCCACCCCCAGGGGCTGTCACCTGCAGGCATGACTGTCCTTGTCAGACCAGATGCTACTTTAGAGAGCCTCTGTCGGTAGCTGCCGGCCGTGTGGTGGGAGACAGAAAGGAGCGGATGGCCATGCCGATGCGGAGGTCAAGAGACGGGGAGAGGGCTGAGCATGTGCCACGATGCAGGGGGTCAGCTGCGAGGCTCCTCAGGGACACGTCCGCCCGCTCTGTGTGCCGGTGTCATGGCACCCAGCCCCGCCCCAGTCTCCCCACCTGTCCCCACAGCACAGCCTACACCCCCGAGGCCGCAGACTACGACGTACGGGTGCTCCTGCGCTTCCCCCAGCGCGTGAAGAACCAGGGCACCGCGGACTTCCTCCCGAACCGGCCTCGGCACGCGTGGGAGTGGCACAGCTGCCACCAGTGAGTGGGGCTCTCCTGCCCGGTCTTGGTGCCTGAGCTCCCCATCCCCATTCGCGCGGGGAGAGGCGGGGGCTGCGGAGAGGGTCCCAGTGAGGTTTTCTGCTAAGGGTCCATCGCTGGGGCAACAGTTTCCCAGAGGAGCCTTAGCAAAAGCTAAACTGCAAGAGGCGGTGAGAAACAGAAATGTCCAGACCACAGGGCACTGCCCAAGGGAAGCTCATACAGTGGGAGCCCCTAAAGGAAGCGAGGAGTTCTGAGGCAGTGCTTGCCTAGGGTGGCCTGGCTGGACAGGAAACTTCCCTGAGGGACCCAGGAGAACAAGGACCCCAGGGGCCCAGCCTGGTCAGGAGGCTCATCATGGCAGGCTCCTCCGGCCACCTCAAGGAGTGGGCGGGAAGGGAGGCCCAGGGGTGACTAGGCCCTCTTGTGTCTCTGTCTCCTGTCCTCTGCCCCTAGACATTACCACAGCATGGACGAGTTCAGCCACTATGACCTGCTGGATGCAGCCGCAGGCAAGAAGGTAGCTGAGGGCCACAAGGCCAGCTTCTGCCTGGAGGACAGCACCTGCGACTTCGGCAACCTCAAGCGCTATGCATGCACCTCTCACACACAGGTTGGGATGGGAGAGGCAGGGCGGGGGCACAGGAGTGCGGGATGAAGTCCTCCCCGGGGAGCGGGGGAGCAGAGAGCCACACCTGGCAGGGCCAAGCCGAACAGGCAAGTGCCAAGGCTCCCAGCTCAGTCAGATAAGGGTCTCTCACCAGGCCTCAGGCCACCACAGCACCCCTCTGGGACTGCCTCCAGCCCCACCCAGGCCCCTTCCCACACCATTCCCAGAGGGGTCTGCTCATGGAAAGAAAGGAACATTCCAGTGAGGTTTGGATGGCATGATGTTCCATTTGCCCATTTGTCCACCCAAATCCATCTTTCTGTCAGTCCGTCCAAATACCCACAATGTCCTTCTATCCTGCCTGTCTCTTTATCCATTCCTCTGTCCACCCCTCCCATCTGACTGTTGTTCTGTCACCTCTCTGGGCCACCAACCCAGGGGCCTTAGGAAGGGGCAGACCCACTCTGAGCAGCTACCGCAGGCAAACGTGCCAAGGAAGGAGGGCCCAGCCCACGACGCGGGCACAGGGTGGGGGCTGAGGAGGGCACGCACCCAGGCCCCTCCTGTCCCTTTTCTCAGGGCCTGAGCCCCGGCTGCTATGACACTTACAACGCGGACATCGACTGCCAGTGGATTGATATAACCGATGTGCAGCCCGGGAACTACATCCTCAAGGTGGGCCTCCAGGTCGCAGGCGCGCCCTCCAACCCAAAGCTCATGCTCAGCGTCCCCACCGGTCCGATATGTTCAGCCTCTGGGCACCTGCCCTCCTCCCCAGCTGCTGAGCAGAGGCAGCCCCTGGGGCATCACAAAGAGGTTACACTTCCCATCTGAAGGTCTTGGCCTCAGGAAGACACAGCCTCTCTTTCTATAAAGACAGCAAAGAAGCTTCGGTCCAGGTGTGGAGATGCTAGAGGAGGTAGTGGTGCTGTCTTCCCTAAGTGACAGAGGATCGGAGAGCAACGTGGTCCATCCCCCTGCTGCAGACAGGGCAAACTCTGTGGCAAACGGGAGAGACCCTTAGCTCCTGACAGTGACCCCCGCAAGGCCGCCGAGGGCCCCTGGGACCAAGAGTCCCTGCCAGCCTGAACCCCTCTCGCAATGTGTGCTCTCTCCAATGCTCCTATCCCTTGGGGGTGCGGGCAGACAAATGGAAAAGCATGTTAAGGACACAGAGCCCAACGTGGTACGTCATGAAGACTGCACAGGGACTGGGCCATCATGACCTCACCTGGGGAAGCCAAGTCTCAGCCTTCTCCATAGTGGGGGGATCATTCTGCCCGGTCCCCTGGACCTGCTACTCCACAACCAAGTTCAGTGAAGGAAGAGCAGTGAAAATGGGCCTGGGAGGCAGCTTTAACGTTCAGGAAGACAGGCTACTGGGGAAGCTGCATTCAGAACACAGAGGCCACGAAGCAGCTGGTTACAGCCCTATCCTGAGTGCGTTGTAGCAGCCTTGGTGGGGCCTCTGCGCAGCCTCACCCAGGGGCAAGCGTTGTCAAGAAGACTCTTCCTTCCCCGTTCATCTACTCACCAAACACGCACAAAGGCCCTCTAAGTTCCAGGCACTGGGGATGCAAACCACATAAGTAATGCCCCATTCCTATCCTTAAGGAGTGTATAAGGATTTAAAGGTAACACGGTTGCATCTGTTCTTAAATGTTCTGCAAATAAGTCTGGGTATAGCCTACCCCAGGGAAGCCCCCAACCCCAATTAATCCCACATTTAAAAGGCTTCCTTGGGTCACAACAGCTCTTTTTCAAACAAAAAGCACAGGTTACCCTCAGGCCATCATGTCAGTGAGCCCACATTTGGGCTCCAGGGCAGGAGATGCCATGTGGCCTAAGACAGGCTTCAGCAGGTCATCTAGATAGACATGAGTGGTGAGAGGGTGTAAGCTTTGAAGCTGGGGAGACCGGGCCCCTCACTCACTGCTGTGTTCCCTGGGGCAGTGCCTCAGCCTCTCTGACCCTAAATGCCCAGTGCAAGGCCTCCCTGGCATGTGCTCTGGCTCTGGGGAAGATTCCAGCTGCCAAGAAGGGTGATCTGACGAGGTTTCCTTTGACTGTGAGCTGTCTCTTCTTTCCCCTCACTGTCTCTGCATCGCTCCATGTCTCGCCATCAGTGTCTCTCTGTCTCCTCTGTGTCTGTCTCTGCCCCGCCTCTCCACCACCTTCTCTAGTGACCAAGTGAAGCACAGCCCCCAGCCAGATCCCCTCTCCCTCTGTTCCCATCTTCAGGTGCATGTGAACCCGAAGTACATTGTTTTGGAGTCTGACTTCACCAACAATGTTGTGAGATGCAACATCCACTATACAGGTCGCTATGTTTCTACGACAAACTGCAAAATTGTCCAGTAAGTGCCTGCTCACCCCCCTTCCTGCCCCGGCACCCCTCCTGCTTGGGGAGCAGGCAGGGCCGGCGACATACATGAGATACCCACAGTTCGGGTCACCCTGATAGGCAAACGCAGACGTGGTTGGGCCTGGCCCACAGGCTGAGCAGGAGGAGCCTTGTCCGCGGCGACCTCCAGCTCCTGGTGGGGCTCAGGCCGCAGGGGGATCCGGGGCCTGATCGCACGGCTCCCTCAGATTTCCCAAAGGGGAGCCGACAGGAGGCAGCGTGACTGGGAGGACGAGCATGGGCTCTGCACTCCTCGTTCTGGGGTTTCCTTGCTCTGTGACGTGGGGCAGTTCACGTCACCCCCTGCACTGTTTTTCTTGACTGTAAAACAGGCATTTTCCGCAAGGGCTTGTGAGGGGGGTGTAAAGGCCTGGTGTCTGTGCCGGTTGGAGAACCTCGCCGTGCGGCTCAGTGAATGGCAGCTATGTGACCATCAGTCTCTCTCTCAAATGGATCGAATTAAAGAATCGCAGATGAGAAGGGATTCTGGTTGGAATGAGCCGTCATCAGTCCCTGCGCCCCTTTGTAGAGGGGGTTGATGAACTCTGGGCCAGACCTTTGGCATATGGCTCCTGGGCAGGGTCCCCGGCTGCTGCCGCCCTGGGCTGGTGTCTTCAGCCTCTCCTGATTCCCTCCGTGAAGTACTCTGCAGAGGGACCCTCTGCATACAAACTCAGAAACAAACCCCACCCCTTTCCATTTTGGGCCATTAAAAAAAAAGGAGTTGTCCTGGAGCTTTAGTCCATCAGCTGGGGGACAAATGGCAGCAATTCCAGGTCCAGGAGACACCAGGTTTCCCAAAGGTATATGCTTACTGGTGGTTGACAGGCGTGAGAGGTTTAGCCTGTGACCAGGCTCAGGACCCATTTACACAAAGCCCTTTTACCCTCGGTGCTGCCACTGAGGTGTCCACGGCCGCCATCCCACTGCACCAGGAATATTGAGAACAGCAGCCTGTCGTTCAATACAGAGATTAGGTCCCTCATATAAGCAGAATTTGATCTGAATTATCCAGGCCACAGAGTATGTTTGAAACGACTGATTCCTGCTCCATCTCTGGCAACTTGGCGCTTTCACGGGCCTGGGTTTCTGGCACCGTCTCGCTCCTCAGGGTCTGTCTCATTCAGCCATTCCAAATACAGGGGTCACCTCAGTGGTGCAGGTTTTCTGGGAAGCAATTCCATGGAAGGAGAAGGAGGAGGAAGGAAAGAGCACACAGGACAAAAAGAGGGCTGCGGGGTGTGCAGGGAGCAGGGGGCCTACATCCCCCTCCTGTCTGGCCTGCTGCTGGGGCAGGTGGGCTCAAGGAGAACCCCATTCCCAGGTGGCACCATGAGCTCGGCCCCAGAGGGAGCAGCAGCTCCAGGCCCCATGCCGGCTGCCCCGGAGCCTGTGGGCCCAGCAGGACTGACGTCCTCCCTTCTGAGCCCTTCCCATAAGCGTCTGGAGAGGCTCAGGTCCTCTTAGGGCATCTCTGCAACCATGCCCGCAGGCCGGCGGCTGGGCCAGTGAGCAGGGAGCCGACAGGTCATTCCCAGAAGGGCCACAGGACTGACGCGCCTGTGGGTTTTGATGCTGTTTCTGAAGAGGGAAAAGGAGGTTTTTTAAAAAGTACTGAGTTAGAAAAACAAAGTATTTCCAGATGGTAGCAGCTCTGCTAATGGCCTAAAAACAATCTGGGCCTCAGGGCATGGGGAGGGGGTGGTGCTGAGATCATGCCCCAGGTGGGTAGGTGAGTCCATGAAGCCCCTCTTCCTGGAGGGGGCAGCCTCTCTCCCACCAGCCCAGATTACTGAGGGAAATGCAGGCCCATGCCTGCCCTGCCACCTGGGATCTGGGCTGTGGAAGGGAAGCCCTCCACTGGGGAGGCACTGCTGACAGTCGAATGAGGTGGGGGCCTGCCAATGACCGTTCTTTCTTTCCCTAGATCCTGATCTTGGAGAAGGTGGACAGACGGCCAACCTTCCCCCTTCCCAAAGCAGGCCCTGCTCCCCAGGCAGCCTCCTGCCAGGACAAACCCAGCCCAAGGGGCCCAACCCCTCCCACAGTCAGGGGCAGCTGGACGCCAGGGACATCCCTCCCTGCGGGCCTCAGGGAGTGAACGTGGACTGAAACCACAGGGATTCCGGATGCCAGGCCCAATTTTGTACTTAACTTTTCTCTACAATGTTATTTTGTCGGTTGTTGGTTTTTATTTTTTATATTTTGGCCATACCACAGAGCAAGAGTGCCCAGGCCTGGGCTGAATAAAACAAGGTTTTTCTACTCAGTGGTTCTGCATGTGGCCTGCTGGCTGGGCTGGCGAGAGCTAGGTTGGGCTCGAGGGATGTCCTGGGGTCTCAACCTTCCCCTAACAGAACTTGGAAAGGGCAGCTGCCACCCCATCAGGACCATAGCCTGACCAGGCGGCACCAAGCCCACGGTGTACACCCTGTTTATCCCAAGGCCAAGCCCGCTTCATGGGAAGAGGCCCGCATTCCCCTGAGGGAGGGGCCCTGGCAAGGCCCATCACCCACTCCGTGGCTCTGCCAGCCGCGTATTCCCTTTCTCACATACCGAGTGCCCACTGAATCCTGGGCGAGTGCTGGGGCTGAGCGCACACAGGAGAATCAAACCCAGCTCTTGCTTTCAGGGGCTCACAGGGAACAGAGTGGGGGTACACGCTATGCCTAGTGAGACAGCCTTGGAGCAATGGTGAGGCCTTCATAAGGGAAGAGGCATCTCCCCAGGAGGAAAGGGACAAGTGTGTACGTGGCAGAGGCAGATCGGGGTGGGAGTGGGAGACGGAGGGCGGCCCTGTGGCTGCTGCAGCCCTCTCTCCTGCCATGGCGATGGTATCCCCAAGGTCATGGACACTGGGTCGGGGCAGAAGGAAGAAAAGGAGGGTGCCTCTCCCTCTCTCTTCCCTTCCTACGAGCCCTCAGGATATCTCTGCACCCACTTGCCCCTGCCAGCTACCTTCTTACACCCCAGGGGAGTGATACAAGTGAGAAAGGGTAAGACACCTGGTCCAGGAACCGGAGCTCGGGGTTCCAGGACCAATTCTCCTGTTCACTGGCTGTGTGACTTTGGGCAAGGCATGCTCTGGGCCTCAGTCTCCCCACCAATAAAATGGCAATGCTCTTCTGCCTGACTCCCACGCGGGCATGGGGAACAGTGAGCTACTGCTGCAGGGGTGGGGAGCTGCAGGTGGCTAGGCCCATCTCCCCAGATCTCTGCAGACTCCCCAGCCCATCTGCACTCAGAGGCCTCCAAGGAAAGGCCTCCTGCTTTTAACTCTCATACTATTCATGCCTCAGGTCCCTAGCAACAATTAGGTCTTCTGACAGGGTGGAGACAGAGAGGGCTTCTTGGAGCCAGGCTGTGCTTCCAGAAGGGTCCTGGCCCCAACCCACTGGAGCCCTTGGGCCACTCAGCGGCCCAGGCAGCAGGGCAGGGTGGAGTACAGCCGTGGTGCCTCCTCTCTTCCCGCGCCGAGTCTCACCAAGATCCAGCTCTTCGCCCACACAGGGTAGGTGCTGCAGCCCTGCCACTCTCCCTGTGAGGCTGGGCCCGGAGGACGAGGGCAGCGTGCAGGCTGAAGCCTGTCCTCCAAGGCTCAACGTTCTGCTGTACGCCTCGCCCATGTAATCCTTGGAGCTCTGTCCTGATTCCAGCCCCACCCCTCTCCTTTCCAGGTGGCCCCAGGAATGAGCAAGGGAGGGCTCAGACAAGATCACCCAATTCCAACCCCGATGAGGTTGAGTCAGAAGGCCCCGATTCCCAGGTCAGAAAGCTGAAGGGGAGCCCTCTGAGGCCACAGGTGAGTTGAGACAGACAATAGTGCCAGAACCCAGCGCTAAGCCCCAGGCCAGGGGCTGCTGCCAGGTGTGTGCAGTGTCCCAGGGAGAAGATCTGTGTGCTTGGCTCAAGGGAGGCTCCTGGGATGCACAGTGCTCACGGCGCAGGGACTGCCTGGTTTCAGGGGGGCAGGGTAAGGAGGACGGCAGCAGGAGCGGGGAGCAAGAGTGCCTCTCCTGCCTGAGCTGGACAAGGTTATTCCTTGAGAGTCAAATTCTAAGAAAACACTACAGAGTCTGACTAGTCTGTGAGGACCTTGGCACTGGGCAGGGTCCCTCTTGGTCCGTGGCAAGGCCTGTGTGCCCCACCTGAGCTCGGCACGCACACCAGACAGGGCCTTTCGGGAAGAAGGGAGGCATAGTGGGTGAGCCGTCTCCACCCCTGACCCAGCACCTCCCTTTGGGCTTCACAGACCCAGAGGGACTCTGCCAGCCCTTCTGGGCACATGTGCAGGAGTCCCCCTGGACTGCACAGGGCCTCCCAGCTGCCTAATACCCCCGTCCTCTGCTTCTCAGCCCCAGTGCTGGAAAGCCCAGCACGTCTCCGGCTGTACAGTTAGAAACACCTTGAGGTGAAACGGGCCTCCTTCAGCCCCCTCAGGTCTGGGCCATAAAATTTGTCAAGTTCTGATGATTTGGGCTGGTTGTGGCCAGACAGCAGGAAGGACAGAGAGAGCAGAGTCAATGTGAGGGGAATTGGTCCTAGTTCTCTCCTCCGCTGGGCCTCAGTCTCCCCATTTGTGTCCTGAGGAGCTGGGCTCCTTGGGCTCCAGTGTGGCTCTAATCTGGCAGAGAGGGGGCAGGGGAAGAGAAGGGACGGTGGGGAAGGGGAGGGAGACAGGGAGAGGAGAGGTTACAGGCAAAGCCCGGCCTCTGGGGGGACAGGCAGGGGGGCTACTCCTGGACTTACACAGGGTGCCCAGCAGAGAGACTACAGCCTGGGGAGGGCCTGGTGTCATCCGGCTTGGGGGACGTCTCCGACAGAGGCCTGGCGTGCGGGCAGTAGACACCAAGGCAATCTGCAAGAAGGCTTACTGGCAGAAACCAAGATGCTCACAGCCCTGGGCAGGGGAGGTAACGGCTGGGTGGGCAGGGGCCCAGAGTGGGGCCTCTGATGAAAGCAGCTTATGGGGCTGCTCAGACCCAGATCCCAAACTGTCCTGGTCAGAGCCTCGGTCTTCTCCCCCTTCCCCCTCTCCATATGCCTGTAGCTCCTGCCCCCTACCCAGGGCAGCAGCGCCCTCCACACATGGCCGAGGAGAAAACATGACTCCTTCCGACTCCCCTCACTCCACAAAAATCCCACCTTTTTTGAGAAGCTACTTTAGCCCATGTCGTAGAAGTGTCTGATACCTAGTGTGAGTGGCAGACCTGGGCCGATGTCCTTCCTGACTTTTAGGTGAGGAGCTTCTTAATCCACAGGAATGACACACTTGAATAGACTCTTTGGTCAAGGGTAGGGGGCCGGCGAGGATAGTTACAGATTTCATGAAAACAAAGCCTCCAAAGTTTGACCCTGGAAGGATGGGGGCCTAGGGCCCAGCTCCTGCCCCTCTACCTTGGAGGGCTCTGGGCCTGATGCCGTGGTGCCCACACTGGCCCACAGGCTGCACCTCACCCTCTGAGGAAGGCTGCCCCTTGCCCTGTGGTTCCAGACTGAGTGACGGTGACAACAGCCCCCCTCCGGCCTGTGTTGGGGGCCCAGTTCCCAGCTCCCACCAGGCATCTCCCTGCTTCATGACCAGGATGAGCGCTCCCCAGCTGCCACTCACGATGGCCACATTGGGGTACCCAACTACAACCACAGCATTAGTTGGAAAGCACCACACACCTCCCCACAAACCCTCCTGCCATCCTCCAGCTTGAGGCATGCAGATGGTGCTGATGGGCAGAGTTGGCACCAGCTGGCCAGGGATAATGAGAGACACTGCCCACAGCTCAGGGGCTTCGCTGAAGCCCATGGACGCAGATCAGGGGCAGGGCCCTCCAGCCACTGCATGCAGACTTGACTGACACCCGGAGTGTGGGCACCTGCACTTCCTGCAAAGCTTGGACTCGAGGACACCATGCAGCCTTGTCCCTGAAGGCTCACACATTCTCAGGGCACCGCCATGAGCAGAATGCTGTTCTTGTTACTAGCAGAGCCACAGCCCACAGCCCAAATCTGGGGGACATTCTCCCAACCTCTTCGCCAGCTTCCACCACATTCTCCCTAACTCCTCACTCCTTTCCTCTTCCTCTTTAGGGCAACCTTCCTACACCCCACAGAGGGCCCAGGTTCACAGCAGCCACTTGGGATCTCCTCTTTGGGGTGGGAAACACAAGTACTTCCTGGGGGTTGGGAGAGAGAAAAAGACCCAGCAGGAGAGCCGCCATGATGAGGAGGAGGATAGCTAATCTCTCAAACACTCAGCCCTGTGCAGTCTGCACCCTAATGCTGTACAGAGGTCAGCCCCTGTGATTTCATATGATCACAGCAAGCTCAGGACGACAACAGAAGGAAGCGCTGCTATTATTCCCGCTTTGCTGATGAAGAACCTGAGGCATAGAGAGGTCCTGAGACTGGCCCCAGTTCCCTCCGCTAGTAAATAGGAGAGCCGGGATTCAAACGCAGGCGTAGTACTGGAGACAGCGGCCTGGCTTCCACCAGATCCTCAAAGGCATCTGGGACCAGACAAAAAGCCATGCGCTGTGCTTTGAAGCACAGCCAAGGTGCTGTTCCAGCCTTGGTCTCCTTCCTCCGCCGCTCTCTAGAATCCTGACTCCTGGAAGCAGCAGCTCACACAGTGGCTGAGCAAGGAAAAGCATAATTCCTCCCAGAAACAGTGCAATTCATACTTGGATTGTTCTTTACAGGCAGGGGAAGGTAGGGCAAATTAAAACAGACCCCATCAACTAGTCTAGTCCAGAAAAAAGAAAAAATACAAAATATGAGATTAGAAAGGGAAGAGTAACACAGCCATGGAGATGACTTTTGAAATTTTAAGAGAATAATACCTACAATTCCATACTTATAAATGGAGCGTTTCCACAATAAATAATCATTTTCCAGGAATATTTTGTAAATTGCCAAAATTGACTCAATGAGTGAAAAACCAATAACTGCAGAAGAAATTTTAAACGTTGTCATCTCTAAAAAAAGACACCAGATGTAGAGTTTTAGCTTGAGTTCTTTCAAACAGGAGGAACAGGTCATTTCTACATTATTTAAATGATTCCAGAGCATATGGGGGAAATGATGAATTGATTTTATGCTTCATAAAAACGGATTCTATGAAGCTAACATGATCCTGATGCTCGAATTTGACAAAGATAGCCATCCAACCACACCCACCGTCACAGTGATAACGGCAGACCAATGCTTTCTTGGCATCGGACACAGAAGTCCTGGACAAAAGGCCAAGGACTGTGTTATCATGCTGTCTGATGCAGTCACTGTTGCTCCCAGTTGTCCAACACCCTGTGTCTGGCATGCTTTCCCATACCCCTGATCTGTACTGAGGCAAAACTGGGTCCCAGCAATTTGGGCCCAATGTTCCCTTTGTACAGTCCCAAGCGCCCCTCTCAGAAAGCAGAGGTAGTAAAATGGAGTAGGTGTGCAAAGCCTGCAAAAATACAAAAGGGCTACAGCTTGCATCACTGCTGCTTGCTGGAAACCTGTGGTCAGTGGGAATACCCTGTCAGTTTAATAACTGCCATTTCTTTTTCTTTTTGAGAAGCTCTTAAGCATTTGTTTTTAAATAGGTTTCATTCTCTGCCTTCTCCTTTCTGAGCTTGGTGACATCTGATTAAATAATCAAATCCTGAAGATATTCCCTCTTTGCTGATTCAATTTGCATACCCCCCAAAACTTGAGGACAGTGCCTTCTGGTGACCTGGTCAACCAAATCCTGGGCCTACAGGACTTGGTCCAGCTGGCAGTGCACTTGTGCCAGACAAAAGAGGGAGGGCTTGGCCTCAGTCTGGGGTCCCTGTGCAGCCTGGGAGCGTCTCAGCCAGGAAACACTGTCACGGGGAGGGTGGGGTGTGCCTGGAAGGTGCAGGATTCTATTACCAGGATCAAAGGCTATCTCATTTCCAATTCACAGATATTGTCTCTTTTACCTTTTAAGTATAATTTAGGACTAGTAAGGAATAATTTGCATGCAGAGATAGTCACCCATTCTAGGGGTTTTGACAAGTATGTCTTTGTTTTTTTCCACCTTGGAGCCATTATGAAGAAAACTGCTGTAACCATTCACAGATAAGTCCTTGAGTAGACCTGCATCTTCCCTTTCCTTGGGTAAATATCTAGGAATGAGGTACTGAGTCATATGGTAAGTGCCTGGTAACTGTACGAGAAACTGCCAAACTGTTTTCCAAAGTGGCTATTGCTTCACAAAGTGGCTATTGCCAGCACTTCATATTGTCTTTTTTTTAAAAGCCATTCTGCTAGGGAGGTAGTGGTATTTCCTCATGGTTTCAATTTTCATTTCTCTAATGACTAATAATGTCAAGCATTTGTTCATGTACATATTTTCCATCATGTCTCATCTTTGATGAAGTTTCTCTTCAAATCCTTTGCCCATTTTTAATTGGCTTGTCTGTCTTATTGAGCTGGAAGACTTTTTTTATCTACTCTGGATGCAAGTCCTTTGTCAGTTGTGCATTTTGCAAATATTTTCTCCCAATCTGTGGCTTGTATTTTCATTTTCTTAATGGTACCTTTGGAGAAGCAGTTTTTAATTTTGGTGAGAGCCAATATTGTCATGTTTTTCTTTTATGTATTATACCGTTTGTTCTAACTAAGAAAGCTCTAATGAAACAGTCACAAGATAGCCTCTCATATTTTCTAATATAAAAATGTAATGATATCATTTCCCTCTAAGCACTGCTTTAAATTGTGTCCCACAAATTTTGATATGTTGTGTTTTTATTTTCATTTAATTAAAACATTTCTAATTATTCTCATGATTTCTTCTTTGAGTCATGAGTTATTTTTTAAATGTGTTGTTTAATTTCCGGATACTTGGGGATATTCCTGATACCTTTCAGTTATTGATTTATAGTTTAATTTTATTATTGAGACAGGGACTGTGGGTGTACTCAGAGTGGGAGGAGGGCCTCCGAAAAAAGCAAGGCAGAGTATTTGCAGTCAGAGCAATGTAACTACATGCAAGGAAACCCCCTACCAAAACTCTGTGTTAAACATTAAGCTCTAAGGTCGTTCTTCAGTAAGATCAGTTGGTGTTCCCCAGATAAAGAAGAGTACCCCATGTTTTTATTATGCTAATCATTTGTAAGATTCACTTTAGCATTGCTAAAAGGCCCAGGCCTAGGTGCTGTCTTTCCTCCTTCAGATCTGATGGAGTGGTTTTGCAAACTGGGCAACTAATTTAGCATGCAGACCCAGCTGTAAACAACATAGTAAAAGGCAGCAAAGATTCACCTTAAAGATAAGATTGCATTTTAACACCCAGGAAGTTTAAGAAGCAAGTTTCTTAACTTAGTCTTTAGCAGACAGACAATTCCTCAGCCCACCTTGGGGGCTGGGCAGGCCACCTTTTGATATGCTCCCAGACCAGGACGCCAGTATCCTGGAGAGAGAGATGGGGCGAGAAATTCCTCGTGTTAATTCTGGGTGTTCGGACACCACTTAGCAGGTCTGCACCCCTAAACTTTTTTTCATGTTCTCGAAAAATCCTCATCTGCCTATAAAACCTCCTAGACAACGCAGCACACTGGACTCTCTTGTCCCCTCCTGGCGTGGGCCGGGAGCTCTGTCCCATCACTTTATTTCTAAATAAAAGCCTGTACCTTGCTCTCCTACCTTGACTGTTTGCTAAGCTCATTCGTCGGCTTCGTGAACAAGAACCCCAGCATCATTATAATGCGAGAACATGCTTGTATGATTTTAATTATTTTTAATTTGTTGAGATTTGTTTTATGGCTCATAATATCGTCTATCTTGGTGCAATTCCAAGTGCCTGGAAAAGAATGTGTATTCTCCTGATGTTCGGTGGAGTGTCCTTTAAATGTCAGCCGGGTTAAGTTGGTTAACGGTGTTATTCAAGTTGTCCATACCCAGACTGATTCGCCGTCTCCTCACTCTATGAAGTAGTGAGAGAGAAGTGCATTTGTCTATTCCTCTTTTCAGTTCTATCAGTTTTAACTGTATCCTGAGGGTCTGTTCTCCCCACCGAAATCGTCTTCCTCTTGGTGAACTCGACCTCTTTATCATTATAAATTGTCCCTCTTTATTCCTGGAAATATTCTATTCCAAAATCTACTTTGTCTCATACTTGAGCTGCCTTAGCATAAATATTTGCCTGATTGTCTGTTTTTCATTGTATCACTTTGAACTTACCTAGGTCTTTGTATTTAAAGTGGGTTTCTTGCAGACAGCCTGCGGTTCCAGAGGGTTTTTCCGCGCTTCGCTGTTCCACCCTCAGCTTTCAGAGGTCCCGGCGGGCCTCCGCCCGAGGGGTCCTTCTGCGTGCTCTCGCTCTCCCTCTAGTGATAGACTGCTGTTACTGTTTCTCCGTTCTCGGGGCCCAACCTCACAGAGCCTCTGCACCCGGGACTCAGAGGGGTGGGCCTTGGCAGTGTTCTGGACCCTTCCAACCGTCCTCCTGGGAAAGAGCTGGGAGGGGTGCAGGGCAGACTCCCCTCCCGCCGCGCACAAGCTCTCCTAAAGGCAAAACCCTCTGCCCTGCCTTTCCTTGGAGGCGCTTGTCACTCTATAAATTCAGTTCTCTTAGTTGCCTACCACGACCTCAGCTCTCATGGTCTTAAATATTATGGTTCTGCAGATTGTCTGGCGTTCTTGTTAGAATGAGAGGACGTTCTCTTGTGGCTTTCTCATCCTGAGAGGAAGTGGAACTCCTCTCTTTCCCTTTTAATACATGCAAAGAACCAAAGCGGTTTCCATGCACTGAATGCCTTCTGAGTGACTCCTAATGCCTTCTAAGGTGATGTCGGTGGCTCACAATGTCTCATTTCCCGAGCGTTTGCGTTGTGTTTGCTGTCACTTGGGAGCTGGCATGTACTGAGCCCTTACTGTGACGTAGCACTCTTCTAAGTGTATTAGCTCATTTTAAAACATCCTTGACTCCTCTTTTCTCTCACACCGGCATCCAACACAGCAAGTGATCGTTTGACTCCGTCAAAATATAACCAGTTCCTTTCAAAACTAAAAATGGATTTACCAAGGGCCCAGCAATTGCATTTAGCCCAGAGAACTGAAAACTTATTTTCATGGAGGAACTTGTACACAATGTTTATAGCAGCTTTACTTGTAAATAACTCAAACCTGGAAACTACCCAGGTGAATGGTTAAACAAACTATGGTATATCCATACTTCTGGGCAGTAACAAGGAATTCACTATTGAAATGAAGAACAGCTGGATGGGTCTCCAGGGAATTATACTGAGTGAAAAGGCCAGCATCAAAAAGATACATGCTGCATGACTCCACTTACGTAACAATTATGAATAACATGATTATAGAGATAAAGTACAGGTTGGTGACTATCAGGGGATAGGAATGGGAGATGGGGGGTGTGGCTATAAAGAGGTGGCACGAGGGATCTCATGGTGATGGCACATTCGAGTACCTGTGTTGTTGTGTGGTTACTCCAGATTTCATGTGTGACAAAATCGCATAGAGCTACACCCAAGTGACTGGTGATATCTGAGTAAACCCTGTAGATTGTACCAGTGTCAATTTCTTGGCTTTGATATTGTGCTGTGGCTATATGAGGTGTTGGGGGGGGGGCTTCTCTGTGTATTTCTTTGCAACCTCCTATGAATCTATAATTATTTTTAAATGAAGATATTTGAATTCATATAACCAGAATCCAGCCCTTTCTAATTACCTGTCCTCTGTCCTGCTACTAGCCTGGTCCAAGCCATTATCATCTCTTGCCTGGATTATTGCAACAGCCTCTTAAAGGGTCTCCCTGCTTTTACATACAGTCTATTCTCAACAGAACAGCTTTTAAAATATAAAGCAGTTTCTATCATTTGTGGAAATAAAAGAAGACCAAAAATGAGAAAGCAAAGGCTATGTACTCAAAGCTTGCTCTAGAAGGGAGCCAGCCACTGTCACTTGTGTTTTGGCAGAGACTCAAAAACAGGCAGAGGAATGAAAAGCTTTTTGATGGAGAAAAAGAAAGGCTTCAGGTGTGCCATGACCGACGGCTGTTGGCATGGGGAAGATGGAGGCGGGGGGTACTGGTACTAAAAGCAAGGCAACTTATGTGACTGGTTAGGGGTGCATATTTGGCTTTCTCTGGTCGGTCCTAAATCTGAAGCAGGGACAAAAATCAGGGAAGCTGTCAGTTACTAAGCAAGTCTTGATCATTTGGGGCCAATTGTTACAGAAATTATTGTCTTGCTTCCTAGATTGTCACTACAGATAGCAGTCTGGCTTCCTGCAGACCTTACAGCAGGCTGGCTTCTTGGGCTGGTTATTATAGAAAAGGGGTTGGTTTTTCATGGAGAAAAAGAAAGACTTCAGGTGTGCCATGAGCCTTTGTAGAGAGTTCTATTTGCGTTTGGATCTGATCGTTTTCCATGTGCATATTCAGACTCTCACACTGCTCTGCTAGAGCTCTCCAGTGGCTCCCCATTGCACAGAGAGCCCTTACAAAAGCCTAAAGGCCCTGCCTGAACTAATCCCATTTGCCCTCTAGCCTCATCTCCTCCTACTCTTCCTGCCCCCTACTCTGGCCATGCTGGCTTCCTTGCTGTTCTAGAACATGCTAGGCCCTCTCCCCAGGCTTACAGCCTTCTTGCATACTATAGGACTTTACTATTTTTGGTGCTTATTGTTTATGTCCAGCTCTCCCAACTAGAATGTAAATTCCACAAGGATAGGAGTCTTGGTTCACCACTATCCTGGCACCTAGAACATTGCCTTGCCTAGCACAGAGTAAGTGCCCAATACAGTATTTTTGAATGAATGAGTGAATGAATATGTTAATATGTGTGTAGATATACTTCATATTATCTACTAGTTTTTATTGAGGACTTGAGATTTACTGGGCACTGTGCTAAGTGTGCTAATATATTACCCTGTTTTTATAGCTCTCCTAAAGGGCGGGAGTATCAGGGCCACTTATTTTTCAGGTAAGGTTGTCCCAGGGGACACAGTACCCGGTGACAAGCTTCTCAGAGACCTGCCTGCAAGCTTAAACCTGAGAGAAGTCTTGGCTCCCAAAAGCAAAAACTGTGGAAGAGCCCAAATTAATAAAGATTTAATCAAATGTCTACAAAGTATCAGTTGTTAATTTATGTCATTAATTCCATGTCAGCTTCTCTAATTATTAAATGATGTAGTGTTCATAATAATTTCATTGCGTTTGGAAATAATTTGTAGGTTAGATTTTTTTTTTTAACTCTGAGTTCTTCAAGAATGCAAATGAATGTCTGAGGACTGCTAAGAACTGGTGGTTAATTATACTGTAAATAAATTAATCTTAGCCAAATAATTTCCAAGGAAAAGTTACAAAAATCACTTTGGATTATTTTACTGTAATATGTCACATTTCATGTAGCAAGTCTGTGCATTTTAATAACTGATTTGGGGAGGAATCTCCAAAAGTAATGGCACCTCATCCTAGGAAGGTCTTAAAATGGAGTTTGTTACAATTAGCGCCATTTTACAGCTCTAACTCCATGATCTACAATTTCCTGGTCACACTGGTCAAAGTCCCTGGTATCTCCTAGCCAAACTCTCCCACCTTCCTGCCCTCCCCCGGTCTTGCCCCCCGCAAACCAAACCCCCAGGGCGCCTGGGTAGTGTGTGTGTGTGTGTGTGTGTGTGTGTGTGTGTGTGTGTGTGTGTGTGTGTGTGTGTGTGTGTGTGTGTGGTGTGTGTGTGTGTGTGTGTGTGTGTGGTGTGTGTGTGTGTGTGGTGTGTTTTCCTGGCCACGGACCAAGAATGAGAAAATCAGCTATCCCCCAAATAGCCGCAAGATGGTGCCACAAACTCATGACTGGCCTGCCTGGATTCCCTTCAGGGACACAGGAAACACAGGCCAGGGGGCCACTACGACCCGGAGGCCCCTGGGTGCCCTCCCCAGGCTTCTCCTCCTCAGGGGCAATGCCGGCCCCTCCAGGGTGACCCTCATGGCTTTGTTTTCACCACTGTGGCAGGCGTGGCAGCTTGGGTCCTCCGCCTGCTCTCTGTCCCTGTGGCCCCGTTGTTTTGTCTCTCCTTGTTTATCTTCCAGTCTCCTTCTCCCTCTGTCTCTTCTGTCTCTGTCTCTCTCCTCCATCTCTCTTTACTTCCATCATCCTCTCTAATACTCTTTCATCTTATTCAACAAGTTAGTTTTAAAAAACAGTTGCTGGTGCCCATTATAAAGTAGACCCTGAGGCAGGCTCTGAAAAGTCAATGAAAGCAAATGGGAGTCTGAGGCCAGGGGAAGAAACTCCCAGAAGAGGCCTATGGTGAGCAAGTCTCTTTTATCCTCAGCCTTTGGACTTGCATATCATAGACAAAGTCAAAGTACAAACAATAAATTGTGTAAAAAAAAAAAGCACACACATATTTACAACTCATATCAAAAAACAGCTAATCTCCCTAATATTTAAAAGAGCTCCCAGATGTTTAAAAAAAAACAAAACACCAACTGACACTAGAAAAATGGACAAAGTAGATGAAAGGATAGTTCATAGAACGGGAAACGCTGAGGCTCTTACACACTACAAAAAGTTCAATTTCCCTCAAAATAAATGAAAATTGAAAGATTCCAAAGTAATTCATTGGGGAAAAGAGCTTTTCAGCAAAAAGTGCTGAAACAGCTGGACATCCACATGGGAGAAAAAAAAGAACCTCAACTTTTATTTCACAGCTTAACAAAAAAATGGATCACAGACCTAAAAGTAATAGCTGAAAGTGTAAACTTTTAGAAGAAAATGAAGAAAATCTTCAAGACCTTGGGATGAAACAGGACATAAAACCTTACCCATGAAATGATATATTGGACTTCATCAAAATCAGTAACAGTTTCTCTTCAAGTTCAAGCATCAGTAAGTTAGAAAGGCAAGCAAGCTACACGCTGGGAGAACATATTCCAAAGCCTTGTACCCAGAATATACTAAGAACTCTTCAAGCTGATACTAATATTATACCTATAAAATAACTCAGTTTTAAGATGGGAAAAATATTAGAACACACACTTCACAAAAAGAAAACATGCGCAATAAGCACATTAAAACAGTCTCAACATCATGAGTCACACTCCCGAGAGTGGCTGAAATTAAAGACTGACACCGTCACGTGTAGACACACTTTGGAATTGGGTGGGCACTTGCTTTATTAACAATTTCTCTGTGGGGTAAAGAACAAAATTTCCTCTCTCCCTGGCCGTAGCCCATTTATATGCTGCAGCTTCCCTCGGCCTCCCCGGCAAGAGGTGGAGAGAGGCTGTTCGCTCCTCTCCTTTGCGTAACTTGTCTAGCACCTGTCAGTCACTGGGGACCCGCCCACAGAGCTTGGGTGAGGGCCCAAGACTGCAGAGCGCCTAGTGGGCTTTTGCTAGTGGCCGACCGGGGAGAAAGGAGAGTGCAACGCAAGCAGAGCCGGGCCCCACTGTAAGCAATAAAAGGGTTTCTCCCAGTCTAGCCTTTCCCTTGACTGATTTTGGTCACACCGATTTATTCCTCCGGGGCTGGGAACACGCTTCCCACCCACCCCCCTTCCCAAACTACATTCTCAAATGAAACATATGTCCATACAAAGACTTGCACATAGATGTTCAAAGGAGCTTTATTTGATAATCAAAAACTGAAAATTACTTAAATGTCCAACAAGATGAATGAATGAATTGTATATCTATCCAAGTAAGGAAAGTATTCTACAGTAGAAGGGAACAAACTACAGATACACATAATAACATGGATTACGCTCAGAAACACTACAGAGAGAGAAAAAAGGTCGACACAAAAGAGTACATACTATATGCTTTGAGTGAAATTTAATCAATAGTTATGGAAAAGCAGAGTGATGGTCTGGGGCTGGGGGCGGGGGCAGTGAGGGTTGGGAAGGGATATGGAGGAAACTTGTGAGTTGATGAAAATCTTCTGTGTCTTGATGGTGTTGGCTAGTGGTCAGGTTAGGCGGGAAAATAGGTACTGTCGCAGGAACCGCGGGGACTACGAACAAGGAGTCGGGACACAGACGTTTGGTGAGAAGCAGCATTTATTTAGGGCCGGCACTGGCTCAGCAGATTCCTATCCAAAGGCTGAACCCCGAGGGAAGCAGAGCCATTTTATACATTCACTACAAGGTTAGGGGGGAGTCAGCACCCAGGAACGGTTGCAGTGGGAGCTATTAGGTTACTATAGGTGTAGTCAGGATGCTAGTTATATTTTAATCTGTCTCTGTAAAGGTTACCCGGATACCGTATTATAAACTAATGGGCTTCCGTGACTATGAACAACCACAAGCTGTTCCATACCACTGAGTCCTGGGGTGGGGGTGGGGGGCTGTGGGGGATACACTGTTACATTGTTTCAATATCAAGCACCCAAGCACCTTTGTGGTTCCTCTACAGTCCTGAAGGCCCAACAAAAACTGTCCCTTTGGCTTCCTTGGCTTCCTACCAGTCAGAGAGGGGTGGAAAGGGACTAAGGCCAGTAAAACCCACTAGAAGGGACACAAAGAGTTAACCAGTCAAAACAAGAGAGCCAGAAAAGACAGAGTTAATGAGTTAATCAGTTAAAGCTCAAAAGGCCTGGAGCAATGTGGCCTGGAATGTTCGAATATTCCCCCAAATAAAGAAAAGTATCTGAGCACAGCCCATGCCTTCATTGTGTCAATTAGATCATGCCACTGTAAGATTTACTTTAGCCTGCTAAAAAGCCCAGTTTATTCTTTAACTTAGCATATATGCTGTTTTTTCCTCCTCCAGCCCCTAATCAAGTAATCTGCAACCTGGGCAAAAGATAAGTATCATGATTAATTCAGCCAACAACCCAGCCGTAAACAGCGCAGTAAAAACTGGAAGACTTCACCTTAAACCTAAGATTGCATTTTAAATCCCAGGAAGTTAAGAAGTAAGGGCCTTAACGTACTCTTTAGCAAACAGACAATAACTCAGCCCACCTTGGGGGCAGGGCAGACTGTCTTGATCAATATGCTCCCAGAAGGAGGCTGCTATCCTGAGAAGGAATCAGAGCAGTAAATATCTTGTGTTAATTTTGCAATTACCTGGAGGACTGATAAGACAAGAGACAATGTCTCATCAAAGATGAACATTTTGGGGCCACTTAACAAGTCTACATCCTTAGCCCCTTGTCACATTCCTGGAAAATCCTTAAGGGGGAACGCCTAACCTTTCAGGACGCACCTCTCTCTGAGGTTGCCTGCACTTTCTAAGTGCATAGCCTTTTCCCAATCTTTCAGCACGTCTCTTCTCTGAGGTAGCCCATGCTCTCCTTTCTCTGAGTGTGCACCTTTCTGCCTTAAACAAACTTCTCACTGCTCAATTTATAATGTTTTGTCTCTACGCTTTTCCAGTGGGGTCTTTGTTACTTTGCTTTGTCATTCTAATCCTCCAGATTTAAACTCAAACCTTCACTCGCTACTGTCCTGTTTCAGATAAGTGGAGTAGGGCTGCTGAGAGCTCAAATCTGGGCTTGCCAATTACTGTTGCCTGGGTGACCCATACGGAACTGCAGATTATGTCATGCTCTTTAGTAGCCTGCCTGGAAGTCTCCTTTCTTTGTCTCTAGGAAGTTCGCAGAACATAATCTCACTCCATCCAGTGTTCTGCAGCTCCCCCAAATCCTGGGGTGGTGGGGACTCATCCAAGTGGACACTGGATGTGAGGTGACCCTGGTTTAAGGAGTTAGCAGGGATGTGTCCCATGCTGAGTAGCAGTTCAGTGAGCTTCCTTTATCATTCTGTTCTGTCATTCCCTGACACTCTCACTCTAATAAATTCCTTCCTCACCTCCTACTCTGACTTCCCTGCATCTCTGAACCGACTTCCCCTCAACAGTTAGAGAAGTGTTCACATTTGTCAAAACACATCAAGCACTACCTTTAAAATGGGTGCATTTTATTGTGCTAACTTATACTTTTTTTTTTTAATGCTGGAGGGAAATAGTAAAACTGTGCTTTTGCTAACACTGGAAATCCAAGTCTTAAAAAGCAACAAACAAGTGAATGACTAAAAAAACTACACCTTGATGCAATCTTCACTTACCAGACTGTCACCCCCAGGGAATCGGGTGCTTCTGGATTGGCTGACAGCGGCCATCAGGGCAGTTGGCCTAACCAGGGTGACTTACCATACTTACCAACTAGCTGGAAAACGTATGTAGAGCTCCAACAGGTATTGCAAGAATTGGGCATGAAAAATATCATCTATAATATGGACCCCCAAGGCCCCGATGAGAAGTTGCTCACCATAGGAATGATAAATCTGGTGCTCCATACAGCTCCTCCATCTTCTTTGGGTCCTTAGTGACTATTCATGCCCCCCACAGAGGGCAACCCATAAGTGAGGCTACTCATACTTTAGTAGATCTGGGGGAGGTTGAAGCAATAACAGGCTGGAAGGAGGTTCAGGCTACGACTGAAAGAAGTGCAAAAGGCCCCACAAAGGTCTCGAGGACCCAGATGTGGGTTGATTTGATAAAAGCCGGGGTAGTGAAAGAAAAACTTGATGGGCAGCCCAGTAGGATCTTACTAGAACTTTGGCACCAATTAAAGCCAGGGCAGCAGTTCCAGCTGCTGAGGTCCAGGACACGGAAGCCAGAGGCAAAGCCTCATGTCACCCTGTGTCCCTGAAAGACTACCTGGGGGACAGTACTCAAGCTCTGCTTGGGCCTTCACCCCCACAGGATGACAATTGGGCATTGCAGTTCAACTGAGGGGAGGGTCAGGACCTCCATCTTGGGGGATGAGGTGGGAACCAGAGGCCAAATGATTTACTAGTCCCCAGTTGATGTGCAGTGTGCCCTGGCCCTGGTGGACACAGGCGCTGAAAGTGCTATGATTTATTGTGACCCAGAGAGTTTTCCAGGGACCACCCTCCCACACACACACACTACTGTCTGCAGGGTGGGGCTGCATGGAACAAGCCCAAATCCCCTCAGGAATAGGGCATCTAATACTGTGTGTGATGTTATGCTCATGTCTGATTACCTTACAGATAAATGTGGCATTTTTCCAAGTTTTGGGTCTTATATGCTACTAGACAGTGTTTATTTTGCACTTGGTACAAATTCTGAAGCTCTTCTGCCACTTAGTAAGAAAGGGCATCAGGTTTGGCTGGCATGAAACGTGTGCATTTACCTCCACTGTTGCAAAATGCACAGTCAAGGCTATGAAAGTCCTGAGTGAGACAGATCCATCAGGGATGGATGTGAGCTGGATGTGGCCCCTCCAGGGCCCTGTGAGCTCAGTTTCCGTGTGACTGAAGACGGCTGGGGCTGGGGCCTCGGCAGTGCCTTGTAGCCCAGGTGCCTTGGCTAGCAGCACAGCCTGCCTCAGGCAGAAGACAATGTAGGCTATAGTCTGTCAGTGGATACTGCCTCTGACCTTTGAAGAGGTCAGCAGAGCCACATCAGAAGTGCACTGTGGGACTGAGTCCCACAGCAACCTGGAGACTACATGGCCTTGGACAGTTTGACACATGGACCAATGACGGCTGGCCCTTCTGGCACCTTAGGGACAAGGCCTGGAAGCTGGCCTCCCGTGTGTTTCTGGAGTAACAGCAGAGTGGCCCCCAAACATGATAGTAGTATAACCAAAAAGGCCAGAAGGTAAGAGCATCTTACTAGGGAGTTTTGTTTTATGTCCAGTGCATGTACCTCCCGTAGCCCTACATATTGACCCATCTGTAATTCCCACAGGGAGGGGGGAGGAAGTCTGGTATACTAGACCAGGACGAGATCCCATTCCTGCCACTGTCCTATAACAGGTCCACTCTCTTGCATGTATCCTACCTGATGGACAAGATTTGCCTATCTGGTGTCATTAAAACATCTATCTTACTGCTTTTAAGGTTATTTTCTTCTACAGTCCTTGTGGCCTGGATGTGCCCCCTGGCTGCAGCTGCCGTGTGATGACTGCTCTGAACTCCCTACCTGTTCAGCTATTACTTGCCTGTGGAATGGGCAAGCTATGGACTTAATCTGCACAGGACTTTGAATTTAACGAAATCTTCCGGTTTGAGGATTATCATGATTTTATTGCTATTGTTATTCTATGTTATTAGTCTGGTTACAGTGCTCCTGTTTTCTTGCACAGGGGCCATTTGCAGATAGGGAGTGAGTAGATTGTGAAGCGAGATTTCTGGAGTAGACAGCTGTGGGTAAAACTGCAGTATTTCCAGAATCTCTTGCCTGGCCTTAGTACTTCTCCATATCAATAGGTGTTTCCAAGGGGTGGAGAGAAGTAGTCCATCTCCATATCAATAGTTGATTACAAGGGTGGGGGGAGCAAGTGTATATCTGGACCAGAGAGGTTTGGTGGGGACCCTTTTTACAGCTGGGTCACGACAGACACAGGTGGGCAGAAGTGGATGACTGCTTGGAAGCAATATATGGGTTTCTTCCACTTTATTGCCTCCTTTGACTGATTTCACTTTCAAAGGCAATTTGCCCCTGGCTGGGAAAATATTCCCCCACCCCACCCCCAGAGTTACACTTCTATACGCATTAAAAATCTTTTGGAAGAATTACCTAGAAACTAATATCAAGGGATAACTGTTTGGAGAAAGGTGTGGGAAATATGTGGAAAGAGTCAGAAGTATGAAGGACAATTTTAATAGTATGCTTTTTAATCTTAAAAAATTTTTGAACCATGTCACTATAGGTATTCAAAATTTAAATACTTCAAAAATGACATCAAAATATTATTAATATATCAACATAGTATAATATCACTATTTTTTTATATACAATTTATTTTGATTTCATTAATCTACAATTACATGTGTAATATTATGGTTATTAAACTACCCCTTCATCAGGTCCACCCCACCCACCCCATTACAGTCACTGTCCATCAGCATAGTGAGATGATATAGAATCACTACTTGTCTTCTCTGAGTTGTACAGCCCTCCCCGTGCCCCCCCAACATTATGTCTGCTAATCGTAATGCCCCTTTTTCCCTCTTATCCCTCCCTTCCCTCCCATCTTCCCCAGTCTCTTTCCCTTTGGTAACTATTAGTCCGTTCTTGGGTTCTGTGAGTCTGCTGCTGTTTTGTTCCTTCAGTATTTTTTCTTTGTTCTTATACTCCACATATGAGTGAAATCATTTGATACTTGTCTTTTTCGGCTTGGCTTATTTCACTGAGCATAATACCCTCTAGCTCCATCCAAGTTGTTGCAAATGGTAGGATTTGTTTTCTTCTTATGGCTGAATAATATTCCATTGTGTATATGTACCACATCTTCTTTATCCATTCATCTACTGATGGACACTTAGGTTGCTTCCATTTCTTGGCTATTGTAAATAGTGCTGCGATAAACATAGGGGTGCATATGTCTTTTTCAAACTGGGCTGCTGCATTCTTAGGGTAAATTCCTAGGAGTGGAATTCCTGGGTCAAATGGTATTTCTATTTTGAGGTTTTTGAGGAACCTCCATACTGCTTTCCACAATGGTTGAACTAATTTGCAGTCCCACCAGCAGTGTAGGAGGGTTCCCTTTTCTCCACATCCTCGCCAACATTTGTTGTTGTTTGTGTTTTGGATGTTGGCCATCCTCACTGGTGTGAGGTGATATCTCATTGTGGTTTTAATCTGCATTTCTCTGATGATTAGCGATGTGGAGCATCTTTTCATGTGCCTGTTGGCCATCTGAATTTCTTCTTTGGAGAAGTGTCTATTCATGTCCTCTGCCCATTTCTTAATTGGATTATTTGCTTTCTGTTTGTTAAGGTGCATGAGTTCTTTATATATTTTGGATGTCAACCCTTTATCAGATACGTTTTTTATGAATATATTCTCCCATACTGTAGGATGTCTTTTTGTTCTACTGATGGTGTCCTTTGCTGTACAGAAGCTTTTCAGCTTGATATAGTCCCACTTGTTCATTTTAGCTTTTGTTTCCCTTGCCCGGGGAGATATGTTCATGAAGAAGTTGCTCATGTTTATGTCCAAGAGATTTTTGCCTATGTTTTTTTCTAAGAGTTTTATGGTTTCATGACTTAATTCAGGTCTTTGATCCACCTTGAGTTTACCTTTGTGTATGGGGCTAGACAGTAGTCCAGTTTCATTCTCTTACATGTAGCTGTCCAGTTTTTCCAACACCAGCTGCTGAAGAGGCTGTCATCTCCCATTGTATATCCAAGGCTCCTTTATCAAATATTAATTGACTGTATATGTTTGGGTTAATGTTTGGATTTTCTATTCTCTTCCACTGGTCTGTGGGTCTGTTTTTGTGCCAATACCAAATTGTCTTGATTACTGTGGCTTTAGAGTAGAGCTTGAAGTTCAGGGAGCGTAATTCCCCGTTTTATTCCTCCTTCTCAGGATTCCTTTGGCTATTCGGGATCTTTTGTGGTTCCATATGAATTTTAGAATTATTTGTTCCAGTTCATTGAAGAAAGCTGTTGGTAGTTTGATAGGGATTGCATTGAATCTGTAGATTGCTTTAGGTAGTATAGCCATTTTGACAATATTTATTCTTCCTAGCCAAGAGCATGGGATGCATTTCCATTTGTTAGTGTCCTCTTTAATTTCTCTTAGGAGTGTCTTGTAGTTTTCAGAGTACAGGTCTTTCATTTCCTTCATTAGGTTTATTCCTAGGTATTTTATTCTTTTTGATGCAATTGTGAATGGAATTGTTTTTCTGATTTCTCTTTCTGTTAGTTCATTGTTAGTGTATAGGAAAGCAACAGATTTCCGTGTGTTAATTTTGTATGCTGCAACTTTGCTGAATTCAGATATTAGTTCTAGTAGTTTTGGAGTGGAACCTTTAGGGTTTTTTATGTACAGTATCATGTCATCTGCAAATAGTGACAATTTGACTTCTTCTTTACCAATCTGGATGCCTTGTATGTCTTTGTTTTTCTGATTGCCGTGGCTAGGACCTCCAGTACTATGTTGAATAACAGTGGAGAGAGTGGACATCCCTGTCTTTTTCCCGATCTTAGATGAAAAGCTTTCAACTTCTCGCCGTTAAGTATGATGTCAGCTGTGGGTTTGTCATATATGGCCTTTATCATGTTGAGGTACTTGCCGTCTATACCCATTTTGTTGAGAGTTTTAATCATGAATGGATGCTGAATTTTGTCAAATGCTTTTCAGCATCTATGGAGATGATCGTGTGGTTTTTGTTCTTCTTTTTGTTGATGTGGTGGATGATGTTGATGGATTTTCGAATGTTGTACCATCCTTGCATCCCTGGGATGAATCCCACTTGATCATGGTGTATGATCCTCTTGATGTATTTTTGAATTCGGTTTGCTAATATTTTGTTGAGTATTTTTGCATCTACGTTCATCAGGGATATTGGTCTGTAATTTTCTTTTTTGGTGAGGTCTTTGCCCGGTTTTGGTATTAGAGTGATGCTGGCTTCATAGAATGAGTTTGGAAGTATTCCCTCCTCTTCTATTTTTTGGAAAACTTTAAGGAGAATGGGTGTTATTTCTTCTCTATATGTTTGGTAGAATTCAGAGGTGAATCCATCAGGTCCGGGAGTTTTACTCTTGGGTAGTTTTTTGATTACCACTTCAATTTCGTTGCTGGTGATTGGTCTGTTTAGTTTTTCTGTTTCTTGTTTGGTCAGTCTTGGGAGGTTGTATTTTTCTAAGAAGTTGTCCATTTCTTCTATGTTTTCCAGCTTGTTAGCATATAGATTCTCATAATATTCTCTTATGATTCTTTGTATTTCTGTGGGGTCCGTCGTTATTTTTCCTTTCTCATTTCTGATTGTGTTTATGTGTGTAGAGTCTCTTTTTCTCTTAGTGAGTCTGGCTAGGGGTTTATCTATTTTGTTTATTTTTTCAAAGAACCAGCTCTTGGTTTCATTGATTTCTTTCTATTGTTTTATTCTTCTCAATTTTATTTATTTCTTCTCTGATCTTTACTATGTCCCTCCTTCTGGTGACTTTGGGCCTCATTTGTTCTTCTTTTTCCAATTTCAGTAATTGTGTCTTTAGACTATTCATTTGGGAATGTTCTTCCTTCTTTAAATAGGCTTGAATTGCAATATACTTTCCTCTCAGAACTGCCTTTGCTTTGTCCCACAGAAGTTGTGGCTTTGTGTTGTTGTCATTAGTCTCCATATATTCTTTGATTTCTGCTTTGATTTGGTCGTTAACCCATTGATTAATTAGGAGAATGTTGTTAAGTCTCCATGTATTTGTGAGCCTTTTTGGTTTCTTTCTAAAATTTATTTCTCGTTTTATACCTTGGTGATCTGAGAAGTTGGTTGGTAGGATTTCAATATTTTTCACTTTACTGAGGTTCTTTTTGTGGCCTAGTATGTGGTCTATTGTGGAAAATGTTCCATGTACACTTGAGAAGAATGTGTATCCTGTTGTTTTTGGGTGTAGAGTTCTGTAGATGTCTGTTAGGTCCATCTGTTCTAGTGTGTTGTTCAGTGCCTCTGTGTTTTTACTTATTTTCTGTCTGGTTGATCTGTCCTTTGGAGTGAGTGGTGTGTTGAAGTCTCCTAAAATGAATGCATTGCTGTTTATTTCCTCCTTTAATTCTGTTAGTATTTGTTTCACATATGCTGGCGCTCCTGTGTTGGGTGCATATATATTTATAACAGTTATATCTTCTTGTTGGACTGCCCCCTTTATCATTATGTAATGTCCTTCTTTATCTCTTGCTACTTTCTTAGTTTTGAAGTCTATTTTGTCTGATACAAGTACTGCAACACCTGCTTTTTTCTCTTTGTTGTTTGCATGAAATATCTTTTTCCATCCCTTCACTTTTAGTCTGTGTATATCTTTGGATTTGAGGTGAGTTTCTTGTAGGCAGCATATAGATGGGTCTTGCTTTTTTATCCATTCTGTTACACTGTGTCTTTTGATTGGTGCATTCAGTCCATTTACATTTAGGGTGATTATTGATAGGTATGTACTTATTGCCATTGCTGGCTTTAGATTCGTGGTTACCAAGGGTTCAAGGGTTGCTTCTTTACTATCTAACAATCTAACTTAACTTTCTTGTTAAGTTATTGTAAACACGTCTGATGTTTCTTTATTTCTCTCCCTTCTTATTCTTCCTCCTCCATTCTTTATATACTAGGTGTTTTATTCTTTGCCTTTAGTTAGTATTTGGATCGTCTCCTTTCTTTGGTATGATTTTATTTTCTCTGGTGACATCTTTTTAGCCTTTGGGCTGCTTCCCTCTAGAGCAGTCCTTTTAAGATATCCTGTAGTGGTGGTTTATGAGAGGCAAACTCTCAACTTTCGTTTGTCTGGAAATTGTTTAATCCCTCCATCATATTGAAAGGATAATCGTGCTGGATACAATATTCTTGGTTCGAGGCCCTTCTGTTTCATAACGTTAAATATATCATGCCATTCTCTTCTGGCCTGTAAGGTTTTTTTGAGAAGTCTGATGATAGTCTGATGGGTTTTCCTTTGTAGGTGATCTTTTTTCTCTCCCCAGCTGCCTTTAATACTCTGTCTTTATCTTTGATCTTTGCCATCTTAATTATTATGTGTCTTGGTGTTGTCTTCCTTGGGTCCCTTGTGTTGGGAGATCTGTGGTCTTCCGTGGACTGCAAGACTATTTCCTTCCCCAGCGAGGGAAAGTTTTCAGCAATTATTTCTTCAAAGACACTTTCTATCCCTTTTCCTCTCTCTTCTTCCTCTGGTACTCCTATAATGCAAATATTGTTCCGTTTGGATTGCTCACACAGTTCTCTTAATATTCTTTCATTCCTAGAAATCCTTTTATCTCTCTCTGCCTCAGCTTCTCTGTATTCCTGTTCTCTGATTTCTATTCCATTAACAGTCTCTTGCATCTCATCCAGTCTGCTGTTAAGCCCGTTGATCGTTTGTCTGGTTTCTGCATTGTCTTTCCTCACTTCCCTCAGTTCCTCCCTCAGCTCTTGCACATTTCTCTGTAGATCCATCAGCATGGTTATGACTTTTATTCTGAATTCTTTTTCAGGAAGACTGTGCATTTCCATTCCTTCAGGCTCCCTCTCTGGGGTTGTCTGGTTGATTTTAGTCTGGACCATATTCCTCTGTCTTTTCATGGCTATAGAAGTGGTCGCTGGTAGTTGCCACGTATGTCAGTTGGACTCTTTAAGACTTTAAAAAGAGAAAAGAAAAACGAAAGAATGAAAAGAAAAAACAAAAAACAAAACAAAGAAAAACACCCAACGGGAATAGATTCTGTGGGGATGCTGTAGGTGGCGCTGTTGCCCCACTATTCCGCAGCCATGGCTGCACCACTCCGCAGGGCCCTTTATAGCTCTGGCCGGGGTGGGAACGAATGGGAGGCTGTTGATCTCTGTGGGAAGTTGATGTGCGGCCACCCTTTCCCAGTCGCCAGCTAAGGGGTCCAAAACTCCCCAGGACTCCCAGCCTGCTGGGCTGAGTGTGCCTGGGTGATCCGGCTCCTCCGCTGGGCTCCTGTCTCTTTAAGACCGCTGAAGAAAGCGTGCGCTTTTCTTTTTTCTTTTTTTCTTCCCAGGAGCCAGCTGCAAGCACCCTGGCACATTCCCTGCTCAGATCCTGCCTCTCTGTCTCTCCAATCTCCACTACACTGCGCTATGTGTGTCAGCGCTCCCCGCGCAGATCACCGGGGCTGGCTACTTCGCGGGGTGTACTTCCACTCCCTCCCGGCTCTGAATCCTCTCCTCCCGCCGGTGCGCTGGGGTGGAGGAGTGCTCAGGTCCCGCCGGGTCGTGGCTCCGTATCTTACCCGCCTCTTGGGGTGCCGAGTCCTCTCAGGTGTAGCTGCACGCTGTGTGCTTTCCTGTGTATTCTCGTCTCTCTTTGGAATAGTTGTATTTGCTGTATTTTCATAGATAAATATAGTGTTGCGAGGAGATTTCTGCCACCCTGCTCACACCGCCATCTTCCCAGAAGTCCCCTCTAATATCACTATTTTAATTATCATTATTCACCAGGGTGTCTTGAAGACAAAAAGCTAATATGCAGTGATAGAGCCCAGACAGGAGTACCACCATTTTGAATAAGCCCAACTGCCATCTCAGAAAGACTTAGGTTTCATTTTACTTAGGCCACAAGCATTTTCCAGAGGACATGTCAGCAAGCCACAAGCTCGCCCTTTCCCCACCCCACTCCCTCAAAAGCCCGCCAAAAACCCCTGCCAAAAAAGACGCTGCTTTCCAGAACAAAGAGGTCTCTCTTAGGTTTAGCAATAAACCTGCTTGGACTGTTGAGTTCACATCCCTTCTTTTCCTTTTATACAGGAAGTGTCTAGTCCAGTATTGGGACATACTACAAACACTAACAGTGTTACTATTTTTAACCTCCCCCCAAAAATTCCATCTCCCCTCATACTTTAGGTTCCAGTTCTCAAAATACCATCTGTCAAAGGGTTCTTGCCCTCAGCTGAATATCTTTCCCCACCGCTTTCCTCTCTTCACTGCCCATGGCCACAAGTCTCAGGCGTCTCTTCCTCAGGGGAGCCTCCTCTGATTGACAGTCTCTCCCCTCCCACACCTTTCTCAGCCATAGGAACCCCAGGGTCCTTGAACCTGTGGGCTCCCTTTCCTGGAATGCTGGCCTCACCATGGAATGCACTTCCTCAACAGGATGGGGGGTATTATGGTTGGGGGCAGGGCTTGCTTGCCACAGAAGTTTCAGTTTCCCCTAAGTGTTGTATTGATCCTCCCATGCCCACATAGAAAATCTGAAGAGTTTCAGTTTCCCTGAAGCAAAGTCTCAGGAGGGAGATGTCTGGGGCTTCCCCATTACCTCTTGGTACACTGTAGCAAAGGCAGGAACAGAGATGAAGCTCAGGGGCCAGCAGAGAGGGTGGGCACTTATGTAGGAACACTGACCCAGTCAGTGGGGAATGAGCAAAATGACCGCCCCGAAGTGCAGAGGAAGCCCAGGTGAGCAGAGGAGTGTGCCCCACTAGGCCTTAGAGTGTGTCCGGTGGGGACTGGAGGGAAGACTTTAGTACAGACAGCCCTGGCTGGACAACCTCCAGACGAGCAGAGGGGCAGAGCAAGGGCAGAGACTGGGGCTCTGGCCCTGCACAGAAGGCCCATGGAGTTCCAAGTAGAACCAGACAGCCATGAGATCCACGCTGAAAGGACCTACAAGAGGAGGGATAAAGAGGGCACTGGCAGGTACAAAAAGGGCAGGCTGAAGTGGGCCTGGTGCCAAGGAAGCTGGAGAGGGCCCTGAGGGGAAAGGCCTGCTGCCAGAGGACAAGCCCAAGGCTGCTTATTAAAGGTGAAACTCAGATATCTGTGGGGGTTTTTTTCACAGCCTTTCCAGGAAGTGACTCATTTCTTTGGACTAGAGAAGTCAAAGGTCCCCCTCTCTGGGTCCCTGGAGTTTGGGCTAAAGCACTGGAGCAGAAAACGAGGCTGGACCCAGGCCAGGCCTCCAAGCCTGGTTCCTTCCATTTCCTTCCCTTTGGGTGGTAGGGAAACAGTAACCCAGGGTATAACAGGAGGGAAAGCTGAGAGCAGCCCTAACTCCTCTCTTGAATATATGAGCCTCCCAGCCTGCCCCTCACTGGGTTAATGTTTGTGGAACCAGCTCAGATACACCCAAACCCCCTTTCCTGGCAAACTTCTACCTCAACTATAAAGAGGAACAGAGTACGCTGCTCCTGCCCCTGGGGCTCTGAGACCCTCTGCAGGAAGGAAAACTGGGTGATTCAAGAGCTTCACGGGGGCCCATGTCAGCCTCCAGGGCCCTGGTCCCTGCCTGGGTGGCAGTAAGGGCATTGCCTCAGGGTCCCCCCCAGCCCATCCCCATGACTCCGCTTCTCTCCAATACATTGTAAACACCACATTTATTTGAGATTTTCAAACCTCTGGTAAAAAGCACAGGAATGGCAGGGCTCTCCTACATGCTGCCCTGGGCCCCAGCCCCATCAGGCATGCAAGTTGGAGCTGGTAGATGAGTCAAGACATCTTCAGGATCAGGGCCAGGGGAGGAGCAGGCCCACTCTTTGCCATCCCCACCTCCCATTAGCCTGGCCAGGCGGCCGCCTTCCCTCTCACCCACCCAGCCTCTCTGTTCCCCACCTCTGGAGCTGGGAACCTGAGCCACGTGCTTTGCTCTTTCACACTGGGACCAACCAGGGGCTGTCAGGTTGTCTCTGGGGGGCTTGCCTCTCCAGTCAGGTAGCCAGCAGAGCAGAGCTAGCCTGGCTGGCCTGTCACTGCACTGTACACCCACTTCAGGGCTGGGCCCTCACCAGGGGACTGGAATGGTAGAAAGCTTAGCCAGAGTACCACTGTAGATAAGAAGGGCAGGGCGGCTGACAGCCTCTCCCAGCCTCCATTCATCGGCTCCCAGCTGGGCCTGAAACTCCTTAAACCTCAATAATCCAAGGTGCAGCGTCAGTGTCTCCTCCTCCAAGATGGCTCCCTGGCTTGGTGTCCGGCTCAGGGCTGGGCTATGTCAGCCACAGCTGCTACTTCAGAGCCCTGAGGACAGCTTCCAACTTCATGGCCACAGCCAGGTCGCCCTTAACCTTCAGCCGCCCACTCATGTAGGCCCCCAGGGGCCGCAGCTCCCTGCACAGCAGGGCCTGCAGATCCGCCTCAGCCATCTCCACCACCACATCAGGGATGCTGTCAGGAGCCCCATGCCCCACCCTCCCTTGTCCTGTGAGGGAAAAGAAAATTTAGCATTAATAGTGGACAGCTATGCAGCAAGGGGAAAAAGGGGTTAGCATGTCCTACTGGGAGGAGTGGAAAGTAGTAGTTAAAGAGTCCAGGTTTAAAGACCCCAGGCTCAAGTCCTCTTGGCTATGTGGCCCCTCAGAGCCTCAGTTTCCCAACTGGTAAAATGGGGGTGATGATAACCCCTAAGTCATAGGCTCAGGGTGAGAAGTGGGTGAGATAATGCACAAAAATTACTCAGCACAGAACCTGGCATGCACAAAGCCAGTAATGTGTGCAGGCCACTTGGTAGAGGAAGCTTGGTTATCTAAGTCCTGCTGACGAGGACAGTGCAGGGAGACAAGGCCTGAATAATCATTGTCTGCAAATGGTGTCTGAGCCCCTAACTGCTATAGGTTCACCCTGAACTGTTGGCAGGAGCAGGGGGCAGTCTGTAAAGGGCCCACAGGGTGGGTGAAAGGGGCTGTAAGCAACCAGGGTGGGAAGGAGGGGCAGGAAGGGCACTACACCTGTGGTGAGGTCCAGGAAGTAGATGCTCTGGGTGCCACTGGACAGGCTGACATTGAACTGGTAGCAGGCCCCAACTTGGCGGACCAGGGCCTCAGACAGGAATGGCTGCAGAGCAGTCAATAGTCCCTCAGCCACAGGCTGCTTTGGGCTGGGCCCAGCACCACCATGAGAGGCAGGCGGCTCAACTTCACTCACCATCTCCAAGGTATCTGCTGGGGTGGCCACAGGGGTGAGAAGGGAGGCAGAGAGAAGGGGGTCAATGTGTTATTAAGGTCAGGACACTGTAGCCTCCAGACTTTTCACAGCAGTTCCCTCTTATATGCCGTGAAGGCCTGTGTTCAACTTCCTCCTCTGCTAAGAAACTGCCCTTGTTGGGGATTGTCTCTTCCTCCCATGGAGGCTCCCAAACGCCTCCACACACTCACAGACACCTGTGCTCTTTTCACTGCCTTAGCTCTGGTCTGCTCTAGAATCAGGGTGGCCTGAACAGCTGGGCAGGGTGTGCACTGCACAAAGGGGCTTGATTAAGGGTGCAAGTAGCAAAGCTCAGTCTGTGCTGGACACCAAGCTGAGTGCCCTGGCGAGCCCCTCCACCCTCTTCCCCAAGGCTCCTCACCTGGCTCCAGGGGTGGGGCACCTCCTGCCACTGAGGACATGCCTCCTCCTCCCAGAAGGTGGAGGGCCAGCTGCTGGAGAGTGCTGTCCAAGCTGGGCCCGGTTGGGTTGTCCTGGGGTGGCTGGAGCACAGCCTCCACTGCCAGCTCTACACGGTCCACCTCTAGCCCCCAGGCCCTGGTCACATCATTGATCTCCAACTGGAGGACAGCATGGGGAGAGAGGGATTTCATTCAACAAGACTTTCTGAAGCACCTTCTCTGGACAGGATGGTATGGCCACACATGGATACACCTCCAGGAGGAAGGGAATTGCCCAGGTGAAGGACATAAGGGGAAAGAGGACCCTTCTAGGCAATGGAAGCAGCATGTGCAAAAGCCCAGACAAGAGAACCTGAATGTTCAGGAAACTATGAGTAACCCTAGTTCCACTTAGCTAAGTGTGGGCTGGTCCTGCACACTTGGATTTATTCTGAGGCACACAACCCCGAGAGGACGGAGGGAGGACTTGCTTTTTGGAAGGATACTCCTGGCTATGTGGACACTGGATCGGAGTGCTGAGGGTAGAGGCATAGAGACCATGCAGGGCACTATTTCAAATCATGGGCAAAAATGATGCAGGTCTGATGTCAGGTAGATAGGCAGCTGTGAAGTCAAGACCCCCTGAGGGAGGGGCACAACTCTGTAAACTGTATTAAGCCACCTACAGTAAGACACTAGAGAACCAGAACCACTAGGCTGGCGGGCAGCGTGGATGTGCAATGACAGGGAGGGGGGTGAAGAGGAAGGCGAAGGTGTCAGGTTTCTGGTGTGGGCTCCTGCAGGGACCTTGAGTGTGGGAAGACATGGAGAGAGCACACACAGAGGGAGATGCAGACTTGGGGGAGGGAGAGGAGGGATGATAGCTTTTCTGAATACAATAAGCTTGAGGTGTCTACGGAACAGCCAAATGTCCAATGGGCACTCAGATAAATGGGACCCAGGGTGCAGGATAGAGTCCAACATGAGCAGAAGGTTGTAAATAAATCATGTAAGTAATTGAGGTAACAAAAGCCCAGGTGGATGAGCCCTCTCCAGAAGTCAATGAGAAGAGGCCATTGCCAAAAACCTGGAAGCTGCAGGGCAGGAGGAGTAACCAGGAGTTAGCAGGCAGGAAGAAGGAAAAGCAGGTGTGTGGAATACTGGAAGTCAAGGGAAGCACAGGACCTGCCAGAGTGAGAGAAGAGGGTCCACGGAGTCAAGTAAGTGAAGGGTTAAGAGTGGCTCTGCGCTAGCAAGAGAGGTGACAGTGACAGTTTGCTGGGAGCCTGGGGAAAGCCAAGACTAAGGACAGGAGGGGAGGAAAGAGAGGAGAGGGAGGGGTAAGAGTGCGAGGGGGACAGGTGTAAAGGGAGAGCACGTGTATGTGTACAAAGGAGAGAGGAGAGAGATGGGAGGAGGTAGGGAGCTGGGTCCAGGGCCCAGAGCACTGCCCAGAGCGGGGATGGGCTTCACTAAGAGGTAGCCACTTCCACTGAGCAGGAAAAATCACACACATAGAGGAGTTTAAAGGGATGATGCTGGAGGAAGCTGAAAGAGTTCCTGTCCTAGAGTTTTTTACTCATGAGCAGCAAGAGGCAAGGCCTGCGGGGCAGGGAGTGGAGCGGGGGTGGGGGGGATGGGCAGCAGCTGGACAGGGCAGTGAAGGGTGAAGCCTGGAGTCAGAGTAAGTAAGTGGGGGAAAAGCAGGAAAGAAGGGTCTAGCAAGTGAGAGATGGGGAGTGGGCAATCCTTCCAGGTGAATAGCAAGTAGAAAGGGGAGAAAGAATAAGAAACATATGCTGGATCCAAGACTTAAGGGAGGTGTGGTGAGTTTCCTGAGATTTTATTTTAACCACAGGCACTGACTCCACTCTACCAGGCATCTAATCTGTCTGGTCAGTGGGCCCTAAATGACTCCAAAATCCTAGCATGGGACAGACTTCCTCCAAACTGCCTCTCTCAGCTTTGTTGCACCAAAGCAGTGTACAAGGCTGAAAACAATTTTCTCTTCCTAAAGGTAAATTAAAATGGAATGTGGTTTCACAAATGAAGATTGTTAACATCTAGCATTCTGAGTTGCAGAAAATTGAACACTGGATTGGAAGGGTGGGGGTGATCTGCCTCTGGCTAACTGCTCTTGACCTTGGCTCTTACAGGCAAGTCATACAATTTTTGAGCCTTAGTTTCCTGTCTCCAAAATAAAACAAATACCAGCCCTCTTACTGCAGAATGTAAGGCCAAGATACACTGGGGCAGGCAATGGGGCTTCCTAAGCTATAAAAGCTATGCACATTAGAATTATTGTTACTATCACAAACCATATTTCCCTGGGTATTCCACTCCCCAACCTGTCCTCTAACCCAGTTCCCCTGGGGAAAGCAGAGCTAAGGGGAATGAAGAGAAACTTCATCCAGGTTGCCACCACAACATGGGAGAAAGCACAAGATAAGTGTGGGAAGCAGGGGACATGCTACCATGTATGTATTTGCGTCTACCCCATCTTGTCACAGAAGGGGTTTGAGGTGAATTCTGTGTAGATAATTGCTCACACATGGAAAAGCAGGAAAAAGGTCCCAATGTCCTCGTGTCCCTTTGTTCTATTCAAAACAAGGAACACAAAACCACAAAATTCCCCAAAGGGGACTGGGCCAGGAAGGCTCCTGCTCCTTTCACCCACCTGCTTGCCCTGTGAGGGCCTGAGACCCAGTGCTGTCTCAGCAATGCCTTCACAGCAGTAAAGGGTAAACCTCAGCAGTCAGAGGCAGGGCCCAAGAATTTGTGTCAGGCACTCCCCTGTCAGAGCCCCTTCACCCCTCATGGACAGGTTTGCCCAAGATCACGATGGTCTGTGCCCATCTTCCCATCCTCAACTCAGTTCCATCCAGACCACTGGCTGTTCAAAGGCCGTTACACTGGACGTTTGGTACCCTGAGGCCCAGAGCGACCTGGAGTTTTGCTCAAAGTGCCCTGGCAGGCGGGGCCAGGCCCAGCAGTCAGCTACCCAACTTGGCCCTGTAAGGAGCTGCCTACCAGGAGCTGGTCGCTGATTTTGAGCTTCTCCATCTGGATCTCCCGCAGAGGCCTCTTGAGCAGGGCCTTGGTCATGGCATTCTGGGCCGTCATGCGCGTGGCTGTATTCAGGTCCTTGACAGTCATCACTGACAGTACTGGGTCCCAGATGCGGAACTGGATGTCGGCCCCCACAGAGAGCACAGCCCCATCCTTAGAGGCCAGCTGGGGGGACGCCATGAAAGAGGAGACACTCAGGGGGCTGGTGCTGCAGGGAGGTCAGGCTCACTGGGACCACCCAGTTTGACCCACCCACCTGGTCACTAGCTCCACAAGGGCAAAATGGTGTATGGAGCAAGAATGTTCTCTCGGCCTCCAACCTCAATTTTCTGGTTCCCCCCGACTCCTGAGCCCCTGCCCACCTCTGCGGGCCTCTCAGGCCATGGTACCAGCATGCACAATATTTTCTGCACAAGCCCCCACTCCCTCTCTCCAGGGGAGCTAAGAAGCCCCTCACCTTGCAGGGAGGGACACTGAAGGCTCGTGTCCTCAGATCTACCCTCTGAAAGGAGTCAATGAAGGGCAGGAGCAGAACCATGCCAGGCCCTTGAGGGGTGCGGATCCTGCCCAGTCGAAACACGATCATCCGCTCATAGGTGGGCACAATCTGTCCATGACAACAAGGGAAAGGGTTGAAAGTAGTGAGCCTAGGGTGGCAATGCCGTCTGCCCAGGCCCCTGCTTCACCTCTCTCCCCCTGGCTTTAATCAGCATCAGGTATCTTTAGCTGTTTTCAGATGAGAAAACCAAGGCTCTGAGAGATTGAGTGGCTTACTCAAAAATCACATGGCCCCTAAGGGAAATAGACAAGATACAAATGCAGTTCTGAATGACTCCAAAGGCCATCCTCTCAACTACCACACTGTTGTTCTTCACAGAAACTTTTCACCTGTGTGGTCTGAGGCCCGACATGACTTAAACCAGAAACTGTCTGCCCTTGGCTTAATTAGGGGGAATAGGCTGGGGTGATTTAACGGCAACCCTGAGCAAAGGGGTTCCCAACTTTCGGTCCCGGAGTCCTCAAAGCAGCAAATATGTTCAAATTGAGAAAAAAAGGCCCAGAGAGGCAAAGTGACTTGTCCGAGGTCACAGTCAATTTGTTCAGTGGCAGCTTTAGGCTGGGATTTGGGACCTCTGAGGACTCCCTTCCAGACCACACCAAACCCAAAGACTTTCTAGAGAAGTGACTGTTGCTGAGGGCCGCACACAGGGCAAGGCCCACCTGGGCTTCTACCTTCACTGCAGCTTTTAGGGGTGATCCTCAACTACAGTTTATCCTTTTCCCATCTGTACCACCCCTTCTTGAATATGAGGCCTAAATTCTTATTACTCATTACCTGCTAGGCCATGTTTAGTGCTTTTCATTTCTAATTTAGCCTAACCTAAAGGGAGGGAGATTTGGAAAAGATACCCGTGTGCACTTTAAAGCCAGTGTCTAGACTTCAAGACTTGAAAGTTTGGACTTGGAACTCCTTTCTACCACTTTCTGGCTCCCGGTATGACCTTGTACAAGTCTGAGGCTCAGTTTCCCCATCTGAAAGGTGGGAAAGAACAATCCTCGTGCAGCCCATTTCAGAGATGTGATAATATAGAATTTCAGGGAAGTGGGCAGTGGACGGAGAGTTCATCGATCAGCGCCACAGCTGTCGGGTGGCCCAGCCAACCTTACCTTCAGGGCAAACCAGCCGGAAATGGGGAAGGTGATCATCAGCAGCAAGAACCCCAGGAAACTGATGAGGCCATGGCAGAGGCAGGAGGGCCAGCTCTGAGGTGCATCTGGGGACAATGAGCAGAGGCAGTCAAGGAACCCCACCTGAGTTTGGTAGGGCAGCTGCAGGCTGAGTAACTTGGTCAAATATATCTTAGGCCCATCTACCCCTTCAGTGGCTCCTTCTTTCTCAGGCTCTCAGTTGCCTCCTTGCCTAATACACCCCTATCTCAAGTCTCACGCTCACAAGGCTATTCTCTGTTGGGCAACAGCCATTGGATCTAAAAAGCCAGTCCATGTAATGCTCTCTGGGCTGAGCAGGAGTCAACCCTTGTCTGACCGATACTGCTTCCCACACCCAGCACAGGGCCAGGAGCCCCAGGCATCTGTAAACATGTGCTGGGTTAAGTTAAATGATGCTGGCATAACATATTCCTCCTCTACCATATGAGCCCCAGAAGGGTGCTTTCAAGTCCTTTTGATAATGCCCTAGCCTAAAAGGGTTAAGCATTAATGGCTCATCAAAGGAGCCACAGCTGAGGGCTAAGCTGTATTTTACTAGCTCACCAACAGGAGCCAGAGTTGAGGGATGTTCCTCACTAGCTCACAGTTCATCACCGCACTTTAAGGCCCTAAGCACTATCAAACGCTTCACTCGAGTGGGAGGGAAGAACTAGGAAGATCTGAGCCACAGATCCTGGCCCCTGGAGAAGCAAGAACACAGGATGGGAGTGGAGCTGAGAAAGTCCCCAAATCTGGGATGAAGTTATCCTCTGCTCTCTCTCCCCTCCAATCATGGGCCAGACGCAGACATGAGAATCTGCTCCATCCTCCCAGGAACACCATACCCTCTGGACTCTCCCAGCCCCAGGATATGAAGTCCCCTTTCCTGCCTTGCTCTGACCCATACTGTCTCTGTGGGAAGGAAACCCTTGATAGGGGCAGGGGTCATTACAGGAGGATCAGGGAGGGACCAAATCCTCTGGGATTTGGTGGTAGGTGAGGTATGTGGGATCTGGCCTATGAACCAAAGGAACCACTCAAGGCTTTGGAGCAAGACAGGGCCACAGGAGACACAGCACGCAGCTGAGAGCCTGCCTTTTTGGCCTGTGCATCTCCACCAGGAAACAGGAAGATGCTCAAGTTCAGGATCTAGAGGTGCCCCTCCCGCCGGAGGTAAGATTCTGCCATTTCTCTGCAGCCAAGTGCTCTTAGCATGATAGTGTCCTCCTATGGCTAAACCTTGGTTTCTTTATAGGCAAAATGGGAACATGAAACCTCTGTCCAGGCCTAACGAGCTTATAAGAGCCGAAGAAAAATAAGGCGGCGTTCATCTTTTGGAAAACGAAAGCTCTGGCGCTGTAGCCCTCAGCCCTAGTAAGGGCGGAGCAAAGCTAGCATCCCAGCGCCCGTTCAGGCCTTTCTCCACATCGTGTCCACCCTCGGTTTCTCCTCTTAGAACGCGAGGGCGCCGGACGGCTGACTCCAGAGAGGCAGAGAGTTCCAGGCCGTGGCTGCGGGCCGGTTCCCACCCCAGTCCGCTGTGCTGGGCGGCCACTCACCGGCCCCCGGCCCCACGCCGCCCCGCTCCGGGGACAAGCAGCCCTTCTGGGAGCCCAAGTAGCCGAAGCTCGACTGCTGGAAACGATCAAAGTCCCCCAAAGGCAGGGCCCGGTAACCGGACCTGCCGAGCATGGCTCTTGACAAGGGGCACGCCCCGCGCCCCCGCGCGGTTCCCGGCCTGCCCAGCAGGCCGCTACCCCGCCCCCTACGCCGCCCCGCCCCTGCAGGCCGCCGCTTCCGGGTTCACCTGCGCAGCCAGCGGCGGCGGCCTCGGCGCAGGGGGAAGCAGGCCGGGCTAGCTCTCGCTTGTCGCACGGCGCTCCCTGCGGTGGGAGGACCTAACTGCGGCCGCCGGGCGGGCAGTGAAGGTGGTCTGAATTCCCGGGATTCCCTCTCCCCGCTCCCAATAGGCAGAAAAAAAAAAAAAAAGGAGCAGGAAATGAAGTTGGGCTTAGTAAGGGGGTTTTCAGGAGCCAGATCTCCAGAAGCAAGGAATTGCTACCAGCCTTCTCAGCACTCCCTCGCCAAAGTCACATTCTGGGGTAGGGGTGTGGAGGATTGTCCTTATCTAGAATTAGGGTTTCTCCAGGTCATGGTCAGCAAATTGTTCCTCCTTATGTCCCCACAGGCAGAAAGTAGGGCCTGACACAGAATTGATCTCAGCACTTACTGTTGAATGAAGGCATAGCCAGGTCACTGCGGTCAAGGTGGGGTTGGACGTCCTGAACTTTGCCACAAGAAGAGAGAAATTTCATGTGCAAACCTCAGGGACTGCAGCTGCATAAGGAAGGAGGGGAGAGTGGAGAGCTGTCCCAGGGCAGGCCCTCCAGGGCATCACAGAGGTGAGACCCTCAGCCCTGCAGGTCCAGAAGCAGCATGCCCCTTGATCCAGGTACCCAGAGGTAACTTCCTGTCACTAGCTTGGGAAAACCCAAATGCAAATGGCAAGTTTACTCTGAGAAGCATTAACTTTCAGCAAGATATGTTGGACAGGCTGTCTTCCAAAGTAAACAAAGAATTAATAAAGCTTTCCTTGTCTTAACCATGTGCCAGTCTTGCCTTCTCAGCTTCCTCAGCACCCCCAGCCATAGCCCACTTCCAGGTCCTTTCTGCAGATAGCTGGTCACCATCTTTGGCTTTTCCTAGTTTGAAGGCCTGATTGTAAAGACCTGGGGGTACTGAATAGGCTGGAAGGTAGGGTAGGGTCCTGAGGCCTCACACAGTCCCTGGGGAGTTGAGTCTCCTCCTATCACCCTCTACACACACTCCAGACTATAAACTTTATAAGAGCAAGGTCCTGTCAACATTCCTTCGAGTCTGTTCCAAGCTGGAACTGAGCACAGATTGGGTAGACAGGAGTCAGGATGGTGGTTAGGATGGTTTGAAGTTTGAAGCCAGGGACGTTGGCCCAGTGAGGTGGCCTGGAGTTGTGCTCTCTCCTCTCACCAGCTGGAGGTTGCATGTTTTTCCTTTGGCCAAGAGCTAACTTGCTCCCTCCTCACCCTATTCACACCGGCTCATCAGCTCAGCACCTTCCCTCCCCACCTCCACTGCTGCCTCAGCTTCACCTGCCTTTCCAACAATCACCCAAGGCATCACCCTGTTCCCCTCATTTCCACTCAGCATCCTCCCAGTGTCTGTGACTCAGGAACCTCTTCTGCATCCCACAGCCACTGTCCTAGACCAGGTCACCTGTCCCCAGGTTGTGAGGGGGTCTGTTCCAACATGCGCAACACATCATGTTGTTCCCGGGCTTCCAAACTGATTCTCTCTCCCCCTTAGAACTGGTCCATCTCCTTAGCTACGATCTTGCCCCAGCCCAAACGTGGGCCGACACTGCTCATGGGTCCCCCTTTAAACGTGAAAACAACCCAAACTAATTTCCAAACAGGCTCTCCTGTTTCAAACCTCCATGCCTTTGCATGTGTTGTCCTAAGCAGTCCTCCAATTCCTGAATCACTGGTAAACTCCCACCGTTTCTTTAAGTCCCAGCTGAGGGATCTCCTTTCCAGCCAGTCCCAATATTATGTGAAAATCTCTGTTTTTAGAGCCTGCTCTCCCATTAGATCTGGGGTTCTTTGAAAGCAGGAGCCACATGTGGCTCATCCCTTTGCTCCCAGCTGCCTGCTGGGACTGGCACAAAGCTGTGCCAGTGAGGACCGAATGAATGGCTGAAAGCCGAGGGTACAGGCTGCCTCCCTCCTGGTTAGCTCTGCCACACTGTCCCTTTATCCCGCGGGTCAGCTGTGCTTCTATTCCTCTCCTCCCTCTCCCTACATTGGGGTCTGGGCTTGTACTCAAACCCACAGTCTGCCTCTCCGCCTCTAGAACCGCCCCAGCTCCTGTCTCACTTCCTCTCCAGAGGCGGACCCTAAGAGGGCACCTCCCCTTTTGGCCAGCTCTGAACCGTCCTTCTGGCGCCTGCCTCTCATTGCTGCTCTTCTGCTCTCCAAGATCAAAACAGAGAATCGAAACTGCCTGGTGTCAATGCAGCAGGAACCTGCACCCGCCGGATCTCCGGGTCCCCAACCGGACCCCGCACTGCCCCACACGCCCACCATGCCCCCCCCGGAGTCACTCTCCGAAGGCCACCAGCCCAACCCCAGTCACAGCCCCACAGAGGTACTACTGGGTTTGGGGAGATGGGGTTTAGGCTTTGTTGATTTGCCAGGGTCGGGGGAGAGGTGCGAAGAGATAGGGGACCTTGTCAAGTGCCTTAAAGAGTGGCACAGAAAGGCAAAACGACACTGTGGTTTTGACCTTCCGGGTTGGGGTAGGGGTGGGGAGAGTAAAAAGGGGACGGATGAGTTAGGGGAGCCTCTCTGGGCTGATGCTGTGGGGTGCAAGAGGCTGCGGGTCAGTGACACTGGGGACTCGACTCTCCTGCCCACCCTGGCGACTTGCTTCTTAGACACATTTTATTTATCCATGTGCTCAGAGGAGGGAGCACAAATTAGGGAGAATGGCGCGAGCCCTATTGTGCCATCCTGCAGCTGGGGCATGTGCCAGGTGTGGGAAAAAACAAAACCCACGTTCCCAGATCAGATAGTGGGAAACTGTGTCCTGGAGATGAGAGGTGGCTTGGCTAAGGCCACACAGCTCCTGTGGTGGTTTCTCCTCTAGGAAGCTTCCTGGATCCTTCTCTTGAAACACCCTATCTGCTCAACCCCGATCCACAAGGGGTTTATTAGATCCTCCTCCCGCAAGCTTGCCCTTTCCTCTGCTCCTGGACACACTCCCCAGCCTTCCGCCAGCACAGGAACTACAGTACTCAGATCACTTGCTCTATGTTCTTCCAGACCCTTTTGCTCCCCTTCATGGAAGCACAAAGAACACCATCTTTTGTGTGTGTGGTAAAATATATGTAACATGCCATTAACCACTTTAACCTTGTCTGAGGGTACAATTCAGTGGCATTTCGTACATTCACAATGTTGTGTAGCCATCACCTCCATTTCCAGAATTTTTTCATCACTCCAAACTCTGTAAGTAATAGCTCGTTATTCCCCCTCCCCCCAGCCCCTGATAACCTCTAATCTACTTTCTTTCTCCGTGAATTTGTCTAGCCTTGATAGCTCATGTAAGTGGGACCACACAGCATTTGTCCCTTTGTGTTTGGCTTATTTCACTTAGCCAAATGTCTTCAAGGTTCTTACATGTTGTAGCCTGCAGCAGAATTTCCTTCCTTTTTAAAGCTGAATACTATTCCATTATATGTGTAGACACATTTTATTTATCCATCTGTTGATGAACACGTGGGCTGTATCCACCTTTTGGCTATTGTGCTTATGTAATGCTGCTCTGAACAGGGGTAGTTCTATTTTTAACTTTTTGAGAAACTACCAAACTGTATTAAGCATTCTATATGAGGTTATATGATGAGCACTTAATGGATCTCCTTTCTAAATTGAGTTTCTTGAAGACAGAGATACGTCCTACACATCCTTGTTTGTCAGGTCCTAGTACTGTGTCTTAGAGGAAGTAGACGCTCAATAAACTGTGGATGAGAGTGGGAAAGCCTGAGTAAATGGGGGGTTGTGGTTCTGATAAGCCTGGGTTTTGCATCATCCAGTGACTGCCTGGAATGGAATAAGAAGTTCCACCCCAGCTTCCAGCCATAGGGACCAGTATCCGGTGGGGTGGAGACTCCTGGGAGTTTACACCGTACCTCCCTCTCTGGTCCGCAGCATGCCACGGAGGAGGAGTTCCAGTTCCTCCTATGCCAGAGCTGCCACGTAGAAGCCAAGTGCCCGAAGCTGCTGCCTTGTCTGCACACGCTATGCTCAGGATGCCTGAAGGCACCGGGAATGCAGTGCGCCATCTGTCAGGTGCCCTGCCTCTCAGGTGCTGAGGCGTCTGTCCTGGATAACGTCTTCTTCGAGAGTCTCCAGCGACGCCTGTCGGTGCACCGGCAGATTGTAGACGCGCAGGCGGTTTGCACCCGTTGCCAAGAGCCTGCCGACTTCTGGTGCTTTGAGTGCGAGCAGCTTCTCTGCGCCAAATGCTTCGAGGCGCATCAGTGGTTCCTCAAGCACGAGGCGCAGCCGCTGTCTGAGCTCCGCAGCCAGTCGGTGCGCGAGTTCCTGGACGGCACGCGCAAGTCCAACAACATCTTCTGCTCCAACCCGAACCACCGCACCCCTAAGCTGACCAGGTGAGTGGGCCGGCTCAGGGTGGGGCGCCGCATCCAAGAACCAGACCGAAGGTGCAAGGAGCAGAGATCTAAAGGGTAACACAGCTGCAAACGTGGGACAAGTCGCTTCTAGGGTCTTGCAACTCGCAATGTGGTCCGCAGACCAGCAGCTCTGTAGCCATGACCACAATGTATGCAATCCCATGTGAGTAGGTAATAATAGTTTCCACCTTACCCCTGTAATAAGTAATGTTGCAGCAGTATTTTTGCACACCTTTCCAGTAATTTCTTGAGAAGAAATTTTTAGAAATGCCATTGCTGGGTGAAGGGGGTGTGAAAATTTTACAAATGCCCTTTAGGAAGTCTTATGGTGGAATTTCCATAAAAGCTTCCATGGGTTATCTCCATAAACTGGATTTTAGGATGCTAATGCAGGTAGTTAAGTTTCTGTCTGAAAAGTCAAAACCACAACACCGTGCTATCTGGGAATGTATAAAAAAAAAATTTCAAATACAGTTATAATTATTCTTATTAAACAGCACAGGATTTTAATTACTTTTTATAATACATTTGTACGGTTCAAAAAATTATAGTTTATAAAGACTAGAGGGCAAAGTCTCCATTCTATGTCCCCATCTGCACTTCTCCCTCCCCCATCCACAGTTAGGCATTGTTACCAGTTTTTAATGCTTCCAGAGTTTCTTTGTGAATATATATACAGATAGGAGTGTATAGTCTCATAAGGTCTCATTTTTCCCCTTTTATCCAATGACAGTAGCATACCCACCTGAACTTCTGACACCCCCTGACCCAAATAGACTACTTGTATAAGATTATTATGTGTACTTTTTGGGGGGCAGTCTGCTTGCAAAGTGAAGGCATCCTTTACCCATTGCTGACACACTCAGAACTACATTCCTGTTTAACTGAGTGTGGCTTGCTTCCTGCTCGGAAATTTACCACTAGCACTGCCAGAATGCTTTCCCCCAGATTCCTCAACAACGAATTTTATAGCTTGAATTTGGATTTCTTTGCTCATCGTGAAGGTTGAGAGTCAGTGGCTTTCCATATGTTTATTGACTACAGTGTTTGTTTCTTCATTTGTGAATTGCCTGTTTCAGTCCTTCGCCTGTTTGTTTGTTTGTTGCAGGAATTAGTCTCCGATTCTAACAGCCTGTTAGAGTGCAAATGTTTTTCCCATGTTGACTTTGTCATTTCTTTTAATATGTGTTGTATTTAAGTTTTTAGTTTTATAAAGTCCAAATCTATCAACCTCTTCCTTTATGGTACTTGGCTTTGATCATCCCAGGAAAAAATTTTCCCATGTCAGTGTTAAAAATATTTTCTTATATTCTATCTTGATAATTTGATGGCTTTGTTTTCATAATTAAATCTTGAATTCCTACGGGATTTATTTTTGTGCATAGTATAAGCTAGGAATCCTTGCTTTGCTTTTCTCTTCAATGGAAATCCAGTTCTCTCAACAACTTTTATTAATAAACCACTCTTGCCTTCATCTAAAATGCCCTATTTAATCATGTACTAAGTGCCCATATAGTCATGGGTATGTTTCTCAATCTCTGTTATGTGCCAACGATCTGACTATTCCTCTGCTAATCCTTACTGCTTTAAGGAATTCTGTAGCTTTGTATTTAATAGGGCAAATTTCCATTCTCCAAAAATAATTCTGCTTTTCTTTTGCTTACAATTTATGCAGTTTAAGAACTTATGTATTCACTAGGATTTTGACTGAAATTGCATTACATTTGGGGAGAATTGGCCTAGTCTCTGGTTACATCTTTTGGGTTTTACAGTTTTATTCACACAAATGTTGAACTTTTAAACTATAGTTAAATTTATAATATCTGAGAGTGTTGTGAATGGAATCTTTTTCCCTTACAATTTCCAGCTGGTTATCATTAACGGTCACGAATGGTTTTGTATGCTAATGTATCTAGCCATCTTATTGAGCTCTTTTGTTCTTGTAAGTTCTCCGGTTGATTCTTTTGGATTTTCTAGGTAAGCATTCACGTCACCTGCAAACAATGCTTATGCATCCTATCTCTTTGTAGCTTTGTTTGGCTGGCCAGAACCACCTGAACGATATTGAATAATGTAAAGATGTGGTTGGAAAAGGCAATTTTATCTTGTTCCTGTCTTTTATGAGAAACCTTATGTTTTCCTGTTTAGTGTGATGTTTATTATTGAGTTCCTTAGGTGACTTTAAAAATCACATGAAGAAACTTTCCTTCCATTTTTAGTTTACAGTTTTGCTGTTGTTGTTTTTGCTTTTAACCCAGGAATGGGTATCTTGGGGAAATCCTTTCACCTTTTAGTATGATGAATTACAATAGGCTTCTTTCTGTTGAACCTTCTTTCAGTTCCCAGGAGGGAAAAGCTCTAATTGGTCGTGACACTATTTTAATTCATAGCTAGATTCCATTTAGTACTGTTTTCTTTAGGCCATTATCTATATTTAAAAATGCAATTCTTTTTTATGAGTATTTGTGATTTCTTTGCCATTTTGTACCCATCTTATACTAAGCTCTTTCAGTGAATTTGTAAGCTTTTTTGAATATGATAATAAATATAAATTGCTTATCATGGTGTCTGACACAGTATTAAGAACTCACAAAATGTTAAAATCTTTTTATAATTACCCTGTTCTAGAACAGTTTAAAGAACATAAGCAATTCAGGCTTATGGAAATTTCTTGAAAAACTATCTAGAGTTGGTGCCTTTTTTGAACAGTAGATTTTTTGCTGCTTAATCTGATTTGGATCTTGAGTTAGATTTTCTGGAAAAATTTCCATTTCATCCTGAGTTATCATTCATAATTTAAAACTCTCTATACCTGTAATTATATTCCCTTTCTTATTTTTAATGTTGTATATTTGTAGCTATTCTAGTGATATTTTCTTTTTTTTATTATCAAATGTACGTCACAGTGGTTCAACTGTCCCGCTCCCCTTACCCGACCCACCCACTCCCTTCCCCCTTGGCAATCACTAGTCCCTTCTCAGTGTCTATGAGCAAATGCTGTTTTGTTCCTTCTGTTTTTCTTTGTTTTTATATTCCACAAATAAGTGAAATCGTACGGTGTTTGTCTTTTTCCACCTGTCTTATTTCACTGAGCGTAATACCCTCTAGGTCCATCCATGTTGTTGCAAATGGTAGGATTTGTTTTTCTTCTTATGGCTGAATAATATTCCATTCTGTATATGTACCACATCTTCTTTATCCATTCATCTACTGATGGACACTTAGGTTGCTTCCATTTCTTGGCTATTGTAAACAGTGTTGTGATAAACATAGGGATGCATATGTCTTTTTGAATCAGGGATTTTGTTTTCTTCATGTAAATTCCTAGGAGAGGAATTACTGAATCAAATGGTATTTCTATGTCAAGTTTTTTGAGGAACCTCCATATTGCTTTCCACAGCGGTTGCACCAATTTACAGTCCCACCAATAGCATAGGAGGGTTCCTATTTCATTGCATCCTCGCCAGCATTTGTTGTTTCTTGTCTTTTGGATAGTGGCCATTCTAACTGGTGTGGGGTAATATCTCATTGTGGTTTTAATTTGCATTTCCCTGTTGATTAATGATGTGGAGCATCTTTTCATGTGCCTGTTGGCCATTTGTATTTCTTGTTTGGAGGAGTGTCTGTTCAGGTCCTCCACCCATTTTTTAATTGGGTTATTTGTGTTTTAGGTGTTGAGGTGTATGAGTTCTTTATATATTTTGGATGTTATCCCCTTATTAGATGAGTCATTTACGAATATATTCTCCCATGTGATCTTTTCAACATAGTAGCTTCAGATCTTTCCTTATGTTACTTACTGATATTAATGTTTTCCTTTTTTCTAATTAGTCATTTTGTTTTTATCATTATTTTATTTCTTCTACTTTCCTGTCATTATTCATTATCTAACTTCATTTATTTGTGATCCTTATTATTTAATTTGAGTTCTCCTCTGAGTATGACTTTGGCTGTATCCCATAACTTTAATAAGAAGAGTTTTCATAGTCAGTCAGTTCTCAAATACCTATAATTTCAGTCTTCTCTCTTTTAAAAAATGTTCTCTTTGATGGGAGAGTTTTGAGAAAATGTGTTTGTAAAATTTCAAGTGGTTGTGATGTTTGGTTTCTATATTTGATATTAATTTCCACAATATGGTCAGTCAAAATATAGGAGTTCTACACCTGAGATTATACTGAGATTTTCTTTGGGGCCTAGCATATTCCTAAGACTTAAAAAAATGTGTATTCTTTGTATACACACACACACAAATATATATATACAAATATATATATATACACACAGATATATATAGCTCCTCTTTCTACACTTTTCATTTTTAATAAATATATTAAAACATATGTGCGTGTGTGTATATATATATATATATATACACACACACACATAATGAATTCCTTCCTCACCTTTCACTCTGACTTCCCTGCATCTCCAAACCGAAATTTCTTTCAGGTAAGATAAAACTGTTGGGAAGAAATTTCGGTTTGGAGATGCAGGGAAGTCAGAGTGAAAGGTGAGGAAGGAATTCATTAAAGCAAGGAAGAACAGAGGGAGGAAAGGGAAGCTCACTGAACTCCTGCTCAGCACAGGGCAGATCCCTTGCCAACTCCTACAGCCAGGGTCACCTGGCATTCAGTGTCTGCTTGAATCTGTACAGCGTGGGAACTAAGTCTCTACTGCGTGGTGTAGAGCACTGGATGGAGTGAGATTATGTTCTGAGAACTTTCCAAAGGCAAAAAAAGGAGATTTTCAGGCATGGTACTAGAGATAGCACAAGTGTACAGCTGTAGTCCTGTCTGGGTCCCCCAGGCAAGGGGAATTTGCAAGCCCAAATCAGAGCTCTCAGTAGCCCGTCCCTCCTTACCTGGAATAGAACAGAGAGAGTGATGCACTTGAAGAAAGGGGAGTGCAGGCAACCTCAGAGCAGAGGCGCGCTTAAGGGTTTAGGGTCTGGGGTTCCATAGGGCCTTTTGAGTAGGGGTCAGCATAAGGCATGATGTATGCAGGTGATTAATAATTCCTTTGAAGTTTTGTCTTAAGAATGGTGTTTATTTAGGTGACTGTTGATCCTGATCTCAGCATTCTTTATCCACATAGGTTTATTTACACTTGGGAGGTCTATTTCCTGTCCTGGTTACAAAGTTACTTAATTAAGGGACTGAAAGAAGTGGAAGAATATCATATAGATTAAGTTAAAGAATAAGATGGGCATTTTTCGCAGGCTAATATTTTACAGTGGCATGATCCTTGTCCCATTTCCCTGACCTTTGGAACTTCAACTGATGAACTAATCAAGTCTGTGAGTCCTTTCTGGCTCTCTGGTTTTATCTGGTTAAGTCTTTGGGTCCCTTTTAATGGGCTTTACTGGCCTTATTCTCTCTCCATCTGCACATTTTGTCTTTTTGCCTAACAAACTAATTAGTTTAATCTTATCTATTTAGATAAAACTGATTTAGCATACTGTTTCTTCTCCCTCTCATTCCCTTCCCATTTTCAGATTTAGTTTGAAATAACATGAAATTTTAGTTCTAGATTACTACCAACATTTTTTTTCAGTAATGTTTTTATTTATTTATTTATTTATTTATTTATTTATTTTGGTATCATTAATCTACAGTTTACATGTGCAACATTATGGTTACTAAACTACCCCCTTCATCAGGTCCCCCCCACCAACCCCATTACAGTCACTGTCCATCAACGTAGTGAGATGCTATGGAATCACTACTTGTCTTCTCTGAGTTGTACAGCCCTCCCCGTGCCCCCCCAACATTATGTCTGCTAATCGTAATGCCCCTTTTTCCCCCTTGTCCCTCTCTTCCCACCCATCCTCCCCAGTCCCTTTCCCTTTGGTAACTGTTAGTCCATTCTTGGGTTCTGTGAGTCTGCTGCTGTTTTGTTCCTTCAGTTTTTTCTTGGTTCTTATACTCCACAGATGAGTGAAATCATCTGATACTTGTCTTTCTCTGCCTGGCTTATTTCACTGAGCATAATACCCTCTAGCTCCATCCATGTTGTTGCAAATGGTAGGATTTGTTTTCTTCTTATGGCTGAATAATATTCCATTGTGTATATGTACCACCTCTTCTTTATCCATTCATCTACTGATGGACACTTAGGTTGCTTCCATTTCTTGGCTATTGTAAATAGTGCTGCGATAAACATAGGGGTGCATCTGTCTTTTTCAAATTGGGCTGCTGCATTCTTAGGGTAAATTCCTAGGAGTGGAATTCCTGGGTCAAATGGTATTTCTATTTTGAGTTTTTTGAGGAACCTCCATACTGCTTTCCACAATGGTTGAACTAATTTGCATTCCCACCAGCAGTGTAGAAGGGTTCCCTTTCCTAGTCTAAGAATCTTTTCTTAAGTTATTGTGTAATAATCATAACCCATTTGTTATCCATAATCTTGGATTTTAATTGGTTTCATTGCTCACAATAACTTTTTCTTTTAGCATATCTTCCACTTTCTTGATTTATGTAATGTGATTAATTTCCTATATGGCTGGAATAATTCAAGTCAATTTTTTGTTTGTTGAAAGGGTTTTCTTTTTAGACCTTAAGTTTCTTATTTTGCATGTCCTACACATAAAGGAAAGTTTAGCTAGGGGTCAAATTCTCAGGTCACCATCACAATTCTTTAATCCTGGAATATATAAACATTGCTACATAAAGTTCTGGCCTCCAGTGTTGCTCATGAGAAATTTAGTTATTGTCTAATTATTTTTCCTTTTTGTGTAATCTGTTTTTGTTTGCTAAGGATTTTAATACAGTTTTTCTTTATTCTTAGGAATGATTGATCAAGCTATATCTATGTATAGGTCTTTTTGCTTTTTTAAAATAATCCTCCATAACATTGTTGATCTGAAAATTCAAGTCTTCCTTAAACTCAAAGAAATTTCTTCTACATTTTTATGTATTGATTTCCCTTCATTTGCTTTTCTTTTTGTAACTCTTGATATATTGGAACTCCAAATTCATTTTTTTACATCTTTTATATTATTTTTATTAATTCTGTTACTTTGCCTTTTTTCATCCAGATTTTCAGAGTTCCTTGAATTGATTTTCTAATTCACCAACACCTTTTTTTTGTTTTTAGGAGACTCTTTTCTACTGTTTATTCGCTATGTGGAGTACTGGGTTTTTTGTGTGTGTGTGTGTGGGGGGGTTTATGTGTGTGTGTGTGGGGGGTTTCTAGCAATGTTTTTTAGTTGCCAAAAAAAGACAATAATGGTGTCAGGATGCTTTTTCTTGTCAGCCTGTTTTTGTTTTTTCAATGTAGTATGTTCATAAATCTCCTTGAAAAACAAACTTAGAATTTTTAGAAGTTTTGTTTCCCATATTACTCTTTTTCAGTGTGGACCATGAATCAGTTTGGTCCCCATTCTGGCCGCTGATTATCTTTATAGGTCCTGTGGTTCTGTGTTGTCTGCTCACAGGTAAATGTTAACCCCCAGATTGTACAGTTTTAGTAGCTGATAGGAGCTGGCAACAATTATGCAAACCTCCCAGTAAGAACAGGGCCTCTCCTGAAAGCCTCAAATGGTGGTAACTTAAAAGTGGTTCCATCTCACTGCATATTAGTTCAACCATTGTGGAAAGCAGTATGGAGGTTACCCTAAGACTGCAGCAGCCCAGTTTGAAAAAGACAGATGCACCCCTATGTTTATCGCAGCACTATTTACAATAGCCAAGAAATGGAAGCAACCTAAGTGTCCATCAGTAGATGAATGGATAAAGAAGAGGTGGTACATATACACAATGGAATATTATTCAGCCATAAGAAGAAAACAAATCCTACCATTTGCAACAACATGGATGGAGCTAAAAGGTATTATGCTCAGTGAAATAAGCCAAGCCGAAAAAGACAAGTATCAAATGATTTAACTCATATGTGGAGTATAAGAACTAAGAAAAAACTGAAGGAACAAAACAGCAGCAGACTCACAGAACCCAAGAACGGACTAATAGTTACCAAAGGGAAAGGGACTGGGGAAGATGGGTGGGAAGGGAGGGATAAGAGGGAAAAAGGGGCATTACGATTAGCAGACGTAATGTTGGGGGGGCACGGGGAGGGCTGTACAACTCAGAGAAGACAAGTAGTGATTCTATAGCATCTCACTATGCTGATGGACAGTGACTGTAATGGGGTGGGTGGGGGGACCTGATGAAGGGGTAGTTTAATAACCATAATATTGCACATGTAATTGTAGATTAATGATACCAAAATACATTATATAAAAAAAAAGTGGTCCCACCTCTAATGGGGGAGTCAGGGATGGATTTCCCCTCAGATACATTGGGCAAGGCTGGTCCAGTCAGCAAGAGGGCAGGATCCCAGTCCCTTGAGCATGTGGATGGCTTAAGAAACCCACAGTTTTGCTTAAAAATTCATATAAACACACTCATAATTCACATTGTCTCACCATTTACCAGTGGTTCCTGGAAAAGCTCAATGTTGTTTTTCTGCACAAGACCTCAGGGCCATAAATAACCCACAACTTTCTTCAGGTCACAAATCAGTAATAAACCACTCCATCCTTGACATAGAGCTGATTTAGGACTCATGCTGGGAAGCAGCACCAGAAGTGTCTTTAAACTGTAATTCTCCCTGGGACTGTGTCTGCCTTGGGGCCCTTGGCATTTGATCACCATGTCTAAGGAGTCCATTCTTTCAGGCCACTTTCCTACCGTTTGGTGGGCTCTGTGTTACGTGCTAGGGTGTAAATATAAACTGATACAGCTCTGGCCCTCCATGAGATCACAGTCTGTTGGAGGAACATTAACAGTTAAGGCTGTAAAGTGCTTTGAGGAAACCTGCCCACAACGTGCTTTGATAGTTGCTCATATCACACTGTTCTCTACCTTTTGTCGGTGGCCCTGTCTGGCAATGTGTGTGCTCAGTCAATTTGTTCAAGAGCAGTAAAGAGAAGGAAGGCAAGTACAAAGGTGAGTGATCTCAGAAAAGGCCACCTGTACAGTCTGCATTGGCTGGGGAAGGCAGCTTCCAAGTGGTGCCACTGATGTAGAGAAGGAGAAATGGCATTGAGGGGGCTGCATATACAAAGGCAGAGGCACAAGGGAGTCTGCTGCATTTCAGGAACTGCAGGTAGAGGATGTGCATGAGGGCAGGGGCTAGAAGGGTGAGCTGGGCTCAGACATGGGGGGTTTAGAGGAAGTAGGACTCTATCCTATTTCCAGGACAGAATGTTCTCAGTTTGGACGCTGTGTGGGACTCTGTTGGAACCCACTGTATTAAGGCAGAAAGGGAAAGGATCAGATGCTCTCTCTGTACTGTGGTTCTTTGATCGCAGTGAGCAAGTTTGGGAGCAGGGAAACCAGTATTTGTTTCTTTGGCTGCATGCTTATTTATATTTCACCCCATTTCATAAAGAATGTGAGAAGATTTACCACCATACTGTTGGGTATAGGTACCCAACAGAAACTGAAGCAAAGAATCTGGACCAGGGAAGAGGGAGACCCATTAGGAGCCTGAGGCCATGATACAGGTGGGAGTGAGACCTGCAAGAATGCAGAGATGGAGGGGTGGGGAGAGGGCCAGAGTTTCACACTGCCAGGGCCTCCCTGATCTGGAGGTCAAGGTGGATGCCAGCCTTTCCATCATATGTGCTCAGGAGTGCTGGGGAGTGCCTTCTGCCCAAGGCTAATATGGGTCTAGGACTGCAAGTGTAGCTGAGACCCATGTCTGGGTGGTCCCCAAGCTTGGCCAAATGGAGAGGGGGGATTAATTCAGGATCGTCAAAACTTGTACCCAGAAAGAGCTTGAATTACAGTTAAGCAGAGAAAACAAAAAACCTATTAATCAAGTTTGAGGGGTGTGATGAGGTCATAACTGGGAAAAGAATTCCCAAGACCCAAAGTAGGAATGATTGGCAATATGTAGGGGACAGGCATGCTGGACAGAGGAGGGTCCAGAGGAGGGTTCTCAAGACAGAGGCAGACAGCATGCAGTGGCAAAGCTGGTGGCAAAGAAGGGAACGACTGCTGACTGCAGAGGAAATGGCAAAGGCATATCCCTCTGGGCCAGCTTAGGTCTGGGGCTTGGGGGAGGAAGCCAGATGTCAAGGGGGTAAACTAAGGAGCCCCCTCGCCCTCATGAACTGAGTACCTCTTGAAAGTTTGTGCCCAGATGTCTGGCTGGCCTCACCCTGGCCCTGCCTGGTGCCCTCTTGGTACCCTCCATGTAGTTATCAGGAAATTGCATCTTACTGGGGATTGGTGATCTTACTGGGGTTGAATGCTGGCCTGCGAGGAGCGCCACAAGGCTGCTCAGCATTGTGATCACTGTTGCCAGGTGAATACGAATCCCTCTCTTTGAAGTCTGAACCAACGGAGGGTTTCTTTCTACAGATAAGTTGCAGGTATAAACAGCCCTGTGTTCCACGGCAGGGATGCATAGTTATCAGAAGACATGTTCAGGTAAAGCATTGTGCCAGTTTTAAGGAGGGAAGAGTTGTGTTTAATGGGGAGGATCAGGGAAAACTTGAAAGAGCTGACATTTGAGCTGTTCTTGAAGAGGTTTGTCTGTATGAGTTGTAACTGAAACAAATCTATAAATTGGAAACAAATTTTTAGTTAAGTGGCTTAAGCAAAAAAAAAAAAGGGTGAATGGCTTATGTAAGTGAATAGGGTTGTGGCTGGCTTCTGACCTGAGCTGATTAGATATTTGAATTGTATCACTATGACCTACTTTGTATCTCTCGTGGCCTGGCTTTCCTTCAAGTCAGCTCCATTCACAGAAGGATATCTCCCTCTTGGTTGCCAGATGATTGCAGAAGCTCCAGAGCTTATACACACTCATCTTCAAACCCAGAGAGAAGAGCAAGAATCTCTTCCTCAAATTCTAAGCCAAGTCTCAGTGCATCTCTGATTGGATCAGGTTCCTGTCCGTGAAAGGCTCGCTGAGGCTGCTGGGGGATTCTTAAGCCTGAGTCGCATGGGCTCACATGTGACTTAGTTAAGCAAAGCCCAGGGGCTGAGAGTGGGGAGTGTGTGGCTCCCTTCAGGGGTGGTATAATTCCATATGGTACAAAAGGAAAGAAGAAGGTGCCCTTAATACATCTTGGAAGAATGTCTGGCCAGCACTGCAAATGAAAGCAAAGAAGAGAAAAAATTCCAGGGGTGTGGCTTGTAGTGGAGCAGAAACCAAAGGGCAGGGGACAGGTTTGAAGCCAGCCTCAAGTGAAGCTCCCCAACCCCTTGGTAGCTGGGCAGCGCCTTTCCAACAAGATGCTTTCCCCTTTCCAGCTGTTCTGGTTGGATTTTACCTTGGTAACACTGTGTTAAAGGGCACTTTCCTGTCTTTTGAGATGTTATTCCTGTGCTGTTATCGTAATTCCCACACCCTTTCGGAAGATTATCAAGGAAGAGAGATCTGTTCCCCTTTATAAAGGGGGGAGAGGCCAGAGCATTGATGGGAGCTAACCCCCAAACAGGAGTTCTTGTCCCAGTGACGGCCAGAACAGGCTACAGAGGTTCCCGACTGTAGATACGTGTAACCTTTTTTGGTACTGCTGGCCTCTACAGCCAGGCAGTCCTCAACGAACAACTAAGCTGAGTTGCGAAAAAGGATTCTGAAAGCTGCTTGTTTAGAACTCGATATATTGTCCCTTACAATTAGATTATTAAAAGGAAGCATGTTATTTAAGCAATGTTAAATTTAATTTTGCTTGACTATAACAGAGGATACTGAAGTAACATGGGGCTTGCTGAGCTTCAGGGAAATGTTTCTTCATCCTAAAATACTTCCTGAAAAAATCTAAGATTAAGGGAAAAAATTACTAAAACATTATGAAGTTGGAGTCATGATAGTTTGTTTTTAGTGAAACACTTCCGTTTTAGACAGTAGTAACTGAGTCTCTGGCTAGAAAAGATCAGAATGGTTCACTTCCATATATTTAGTCTTGATTCTATGTCAAAATAGCTCTGATGCACAGCACTGGTCCTTTTACTTTCACATCACTCATCACGAATTCTTTATTTTGATTTAGCTCTAATTGGATGGATGTTGTCACTAAGTTTTTTTTTTTTTTCAATGCCTTGAGTCTCTTGGTGAATGGAATGCCTACTCATTGCTCTTATATTTGAGTGACATCTTGGCTGGGCATAATATACCTGGGTCACCCTCTTTCCTTTAGAACTTTGTAGGCTTTGCAGCATTGTCTTCCAGCGTCCAATGTTCACAGGGAGAGGTCTGGGGCCAAATTTATCTGCTTTTTCTGTCTGGATGCCTAAAGATATTTTTTCATTCTTCAAGTTTATTCACTTAATCAAGCTGTCTTGGCATTGAGTATTTTGTATCAAATTATTCTGGAACCTGGCGTGCTCCTTCCATCTAAAATTCAGTTTGCTTCCGTGAGATTTCTTACTCTGCCTCTTCCTCTTCCTTTCCTTCCTCATTTTCCTTTTTAATTTATTATTTCTTAAAGATTTTTCAGATTAGTAATCTTAGCAGAATTACTGTAATTTGGAGGGATATATTTAATGGCTATTGAATGAATAACAAAGTCTTGAATCACAGCATACATTCAAAGCTATATAAAATCATTTTGTAGATATTTTTATAAACGTTGAGAAAATCAAAACTGTTTTTCCCATGAGAAGTTACTGCCTGTTTTCTATTTTACCAGATTCTATTAACATTTAATGATTAACTTTAATCATTGAGTTTTGTAACAAATTCCTGCTCTGGCATAATGTGCAGTTTAAATTTGTTCTGCCAAAGCTGTTAGAATTGGTGAAGTATTTTTAGATTGGTATAACTAAACAGAAAATCTGCCTGCTTATTCCATTTGTTACTTAACTAATACAGTATTAAGTTACTGTTACTTTAATTGTCAAATATTGTTCTCTTATTCATGGCTAATTAACTAATTATTTCAGCTATGTCCATCTCTTTCGCCATTTCATTTACTGAAATTAGATTGGATTTACATAGCTTGACGCTCACTTTACTCATCTATGTGATAAACATTGTCTTAGGGCCTTGTAACATTCGCTGTCATGTAAAATCATGCTGCAGTAATGTTCACTAGTATTCAATGCTATGTAACTGTGCCACATTATTATAAAAATCAGTGACTGTTCCCAAGTTACCTTTGTTCCAAAAACTGAACCACCTTTATTAGCATGTAATTCATGTGAGGCTTTCAAAAGTTTTTTACCCTTGGTACTACTATTCTAACTGTACTTCTGAGGGGTATCACTCACCTTAGCATATGACATTTTAGAAATACCATGTTGGTGGCACCGGTTCTAATTCTCTTCCCTTTTTTTTCACACCCTACATAGTTGATTGGAGAGACCAGAGGCAGAGAGACCGATTAAGGGACAGTGCTAAAGGAGATAAGCCATGACTGGCGCAAGAACAAAAAGTAGTGGTGGGAACTGAGGTGACAAATTTAGGAACCAAGATTCTGCCTTAATCATCTTTACATCTTACCCCCATGCCTGCACATAGTTGGTACTCAGTAGATTTCTTAAAGTAGATGAAGGTAGAATGGGCAAGACTTAATGATGAATTAGTGTTGGAGTGGAAGAAGATGGGGAGGACTCTGAAAGTCCCCTTGGTCTCTGGCTTGAGTGCCTTTTGAATGGTAGTGCCATTCACTGCTGAGGAGCTTGCAGGAGGGGCAGGGGACCTATGCAGCGTAGCACCTGCTGCCTACTCAGTGGGGGATGTGGCCCAGCAGAACACTGCCCACCGTGGATATGCCAGCTCTGTGTCTTGCAAGCAAGGACCTGCCTAGAAAGGAGTGGGGAAGGGAAAGCACAAGAAGGGGAAACCCTTCTTGGGTGTGGGGTCAGCCTAAGACAATGGTGTGAAACACACCAGGTTTCCTCCTCTTACCTTTCCTTGATGCTTCTCTCAACTTCTAGTATCTTCCTCTCTGAGCCCTCAGATTCTCCCATCTCTGCAACCACCTTCTCAACCAATGACTAGTTGGAGGAGGGGAGGTCAGTAAGAATAATGCTTTTACTCATTAAATATCCCAGGCTCTACAATTATCCGTCTCCTGTCCTGGTTTAGAAATCTTGTTTCCTCAACTATGTCAACTCAGGATGTAGCAGGAAACCAGTCTGATTAAATGCATTAGTACTACTGTGTAAATGACTGATGGGTCCCTTTAATTACTCTCTAGCTAATTATTGAAGGGTTTTACAGTTCCCATTCAGGCAAGCCAGGCTCTGCCCTAGAGTCCTACTCTAAGGGCCCATCCTGGCCTGGGACCAGCTGTCCTCCACTGGGCCCATTTTCATAGGACTTTTGCTTCCTGCTTTTCTGAGCTACCCTGTTTCCTAGAATAGCAGAAGAGGCATACTGCCTTGGTCCTCCTAGCAGGAGGTATGGCTGGACTGGGGTGGCCTGTGCTTACTGGGAAGGGGACAGCCCAGAGACCACACTCAGTGGTGACATATCCTTATTTTCTGAGGTTGAGAGGTTCCCCCTCCACTATCCCCTGCCAATACATGTGTAATTAATACCCCTCTTCTTTTATGACTTGAGAGTGTGCCATGTGTACCTGGCACTGTGCAGGCTACTTCGCATACACCAACCCATCTCAAGGCCTTGTGGCTAGGAATCTAAAGAGCTTAGATCCAAGCCCAAGTCTGTCCACCTCCAGAACCCATACCCTTTCTGCGGTCAGGTGGCCTCTGGCATGGCAATTTAAACACAGGCAGCCTTAGGCAGCCTTAGGGTGGGCAGATTGAGAACCCAAGAAACTCACTGGGGCTTCCATTAAAATATTAACAATGTAGTCAATTTACTGAACAGTCATTAAGGGGATAAGCAAAACAATACATCTCAGAGAGGAGAAAGAGCTTTGTTGTAATTCCTAGATGGGATGTTCTTTGAGGGTTTCCCATTACCTCCTATTTAAAATCCAAACGCCTTTGCTTAGAATTAAAATGTTTGGAAAATCTAAATAGGTGAAATAGGGGAGGAAGAAAGAGAAAGAGGTTAATGCCTATCAATGTAAACTTTTCCCTTTTCTTGCTGCTATCTCTATAATCATCTAAAATAAAATGGACCACACTTAGTGTTCCATCACTTGCTTTTCTTACAATTAGGAAGTTCCAAATGTCTTTCCAAAAATATAAAGAGTTCTGTATTTTTAGGTAGTGGCATCTGTTGATTGTATGATTTTTTTCCTTTTCTTCAGTGGTTATAAGGTCTTTACCATCATGAGAGTTTATAGTCAACTATACTATCTCCATGGTGTTACTTTTCAAATTTAACTCTGTTATCTATTGGCATTGTAGGCCAAGGAGATCATAACTGGTCCTGGGTGTCAGCCCCTTGATGGATTATTTCAGATTCAGGGTCTGCACCTCAGTCTTATCAGAAATGCTGAGGGCTTTTAGACCCAAAGGGTCTGATTCAGGCTGACCAGATAGATCTCAGGGATCTGCTTTCATTTGTCCACGTCCATCTAGAGAGGGTGGGGGTGGCCAATTTCCCTAGAGAAATTTGGGCAGAGAGGGTTTATGAATAGGACCCAGCAGAGACTCAGGTCAACCCAGAAAGTCTTGCTCCCCTCTAGCCAGGTCACGCTCGCTAGGCCCCTTTCAGGCCTGCAGCACTCTCTCTGAGGAAGGGAAACCAACTTCAGACTCAGCACCTCTCCCACTGGTCCAAAGCAGGGAGAATAACAAACAACTGGTTCTAATTCTCTTCCCTTTTTTTCCACACCCTACATAGTTGCCCACATTTATTAGTATTCTGTTCTTTAATTTAGCAAATATGTAATACACTAACAAGGTTCAAACATGAAAGCAATCTAAAGGCATAAAGAGAAAGGTCTTACTCCATCTCTGCCTTGCTTCATCTATAATGACTACAGTTAATTTGTGTGTCCTTTTAAGATTTCCTTATTCAGATGTCATTGAATATGAATATATTCTTATTTGTCTCCATTCTTACACAAAAAGCATACACTTACGCACCTCGATTTTTTTTACTTAAAGTATACATCATAAAATGTAAATATAAAATACTATATGCTGGTTATACTCTTAACATTTATGTATTAGCTCATTTAATCTTTCTAATAGTCCTATTATTATCCTGATTTTGTCATGGATATTTTTCTATATAAAGAGCTTCTTCAATTTGTACAGCTGCATAGTATTCCAGTGTTTACATACATATTACATAGTATTATAGTACATAATTTATGTAACATTGCCTAGTGTTGGAGACTTAGGTTCTATTTATTGCTGTTATGGACTTTGTTGCATTGTACAGATGTTACTTTGTACATATGGAGATAGATCTACAGGATGGAAACCTAGAAGGGGGACTGCTAGATTAAAGGATATATGTATAATTTTGATGGATACTGTCAAACAGCCCTCTGTAAACAGTTATCAGTTCATTTCATAATTGTTTAGCATTTCTCATTAGTAGTGTCATTGGTGAGCACTAATATTTCAGTCAGTTTTAGTAATCATAGCCTACAGCACTCCCATATGAGGTGGGAACTATCACTGTTTTACAGATAAGAAAACTGAGGTGCAGAGAGGTTAAGTGACCTGGCCAAGGGCACAGAGCTGAGACTGGAGTCCCATCTGCCCAGCTCTTTTCTCTGTTCCAGCTGCCATTTACCTCAGGCACTGCCCTGCCTCTTGGCAATGGGTATCTATTAGTTAGATTGGATTTCCTGAGGCTGGAAGAGCTGAAGCCTTCTGACCCATTGGTAACCCTTATTCTCCTTTCCCACACTCTGGGCTCTCCAGGAAACCTCTGCTGGCCTGGAATAGGAGGATCAAGCCCTGAAACCTTACCTTTCTGGGTGACTTGGGAAGGCTGAAAGCTGACAAAGCTGAAGACTAGTGCCCAGTACCACAATTTTGGAGTCAGGTTGGCCAACAGACACTCTTTTGGTAGTTCCAGGACAAGCTGATCTGAGTAACCGAGGCCAAGATGGCCCCAGCTAAGATCCTTTCTCTTGGCATCAGGTGGGCTGACTTATCACCATTGCTGGTGAGAATAAATTACAGTATTTCTGGGGAAGTAACTAACAATATTTTTTCTGGTAATAATTGAAGAGACAGCATGGCATTATTTCAGAGCATGAACTCTGAGCCAGACTGCCTGGGTTTATATTAGTTTCCTGTTGCTACTGTAACAAATTACCACAAACTTAGGGATTTAAAACATTATAGTTTATTATTATGTGCCTCTGGAGGTCAGAAGTCTTCAGGGGATCTCACTGAGATAAAGTCAAGATGTCAGTAGGGCTGTATTCCTTCTGGAGCCTCCTGGGAAGACTCCATTTTCTTGCCTTTTCCAGCTTCTAGAGACTGCCTGCTTAGATTGGTCCGTGACCCCCTTCTATCTTCAAAGCCTCTGCTTTCATCATCACCTCTCCCTTCTCTCCTCTCCTACCTGCCCCTCTTGCCTTTATAAGGACTTTTGTGATTACATTGCATCCACCCAGATAATCTGGATAATCTCCCCCTTTCAAGACCCTTCATTTAATATCACACTGCAAATTCCTTTGGGCCATATAGGGTGACATACTCAGGTTTTAGGAATTAGTACCTGGACAAGAGCCATTATTCTGCCTACTACAGTTTGCATCTGGACTATTCCACTTACTGTGTGACCTTGGACAAGTTATTGTACCTCTCCAGTGTTCCCATCCTTAAAATGGGGATAGTAATAATTCCTACTCTTGGCTGATATTTACCAAATGCTTGTAATAATGTCTAGCACATAGTAAATGCTGCTTGCTAAATGTACTAATCAATAAAAATATACATGCTCTTTGATCTAGCAATCCTATTATTTGTAATTATTTGTAATCTTTTCATAGAAACAAAGTCATCCATGTATTAGGCTACATAAAGCATTGTCTATATTGGGGAAAAAAGCATAAATAGGAAATCACTGGCATGTCCATTAACAGAGAATAACTGAATCAGTTGTGGTGCATCTGGAATATAATGGAGGTATTAAAAAGAATATATTAGATCTATACTTGAAGATGTAGAGGAATATCCTGACAAAAGTTAAATTAGGGGAGGAAGCTACAAAATAAATGGTGTAGCATGATCTCTTTTTTTTTTTAGAAGAACAAACATCAACTCCCCAGAATTGTTATTTATGTTTTAGCCAATTATTTAACCTCAGAATGTACTGGCTTCTTCATTTATGAAATGAGGCTGACACCAATTCTACCTTATGAAATTCTAGTGAGGATTAAATGGGATCAAATGTGTAAATCCTTAGAATCCTGCAAGCAGCTGGTTAGCGTGGATATTTACGTAGTGGTTTGAATAGAGAGGGGTGTGCGAGGATGTATGCAGGTGCTCACCTGGTTGCCTTGGAGGTAGGGAAAGGAAATTCAGCAATGGTGGGAAGGGATGGTTAACTTTCATCTGTATGTCTTTGCATTGTTTCAGGATGGAGGCTAGCTATCGTTACTTTAGTAACTTTTTGAAGTTCTAATGTTTTAATTGGTAGTTTGGTTACTATCACCATAACCACAAACACTGAATTGGAAAAAGCATGAACCTAGAAATATACCATGGTTCAAAGTACTGTAGTTTTTGAAGAGGAATTTAATAACGAAAATTTAAAGGGGGTGGGAAGCAGGAGACCCCCTTAATCAGGCCAGTCTTGTGTGTCCGCAGCATCTACTGCCGAGGCTGCTCCAAGCCGCTCTGCTGCTCGTGTGCACTCCTGGATAGCGGCCACAGCGAGCTCAAGTGTGACATCAACACGGAGATCCAGCAGCGGCAGGAGGAGCTGGACACCATGATACAGGATCTGCGGGAGCAGGAGGGCACCTTTGGTGCGGCGCACGCGCAGATGCACTCGGCTATCAGCCAGCTGGGCCGCGCGCGCGCAGACACCGAGGAGCTGATCCGGGCGCGCGTGCGCCAGGTGGTAGCGTACCTGATGGCGCAGGAGCGCCAGCTGCTAGAAGAGGTGAATGCGCGGTACCAGCGCGACTACGAAGAGATGGCAGGCCGGCTTAGCCGCCTGGACGCTGTGCTGCAGCGCATCCGCATGGGCGGCGCGCTCGTGCAGAGAATGAAGTGCTACGCCTCAGACCAGGAGGTGCTGGACATGTATGGTTTTCTGCGCGAGGCGCTCTGCCGCCTGCGCCAGGAGGAGCCCCAGAGCCAGCAGGTCTCTCCGCGCACCGACAGTTTCGACGAATTCAAGGTGCGCCTGCAGGACCTCACCGCTTGCATCACCCAGGGGACAGGTGAGCACCCCAGCCACTCTGATGGCTAGCCTGTTTACCATTTAAAGGCTTGTGCCTTGCTGCTGCCCCCAGGTTAAGGCAAGGCAGAAAAGATCATTTCGTCATCATGTGACAGAAAAAGAAACTGGGGTTTTTATTAAGTCTCTTGGTTTGAGCACATCGTATGTTCCAGGGTGCAGGGGAAGAGGAAGAAGAGGCCCTGACATGGGGCTGTAGCCACCCAGAAGGGTTATGTTACTCTAATTTACAGTACTCTATAGATTAGCTGTGATCTTGCAAACTCTTGGGGAAGTCAAGAAAGTATAAAGCTGAGAACCAGACCCAGGGTCATTTTAGCTCCAGAGGGACCAACCACTCCGGAAGGTTCTCTAAAGCCCCATGCCCAGCAACGGAGAAGTCAGCTAGAACATGAAGTGCAGGCAGAAAGGGGCTGAGGAAACTCCCTGGGGTTTTTAGGTCCTTACCCAAAACCACACTGTGACTTGGTGGAGGAGTTCCTTTGCCCCCATCAGAATAGCCTGCCATCAGAACCAGCTGCCAACCTTTGTGGGCCCTGCCTGGTACTATGCACTTGAGACGTAGGGAAACAGCAGACCAGTTCCTGACCTCAAGTTGTCCAGTCCCTCTGGGCGACAGGCCGGGAGCACATCACATAGCTGGAGAATGAGACAGCATTTGGCTGTGCAGTCCAAATTCAGGAGTTGTCGTAGCTTTGTTTATGCTGGAGACATCAGGTGGGCTTTCAAGAGATATGGGGTGGGAGATACACAACAGGGCCTCCAAGAGGAGGAGGCCTTAATGGCTTTTAGACAGAATCTCTAGGCTGGAATCTGAGCTCTGGACAGTTGGTGTGAGGATGTCCTACTGAGAAAGGGGAGAGAGGATACAGAATCTGAAGACACCGGGGCAGATGCCAAGGATAGAGGGCTCCCTCACTCACTCCTGACCTTCGAGCTAATGGTGGACATAGGCTCATAAAAGTATAAACCTAGAGTGGGCATGGCCTTGTGCCTTCCCCTAGGCAGTGAATGTTACCCCTTATACAGGAAGTGACCCCACAGAGTCTAAACAGCTTGCCTTGGGTGTTGTAACTAGACAGTGGCAGAGAAAGGAGTTTTATTCTAAAGCATGAGAAATTTAGAATAAATTGAATAAAAATCAGGCTTCAGGTCAGAAGAGTGTCATGGAGTTCTCACTGTGTGCAGAAAAGTCAGTGAGCAGTAGCAACCATAGGATTGTTCACACTTTGCCTTGGGGGTGGCCTAGAGATAGAGGTGCACTTGGGGTTTGGAGCCAAAGGCAAGCACTTTCTGGTGCCACCCCTTTCTCCCTTCTGGCTGGGTTCGTGCCCATTGCAGTCAGAGAGTTTTCCTACCAGCCCTCCCATAGAGCTGCCCCAGTGCTGGGAGAGGCCCTGGAGAATGGATCTCCAGGAAAAATAACAGGGCCATTCCCTCTGTCACTGTCCCAGGCCAGGATGCCTCTCACCAGTGATATCATCTCTGACCTGCCTGTGACCTTCTCTGTGTTCTCCAGATGCAGCACTACCCAGGACAGCCAGCCCAGAGGCTGCCAGCACGCCCAGCGACTCTACTGACATTGATCTGGTGAGATGGGTTTGAGGTCTGAAGGGGAGGCAATATGGTTTAGCAGATCAAGTGGATTTGGAATTCCCCTGTGTTGGGAAGGAAACAACTGAGTCTTGTTGTCCCTGTGGCTGCAGGCAGTAGACGAGGGGCAGTGCTGGAGAGGGACAGCAAATAGCTGGACTGGAGCTTTCAGTGGGACAGTGGGAGGGAGTAAAGGGAAGGCTGGCTGGCTGGCTCTGGGCTCCTAAGTGCCACAGTAGCTCTTGATGGGTTTAGGAGGGTTTGGACCCAGAAGTTGACAGGAGGGGAAGGAGGTGGTCCTCCGGTAGGGAACCCTGAGAGATGTAGCAGATCACCTTTACCTTCCTTGCACCCCACCCCAGATTGGTGAGCCTTTTCCTGGGGTCTACACGAAGGCCTCCCCTCATCTTCCCCCATTCATGGTTCTTGGAGAGGAATGGAGAATGGGCCCAGGAATCAGACCTGGATCCCAGAAGCCTGCATTACATTAATGGATTTCAGGGTCAGTGTATATCCAAGAACCATAGTTTCTCAGGGTTGGAAGGTACCCATCCCCCCTCTAATGTTGGTATTCCCTCTGCAACACCCCTTGCCTGTGGCTGTCCAGCTTGAACACACATACCTCCAGGGACAGGAACCTTGCTTATTCTGGAGGCAGCCACTTCCGCCTCTGGACTGCTCTTAGAGTGCTTCTCTGGGTGGAAGTGTAATGGCATCCCTTTGACTCGCCCTCTTGGGTGCTTGCATGCATGACTCCTCTCCTGCAGGATAAGCTTCCTCAGTTCCTTCCTGGACCAGGCATCTGGTGTCTTTCCCTTCCTCGTCATCCAGGTTTGCATGTGCCTGTCAAGGACCTGGGCCCAGGACTGATCAGACTCCACGGAAAGCAGGTCTTCTGGTGGGGGTAGTCAAGGTGGTAAACCTTCCTAGGAGAGAGATTGCCATAGGCTGAGGCAGTCAGGAGAGGCTTCCTGGAGGAGGCAGGATTTAGGATCTGAGAGTTTTAGAGCTAAGAGAACATATGTAGTCTAACCCCACTCTTTTATAGCAGCTGAAGCTAAGGCCCAGAAAAAGGATATGACTTAACTAGAGGCCACACAGCAAGCTAGGGGCAGGACTAGAAGCCAATTCCTACCTGCCTTGGGTACTGCATCCCCATATACACAGCTTCAAAAGTAAAAAATGACATTTTATTTTATTTTTAGTCAGCCACATAGAAATAAAAACATGAAAGTGATAATATCTCACTCCCACCTCCTCCACCATCTTTCCACTTCTTACACCCTGTATACCTATCTTTATGAATTTCTTACAAATCCTTCCAGAATTTCTTTATGTAATTATAAGCAAATATGATTATAGATATTTGCTTTTTCTATTCTATTTTTGCACAAAGGAAGCCTAATACCATATATTCATAGTAGTGGGCCCCAGGCTTTTTCACCCAATGACGTATTCCAGAATTCTTACCCTATCAGTAGGTAGGGAGCTTCCCGATGCCTTTTTGTGTCTGCATAGTGTTCTGTTGAATGGATGTAGCGTGCTTTATGTAGCCAATTCCCTGTCGATGCATATTTAGGTTGTTTTGGTATTACAAACAATGCTAGAATGAATAACGTCCCCAAAGAAATCATATGAATGATAGTGGAAAGTGCCCTGGTCCACAGATCTTGGCTGTCTTCCAGCTGCCAGCTGCTGAATAACGAACAGCAAGAGAGCCCATACTGTTTTGTGTAAGGTCTAGGTATTTTGCTGGGTCTTGGTCTTCATGTGACCTCTCACTATCTGCTAACCAGTTTGAACTTGAAGCATCAGAAGCATGCTCTTTTTGCAAAAGTCTCTTGCTTTCACTTTGTTAATAGGCTGGAGGAGGGGCTGGCAGTCTGGCTGGTGGAGCTAGGGGAAGGATGTGGGTGCAGAAGGTAGGTGCGGCAGCTAGAGTGAGGCAGGCATCGTGATTTTTGTCTTTACTGAGCACTCAGGTGTGTCCCCTGCTTTGTTAACATGGCCGGGGGCAGGGGTTGTCCTGGGTGAGTAGGACCGAGGCAGAGGCAGAACCTCAGCTCTGCATTACAGGAGTTCACTGCCCACATGGAAAGAGGGTTTTGAAATTTAAGAAAAGGAGTCACCCTCGGAGGGTGACTACTACCACTCGTAGTCAGTTGCAGACCCGAGGGGGAGAGAGAGACCTTACAAGTCCTTACTGCTTTAGCTGCTACTGCACCACACCAGCAGGAGAAAGTTTTTTCTCCTCCCCTGCAACAGCTCAGCCAGTGAAAACTGTCACAACTCGGCCAGTGAAAATCCACTATACTTCCAACTCAGTTTATTCCAATGGACTTTTTTGTAACACCTCTCCAAACCCACCCACCTTTTCCTCTATAAAAGAACTTTCCTCAGCTTTGTTATCCAATCTGTACCATAGCTTGCTTGTTAATTGTAATTCTCTGCTATTCCCTAATAAACCCATTTTTGCTGGTAAAATAACTTACCGTTTTATTTCTAAAGTTAACAGGGTCTGTTACATACCAGCAGTCTGTAGATCCAGACACAAATAGAGCATGGCACTTTCAACTTTATTTTTTTTAATGGCGATAAAATACGTGTAACATAAGATTTCCCTAGAAGTAGGATTGCTAGATCATTTTTAATTTTTAATTTCTGTTTTTAATTATTTGAGGAACTGCCATGCAGTTTTCCATAGCAGTTACAGCACTCTACATTCCCACCAACAGTGCACAGAGATTCCAGTTCCCTCACATTTTCACCCACACTTTTTTCAATACTAGCCATTCTAAGGGATATAGGGTGGTTTAAACTTTTTTGACCCCACCCATTGTAAGAAATACAGTTTACAACTAGTCTCCAGTATATACAAATCCACACACATATCTGTAGCCAGAACAAGTTTTGCAAAAAAAATTACACTTACTACATGGAGTGAACTCTAGTATTTTCTATTTTGTACTATTCTACGTAATATAAAAAAGAAATGTTGGTCATACCCACTTGATTGCTTTCGTAGTCCACTAGTGGGACACAGACTATAGTTTGAAAACCACTGGTGTGGAGTACTCAGTGGAGATTGTGTATTTTCCTAGAGGCCTGGGACATCATCTGTTCCCCTAGACAGGCTCCCCTCTGATCCAGAGAGACAACTCTCCTCCCTTTTTGTAAAGATGTGAAGGAAAAAAAACCTGGAAAGGGGGGTTGAAAAGAAGCAAGTCAGTCATTACAGCAAGGCATGCAGAGCCCACATCCTACATCAAAGCACTGATACCAAGAAGAGCCTTACTTTGGGTTCCATTGCCCAGCACATGCCCCCCGCTTGGTCAGGTAATTCCTGGTGTTCCCCTGTGAGGGTGGACCTGACCATGCCCTCTGTCACGCGGGTGGGACAGAGCTTGTCCCCCTGAAGAAAGCATATCCCTGGCCTCATGATCTCACAGTCCAGCACCTGGCTTTTCCAGTGCAGCTCTTCTCAATGAAGAGCCCCCTCTGGCTGATTAGGTATGTGACCTTAGGAAATTATTTCACCTCTCTGGTGCCTCAGTTTCCTTCTCTCTAGATGGGCAACAATCATAGTAGGGCACCTACATTTTTTTCTAACTATTTTTCTTATGTGGTAAAATTCACATAAGATAATTCACCATTTTCAAGTGTACAATTGACATGTAGCACACTCAGAATTTTGTAGAGCCATCCCACCTGTCTGTTTCCAGAATATTTTCATGACCCCACAAGGAAACCTGGTAGCCATGAAGAACTCACTTTTCATTTTCTCCTCCTAGCAACCACCAGTTGGCTTTCTGTCTCCATGCATTTAGCTTTTCTGGATATTTCATATAAATGGAATCATGCAATAGGTGTTCTTCTGTGGCTGGCTTCTTTCATTTAGCCTCATGTGTTCAAGGTTTATCTGTGTTGCACGTATCAGAACTCCATTCTTTTTTATGGCTGAATAATATTCCACTGTATGGCTGTCCCACATGTGGTTTATTCATTCGTCAGTTGATAGACATCTGGATTGTTTCCACCCTTTGGCTTTTGTGAATAATGCTGCTGTGAACATTTGTGTGCAAGGTCCTACTTAAACATCTGTTTTCAGTTCTTTGGGTGTATCCCTAAGAGTAGAATTGTTGTATCATATGGAAATTCTATATTTAACTTTTTAAGGAACTGCCCCTGCCTCATTTAAGGACAGGTATGTGAAGCACTCAGGACTGTGGCTGGCATGAAGTGGTAATAAAAACAGTATTTATCATGATTGTCATCATTAGTGGTACTTACTAAGTGCCAGATACTCTTCTAAGCATTTTACTTGTAGTAACACATTTCATCCACTTTACTTTTTGAGGCAGATGGTACAGCTGACCCTTGAACAATGCAAGCATTAGGGGCACCAACCGTGCAGTTGAAAATCTGTGTGTAACTTCTAACTCCCAAAAATGTAACGACTAATAGCCTGCTGTTGACCAGAAGCCTTATGGATAACATAGTCAATGAACACATATTTTGTGTGTTATATGTATTATATACTGTATACTTACAATAAAGTAGGCTACAGGTAAAAAAATGTTTTTTCAAATGAGCCCAAATCTCCATAATTTTCCAATTTATTTATTGAAAAAATCTGCACCTAAGTGGACCTGTGCAGTTCAAACCTGTGTGGGTCAGGATCAGCTGTATTATTATTCCCATTTTACAAAGGATGACAGAGGCACTAAGAGTTCTAAGTGTGTAATCTCTGTTCTGACTCGGGTGGAATTAAGGCCCAGGGGGCAGAGTGAAGGTCACAGAGAGGCCAGTTTCAGCCCCGTGGGACAGTGTCTTCACTGTTAGGACCTCGCCGCTGTGGAGGCGCTCTTGCCATCAGTAGTGAGCACCTTGTCCCTGGAGGCGTGCTGGCTGGGGCTGGCTGTCTCATGAGCCTTCGGGAGTTGCTGGACAGTGTGGTCCCTGGGGCCAGCTTCTGGCCCTGTTAGAACACGCTGACAGGAACTGAAGGGGTCCCTGGATGCCAGCACCTCGGGGTCCGAAAGAGGTAAAGTCGTGGAGGGTATGGGCAGGATTCCTGGCCCCCAGTGGGCTCTGGGCTGCGGACCACAGACAGCTGGCACCTGTGGCTGGGAGAGGTCCTGAGGGTTGGGCTGACCCCAGGCCTGGGGGCCCAGCCCTGGGCCTACTTCCTGGTCATTTCTGACTCTGGTTTCCTGACTTTGCAGACAGAGAAGGTGCAGAGGGCTCCGTCCCAGGCCCCAGGGCTGGCTGAGATCCAGCCTGTAGCTATGGTGCAGTCAGTGCCCGGGACACACCCTGTGCCAGTATACGCCTACACCATCAAAGACTCCTCCTTCAGAGAGGTAAGGTTCTCCCAGTTCTGGCCTCCCTTCCTCAAGGGCCTGATCCCACCAGGTAGGAAGGGCAGAGCTGGGTGAAAACCCAGTCCTTAATCAGCACCTTCTCTGTTCTCTGCCTTGCTCCCGCTGCTCTGTCAGGAAGTTCCCCTCTAAGCAGGAGCTGCTCCCCAGGCAAGGAGAGGTTGGCAATCTGTAGGCAGGGCCACAGTGTGCATGGTGGCCTGGGACAGCTTCCTGTGTGGAGAGAGGCATGGTCTGCACGGCAGAGAGCAGAGGGGTAGCGGGGGCAGAGGTGGGAGGCGAGGGGACCACAGGCCCCTGCCACCCAGGTCTGGGCCTCTGCCCACCACCCCAGGGCCCCTGGAGGCTCCTGACCTGGCCCTGTGACTCCCCACTGCACAGGAGGTCTCCGACAAAGTCTTACCACAGAAGCGGAAGTCCTACCAGACCGAGGGTCCCAGGAAGGCCATCAAGATGGAGTCTGAGGATGAGAAGGAGGCGAGGTTGGCCCAGAGGTCCCCTGAGCAACCCAGGCCTAGCACCTCTAAGGCAGTCTCGCCACCCCACCTGGACGGGCATCCCAGCCCTGAGAGCCCCGTCACAGGGAGTGCGGACTTCCTGCCAAACAGCAACCATGCGACCAGTGAGCCCAGGGAGGCAGGTAGGGAGGTGGATGGGCCGCAGAGGCTGAGGCCTGTATGCTGTCCTCCAGGCACTGGTGGGGCCCCTCCCACTTCTTCATCCTGACCCCACTCAGGACCCCAAAGCCAACATCGTTCACTGTGTGTCCTGCTTTCAGCTGCCACCAAATGGGGCAGGGAGAGCCCACCATTGATTGGCCTAGGAGATGAAATCGGATATGGTTCACTGTGTACTTTGCTGGGACTCCAGTATGGGGAACGTGAGGGGCAGAGACTGTCCATCGCTCCTGTCCCCGACGCGCGCACTGTGCCCAGCTCTATGTCTCGGCATGGGGAGGGTCTCCCAAGAACTTTCTGTTGGGGGGTGCTAAACCAGGTGGTGTTTATCCAGCCTCCTCTATGGGCAGCAAATTCTGAATTCAGTACTCAGAGACAAGGCCCAGCAAGCAGTGATGGAAAGCCACTTTGAACACACGGGTCCACACTGGCACGTGGTGGGTGCTCCCACCCTGCGTTGTAGGGAGAACATCCCAGGTCCCACCCGGTAGGCATCCCCTGCAGGGCCTAATGCTGTCTCTCCTGCCCCATTTCAGAGGAACGCATTGTGGTGATCAGCAGCTCAGAAGACTCCGATGCCGAAAACTCGGTGAGTGGCTCAGAAGTTCGGCCCAGGACTCCTGCCTCCCCCGGTTCCAGGTCCCAGGGGGCACAGCCACAGCAGGTGACTCTCAGACTCGCTTTGCACCTGGGGGATTTTCCAGCGAGGCAGTGAGTCCTGAGCTGTCCTGAGGACAGTCTCCCAGTGCCAGCTGCCGGCTTCCACGTCAGGGCAGGAGCTTTCCATAACTGCGCGTACTCCTCTGAAGTGCCGATAGTGTTGCCTGCCAGAACCCTGTCTCTTCTGGACTGGCCAGCGCCTCTGCTGGGGCTTCCTTACGCATTTTCTGGCCTCTTACGTCCTCAATGAGGACGATGTTCAAAAACCCATTCCCTGGTTCAGTGAGGGCCAGAGTAGGGCTGTGAGGGTATGGGCAGCACCACACCGGGTCCAGACAAGCAAGTTTCCACTCCATGTAAGAAAAAAACCTATTTAGAGCCACCCCACACTGAAACAAGTGGCCTTGTGGGTCATAAACCTGCCCCTGGAGGTTTAATAGAGGCTGGCTGTCTTTGTTCAGGGGAAAAGGGGATCTGAACAGAGTGAAAGGTTGGACTGGGTGGCCCCTGAGGTCCCTTCCAGCCCTCAGTCTGAGGTTCTGTATTGGAAAGCCTGTGGCGTCCACGGAGACGGAAGAAGCACACTCGGCGCCAGCCCACCCCCCGCCGGGAGCCCGAGGACCCTCCCGCCCTTGCCGGGCCTCCTGTCTGCCCCACGGCCCATGCCGTCCCCTGGCCTGGCCACCCCACCATCCCTCCGAGCACGCTGCCGTCTCTGATGCTGCGTCCCCCAGCCAGCCTGCCGGTCACCAGGAGGATACTGCCGTCTGCCGTGGCCGCAGCTTCCTGTCATGCAGAGCACAAAGACGCCCTCGCCGTCACATCTTCCAACTACCCTTCAAACCGTATGGTGCCCCCGTGTGGGCTTGTCCTGCCCCCACAGTCCAAGCCACCACCCCTGCCAGTCCCCAGGAGTGTCCCACCGTCCTCCAGAGGGCCATCCGCCAGCCCCGCCAGGCACGAGGGGCAGTGCGATCCCATGGCCTTTCCCTCCGGGGCTCCCGCCATGTAGTCCAGTGGCTTAACAGATTCTTTGCCCTTCCTCTCTCCTCTGTGGCTCCCCAGCTTGAGGCCTCTCTCCAGGGGAGAGTTGGGGGCGGCAGAGCACCCCTGGCTCTCAGGGCAGGGATCTCCCCCCAGGATTCTGACAGAGCCCCCATAGAGAACCCCCAAGTCCAGGTCCCACTGGAAGTCCCTCCAACTGCATTCCCACCACCGCACCTCCAGAGGCCTCCCACCAGCCCAGCACCCCTGAGAGAAGCCTCTGAGAGCCCCTAGTGCCTCCCTCCTCCACAGCGACTGGCCACCGTCCTTGCAACCTTGCAGCCAAACACCATGCCCTGCTCCCTGAGCTGCCTCCGTCCCACGGCCTGCCCAGCCCATGCACAGTGGGCATTCAGTACATTGTGGTCGAAGAATGAACCAAGGAATGAATGGCTCAATGGACTCTGGGCGAGCGACTTAAGTCCTTTCAGCTGAGAGGACATGGCTAAGATTCAGGCCACCGGTCCCACATCCCTGGGCATCTTTGCCCAAGAAGAGGCAGCTTCTCTTGCCCTTTGTACCTTCCACTGCCCCCTCCCCCATCCCAAGCCTCTCCACCAGGCCTCTGCCAGGATCTAAGCCCAGGAGCGCAGGGACTGTGTCAATCCCAGAACTGGCAGAGGTGACCACTCAATAAATCACTGTTGAAAGATCACCCTCGCAAACTCTTCTTCCAGGACCCTCACATTCCCTGCTGAACTTGGCTTTTGCCTGCAGGTGGCTCTGAGTCCTCCCTGCACTAAACTTGGTTCTCCTGTGGGCTTACTGTGTCTTCTCTTTCTCCCACATCCTATAAACATCAGAAGTGGAGGATTTGGTCAGTCCCTCTGTGCTTTCTGGACTGTTTTGGTCCTACCATCTGCTAGGATCCACTTTGCCTTTGAAGTTCCACATCTCGAGGTGAACCCCACTTCCCCTGGATCATCTCAGACATTCTCCTGCCTCTCCCCATGTAGGCAAGACTGCAGCTCCTGCCTCGTTGGTTTCCTCTTCCCACCCAGGCCCTGCCTTTCTCCTGGGTGACTTTAAAATCCACCAGCCTGGCCTCTCTGCTCCTTCACCTATCAGAGGTCTTCACCCCATTCCACTGCAGCTGCCATCCCCATGGCCACCCCCTGGACCTCACCATCACTGGGAACTGACCACAGCCTCCTGCCCCTTGAGCTCTCGGTCCGTCACTTCCACGGCCTCTGTCCTGCTCTTCCTAAAGCTCTGGCCGTTCCTCACTCTCCTTTGAGGGCTCCCTGTTCTCTCCCACGTTGTTCCTCTGGCTTTTGCTTTAGGCCCTCTTCTCTTCGTCTGTACTATCCTGTGATCTCAGCTACACCTGTGACTTCAGTTACTGCCCACCAGCCGCTGATGCCCAGGGCTCACTCTCACCTTCCAGACCAGGGGCCTTCCAGCCTCTCACCAGATGCCCCATGCATCCTTCAGATTCGTCTCTCTTCCTCTCAGCAAATCTATCTTCCAAATTACAGAAGCTGAGACCCCCGGGCCACCCTGGATACCCCCGCTTTTATTATTCTCACAGCCAAACAATTTTTGAGGCTTATTTTTCCATGTTCTAAATTCCTCTGAGATCTGGGCACTTCATTCCACCCCATAATCTTGGTAAGATTAAAACAAAACTGACACTGGGTGGAGGGAGAAGCCTGGGAAGGAAAGATGGAGGAAAGGATTGGGATGCTAGTAGTCTCCCCAGACCTTGTGAGAGTCAGTGAGGAGCTGAAACCAGCAACATCGGTGGTGAGGGGGCAGTGGGGGGGGGGACAGTCTAATCCTCAGCTGTCAGCAAGGAGTTGCTAGGTGGTCTGTGCAGTTAATCAAGGAAGGAAGGAGAAGCCCACTTGAGGTTAAGAAGAATTAAGCAGACACAGCTGCTCGCCTCTGGACACCAGATCTGGAGGTGAGAGCCAGAGGCCCACTGCTTTTATGCAGGTGTTCTTCAGACACGTTTTGTAAATTAAACATTATAAGAGTTCCAAACTTACTGAAGAAAACTTTTAAAAAGAAATTAGGTTCCCCTCATACATTTCTTGCCCTTCTTCCATGGCCCCTTCCAGACTCCTGGGGATCCTAGCATTCCTGCAGCAACTTAAGAGGGAGGGGGCAGGCACTCCAGGCTCCCATGTCGCCATGTCCCCCTCTCCATGGCCTTTATTGGATTTGTGTGTGTGTGTGTGTGTGTGTGTGTGTATATCTGCGTGTATGTGTGAAAGTTACAGAACACTGGACTGCTCAGCACATTTTCACGATACCAGGGTGTGTGGACCCTCCCACTGCCTGCCACTGTCCCTCCTTAGGCCGCAGCTGTGTGAGTTGCTGGGGTCTGGCTAGACACGTCTGAGGCTGTGGTGCAGGCCTGGCCTGGTGGACAGGGGCAGGGAGAGGCTCTGCTTGAGCAGGAAGGGCCATCTGTAAGCGACCTCGCCCCTCCTGGAAGAGGCAATAGAGCTGTAGCCAAGACTGGGCCTGATGGTGGGAACCTGAAGAGGGGACTGTGCTTAAAAACAAGGGTGGGTCCGCAGTGGGTCCCTTGGACATCAGGATCCAAGGCAGAAGGAGATGGGTGTTCTCACCTATGCTTTGACAGATGACTGGCCCCAATCCCTGGCAGCGACAGGACCAAGTGGAAGCAGGAGGGGGCCTAGCCAAGTGGGCAGCCCCTCCCAAAGCAGCAGCGGAGAGCGGCAGTGAAAGGGAGGCCTGTGGGGAGCAGCTCATCCAGGAAGAGGCCGTGATGCTGATGAGTGTGTGTATCAGAAAAAAACAAAACAGGTGGTTGGCTGAGGAGATGGGAGCCTTGTCCCTCGAGGGCAGCTGCCTTGCAGGGGGACCAGGGTAGTGGGCAGAGGGCAGTCAGGGCCACAGGCTGGCTCAGTTCAAAGATACATGTGAGGTATGTTTGGGGTCTTCCAGACTGCAAGAGCTGGGAGTTTGGTGTCTGCACAAAACAGCAATGTTTGTGCCTTGTTAAACTGATCCCAGCTGTTGCTTAAGCGTGAATGCTGAGAAAATTCCTCAGGAGCTTGAGAGTCTCTTGATAAAAATTAATTTCAAACACTAGAAAGATATGTTCAGGTGGCTGCGTGCTGCACGTCAAACAGTTCAGCTCCTGACTGGCCAGTGACCAAACATGGAATGACTCTGTCGTGAGGACTGTCATTCCCAACTCCGGCTGCACACTGTCATCACGTGGAGGGGTCAGGGACAGCCTAGGCATCAAGACTTTTTTTCAAGCTGCAATGCACAGCCACAGCAGAGAGCCACTGAATTGGAGGATTCAGATGCCCATCGGTGTCAGAAATGCTGCTGATCTGTGTATGTATCAGCCTTGAACAGAGGTGACATGTACCTCCTGGGATATGTTGTCTCTTCCCAGATGAACCTAGACTTTTGGAAGGTGATTACAATGTCCACCTAGCTGCTTCCTAGGAGCACCCTTGGTACGGCGATTAGACCTGCTGGGTTGAGTTGGAATGCAGCTGACCTGCTAAGTTAGCCTGTGATGAAGATAAGTGAAAGATAAGCTCGTGAATCAGACTGCATGTGTATCCTGAAAAAATCCTGGGTCCTTGTGGCTCAGTCCAAGCATCGTTTTGCAGTCAAACACCTGTACATTAGCCAAGTATAAAAGAGAAATAAATTCCCATAGTTACTTGCATCTTTGAAAGACCATTAAAGGGGATCCAGTTCTTAACTCACAGCACCACTTCTTAAGTTCCTCCTCCGTTTCTCCTTTAGGGCTTCCCCGCTCCCACCTTCCACTTTCCCTTCCTCCTAGCGGGGCTCTCCTCTACCAGCTTCCATTTCCTTGTGCTGTCATTTGTTTTTCAACGAAAGGCCCTTTCTTGGCTTGGGTTCTGATCTCTACCTCTGTCCCTCTCCGTGCTCCCTACCCACCCACTCAATCATCCTGACTGTGGAGAAGTGGGAGCACAGGGGTTGGAACAAGACATTTCCTTTAGCAGGGGAGGGGAGGCAGGGGGATGGGAAGACACCCTGCCTTAGAGCCTCTGTGTGCTGCCTGCCCTTCTGTTCAACCTGGGTCTTTAGAAAAGTCTTTCTTTTCAATGTGCTGGTACTTCCCAGCTGTGTTGCTGGGATTTAAGGCTGGGAGGGGAATCCAGTTTACAGCTGGCTGGAGTTCAGTGGAAGGCATTCCGTGCAGTAGCCATACCTTCTTGAAGTCCCCTAAGGTGAGAGGAATCTATGAGGAAGAGGAGTTGGGGCTGGATGATTCAGCCTCCCTTCCACTGACAAGCTCAGCAGGAAGGGGGAGTCCTTTTATTCAGGGTGTCAGCAGGACAAAGGACATTTCCATGAGTATAAAAGAGAAAATGACCCCAAGACAGTGGAACGCCCTAAAAATAAGATTCTGGTGGCCACATAAATGAGCCAGGTGTAAAGATGGGAGCTAGCCCAAAGGTGTGCTCTCCAGGGAGCTCAACTCCTGGAAGAGTATCCAAAGAGAATTCCATGGCTCTAAGGCCTGAAGAGACAGTCCTAGAAGGAAGGAGAGAGCTGGGGGCACTCGGCCACTGTGGGGCTTTAGTGGTTATGTTGGGAGCAAAAAGAAGGCGGAAGAAGAGAAATCCAGTGTGTCATGTCGGTGGGTAGCAGAGAGGACTCAGCCTAGAAGTGGCTCTTCAGCCGTTGGCAAGAGGGAGCTGAGGCCCCGGGAAGGACACAGCAAGGGGAATCCAGCTCCTTCCACCAGCCCAAGTGTGAGAGCAGGCCCTGGAAGCCGGGAGATGAAAACAACAGGCTTTTCCAACTAGGGAAGAAGAGCAACTTCAAGCCAGACACATGCTGAAGGCTCCTTGCAGGGAGCAAAGGGAGCTGGGACATTGAGACTGAGACTCACAGCAAGACATGCAAAACAGCCTTTGGTGCATGGGTGAATCAAGGATGCAATATGCAAGGCATTTGACAAAGTCTTTTATTAGGCCTTACGTATAAAGTCCCAGGACTCCCAGGCTTCTCTAAGCAAAACTAGCTCTAGATGGATTCATAGTGAATGTCTGTTTCTATCAGTGACTGGGAGGAAGTTGGTGGGCCTGGGGTAGGATTATGAAATGCACATAAGGTAAAAATAGCCACTCCTAGGAAAATCCAGCACGTTTCACCATGATCGGTAATGACGCCACTCTTGGCTACATTTTGTTAGAACAAATGTTTCACCTGGAGAGTAAAAGAGCCTAAGAGAATTTGCTAATAGTCTCCCAGGCCAGGGACATTAGTCAGAAGCCAGAGTTCATGAAGACCTCTGATAGCCCCAGGTGAGGCCCACTCTGAGCTCTGTCCCGGCAGTGTCCCCAGCTGGCCCTGTGACATTAGTCATGTCCATTCTTCCTGGTCTCTGGCCAATGTCCGCAGGTGGCTGGGACAGGAGGTTCTGAGCAGGCTCCCAAAGACTGAATGTCGGGGTTTGGCAGCTGTGTACATGATGAGCGGTTAACTGTGTATTTATTATAAGAGGCTCTGATTCCCTCCGTAGCCCCAGTGCCTTGGAAGACTGTCAGAGCCAGAGCCCTTCCCTAACCCCTGGTGCCTTTCAAACTGATTTCGCCTTGGTGCTGGAGAGAAGAGAGGCCCATCCTGGTGGAGGCCTGGGCTGCAGGCTTCCCTCAGCAGCCAGCTCCTGGCTGCTGAGTGACAGAGCGCCTCCGGGCTCTACATGCACCCAGATGTGGTGACAGTCCTCCCTTTCCCCTCTGTGGAGGATGCTGGGGCCTTTGCAGGCTTTGGGAACAAGAAGACTCCTGGCCCCTTCCAGAGAAACATCTGGGGTTTGAGATGAGGCTCCTTCCTTCTTTTCCAAGTTGATGATGTTTCTTCTGAGTCTGCTCAGAGAGGCGAAGTCCACCATAGCATCGGTCCCTCCCCTGAGCCTCTTCACCCAGCACTGCTCACCCACACACTCTCACTCACATATCCTCACACTTTCACATACACTTGTGTCACCACAGGTTCACAAATTCAAACCTCCTACATAGCCAGCTGCACACACACACATACACACATTTGCATTCATTCCTGCACTCGAGTTTTCATGCACACCCACCTGTCTGCATGACCTTCCTTCTCTCACCCCTACTCACTAATGCTGTGTGCTTGGACACACACCTTCCCTTTCTCAATGACATGCCCTCCCTCATGGGCATGCAGATGCCCCAGCCATTCCAACTTGCTCCCTTCCCTGCACACACCACTTCATGCACACACAACCACACACACCTTCTCACAGACACTTGCTCGCATTGCCAGTACACTCCCTCTCACCCTCTGGACCCCTGACCTGTCGGTTTTTCTGTGTTGCAGTCTTCCCAAGAGCTGGATGACAGCAGCAGCGAGTCCAGTGACCTCCAGCTGGAGGGCCCCAGATCCCTCAGGGTCCTGGACAACAGCCTCGCCGACCCCCAAGCAGAAGACAGGCCCCTGGTTTTCTTTGACCTCAAGATTGACAATGAAAGTGGGTTCTTCAATAGCTACCTCCACCCCTTTCTAGCTTTGTCTCTGAGTCCCCAGAATAAGTGCAGGCAGAGATCTGCAAGGCCCAGGAAAGTCCTGAGCTCTGGCCAGTGACTGTAGCCAGAGAGTGGACAGAGCCCTGCATCCCCATGGGACTCCCAGGTGTACAACTTGCTTGTTTGAATAAGAACTTCTGCCTTGACCAGTGCCTGAAAGCATGAGGCAAGCATCTCCCCGAGTTCACCTCTGACCAGCAACCTCTCTTAGAGAGCCCTGAGAACACACTTGTAAACAGAAAAGCACAATGCGGCAAGTCACTGCTATGACACCAGCAATCCAAGTAAGGCCCTAGGCCATGACTACACTTAGTTCTGAGTACATGGCCTGCTCCACAGGTGGCCGTACAGGGAGGCCAGCAGAACCAAAGTCACACAGAGAGAGGATCCTCTACTCCCAGAAGCTCCTCAGCTCCCCACGCTGCTTGCCCTGGCCCTGCCATGCCCTTCTCTGAACCAGAAGGCCTGGGATCAGCATGGGGCTTACCTGGCCAGCCAGGAGCAGCAGGTGTTCCCATAGGACATGGAGTCTCTTGCGGACCTCACAGGAGGCTGTGGGGCACATCTGCATGGAGTAGATTAGGCAGGTGTGCTGTCTGTCCCAGGGCTCTGACTGGCTGGGAGCCTTAGCCAAGTGACTGATGGATCTGGAGGCTAGGGGCAGGGAGTGGAGGGCTAGGTGGAAACAGTGAGGGGTCTCAAGTATAGGTTGGTGAGGTTGATAGAAGACAGGAGGACCTGGATCCAAAGGGTTTGGTGAACTCTGGGGCAGGGGAAGCTGGACTCCCAACAGATGAGCAAGGGGTGTTTGGAGGGCAGCCCAACCTTCCCTTCTGACCCTGTCCCCATCGGCGCCAGGATCAGAGCAGTGTTTGGAGGCCGATGTTTGGTTCCTGCCAGTAGGTCCTAAGGTGGGGTCTCTTGGTGGTGGGGAGGCAGCTCTAGAGGTCACCTGCTCCTGCCCTGGCTTCCTGGGCCCCTGGGACCTCACCCTGCCCTTCTCTCCTGCCCAGCCCAGAAGATTAGCCAGCTGGCCGCTGTGAACCAGGAGAGCAAGTTCGGCGCACTCACACAGCCACAGGCCCTCTTTGGCTCCCACTCGGAGGCTGAGGCTGTCTCACTGGAGGTGGGGCTGCAGCACTTCCTCGGCTTCCTGAGCTCCATGCACCGCCCCATTTTGGTCTGCTATAAGCTATGGGGGCCCGGTCTTCCCAACTTCTTCCAGGCCCTGGAAGACATGAACAGGCTGTGGGAGTTCCAGGAGGCCATCTCAGGCTTCCTGGCTGCTATGCCTCTCATCCGGGACTGCGTGCCTAGGGCCAGCAGCTTCAAACTCAAGAGTCTGGCCAAGACCTACCTGGCAAGAAACATGAGCGAACGCAGCGCCCTGGCTGCTGTGCTGACCATGCGCGACCTGTGCCGCCTTCTGGAAGTCTCCCCAGGCCCCAGGCTGGTGCCGCACGTCTACCCCTTCAGCAGCCTGCATTGCTTTGCATCTCTGCAGCCCCTGGTGCAGGCAGCCATCCTGCCCCGGGCCTTGGCCCACATCCTGGCCCTCCACAACGTGAGCTTCATGGAGCTGCTGACTGCACACTGTCGTGACCCGCAGCAGGGCTTGAAGAAGTACAGCCGCTACCTGAGCCTGCTGACCACCTCCTCGCCCCCTGCCCGGCCTGCTTCCAACCTGAAGGCTCTGAGTACCTACTTTGTAGGCCTGTTGGAGGGGCCAGCCTTGGCCCAGGCAGAAGGCATCTCTACCCCTCTCACTGGTCACAGCTTGGCAGAAAAGGCCTCCCATTAGAGCTGAGAGGAGGCAATGGCTGGCTTGTAACCTCGTGGGGCAGAAAGGGATGGGCTCTCTGACCCAGGCCCCACCCATCACAGCATTCCCAGACCCTGGTCCCCAGGGCTCAGTTGTCGTTTGGTCTAGAATCAGGTCTCCTCTGGGACCAAATTCCTCTTCTCTAAAATCCCCACAGAGAAGTGTCCGAGGCCAAGCAGCTACCCCTGAAGGGCTACCAGATATGCATGGGGACCCTGGGGGCACCCGTGGGCTAGTTCTCCAGACCTCTGGCCCCTCACTTGCAGGAGCCACAACTGGGGAGATTTTGGGTGAAGAAGCCATGGCTTCTAGACTCTCAGCAGCCTCCATCTTGCCCTAGCCACCTGAGGGCCACGTCCAGGGTGTCCTTGCTGCCCCTCCTTGACCCCCAGCCACTGCTGCAGAGCGCCTGCTGACGCTCCCAGGGACACTGCCTGCAGTGCTGCCGTGCCCCACCAGTACCGGAAGTGCCTTTCAAACCAAACTGGCCCACATGAGTCTGGGTTGTCCCAGTGCCTGCATGTCTGCAGGCCAGCTTCCTATTCGCTTCCCCTTCAGGGCATTTTCATCCCCAAAGGGCCTCATAGCTGCAGAGACAGAAGTTGCTGCTTCATGCCCATCCCTACTTCCAAAATCTGACTCTTCTAAGCTTGCTTGCTTGCTTCCTTCTGGCCACACGAGCCCTTGCCCTTAGTGGGGCTTTGATCTTTGGTCCTCAGGCCACCAAGCCCTCTCTGTGCTGCCCCTCGACCCCATGGAGGAAGTTCCCTAACCCAGCTGCTCACCACATAGTCCAGCGGCCCACAGCATTGGCAGCCCCTGGGAGCCTCTGCTCCAGACCTTGGAATCCAAATCTCTGGGGTGGGACCCAGCAAGCTTTTCTAGCAGATTCTCCAGATAATTCTGAGGTCTGTTAGTTTCAGAACCATTGCTCTGACAGACTGCCTCTCAAAGGAAAAACAGTGTGGAGCAGGAGAGAAATTTCTGGCCCTGACCAGACTGTGCATATCAAGTGGGGAAGGGCTCCTTCCTGAGTGTCCCCACCTATAAAACGGGCTGGTTGGCTCAGAGGGTCTCCGAGCTCCCATGCAGCTCAGCCATTCTGAGCTTTAGGAATGGACAGCAGGCCACTGGGATAGTGGACAAGATACTTTTTATTCTTGAGCCCTAGCTCCCGGCCCTAAGCTAAGGCCACCAGCCTTGAGGTCACACCAGCAATCACCAGAACATAAGCAGGTCAGGGCCATCCCCTGAGTAGTAGAACCACTGTCCTCTGCCCCACCGTCCCTCTTGGCTCCTGACCAGTAGGGTGCAGCCCAGGCTTCCAGCCTCTCTGGCCTCAGCTCTCATGGGGTGAAGTCTGTGTGCCCACACCTCAGCGCCATCCAGTGGGTCCCGTGAAGATCCACTGAAGAGTTACATGAACTTGCCACGATGGTGGGGATGCTGGCTCTAACAGTGAACTCCAGTGTGCTTATAATAGGGTTCTGATTTGAAGCAGGCACTGGCCCAAGCTCCTGTGTGAACGGGCTGATGGGTGGAAGGAAGGCGGGGCCGGGATCCCAGCCTGGCTGTGATGACCATCTGGCAGTGGTAGGCCAGCAATTGGACCACCCCTCAGCATCTCCCCTCAGCCTCACCCTGGACTGAGCAGCCCCCACTGACCTCCAGCTCCAAGTCCAGCCCCACAATGCTTGCTGTCTTCAGAAGCAGCTGATCACAGGTTTTATAATTAAGGGCGGTTGTGCCCTCTCTGCACTTTCATGGCCTTAATAAATATGTGAATCTTCAAAGCCTGATGTACCAGTCCCAAACTCTGCTTGGCCCACTCCTGGAGCCACTGGGCAGCTTCTTGCCGGGTGAAGAGGGGGCACTCTGGGCCTGGGAGAGCTGTTTGTGGTGGGGACCTTTCAGGACTTAGCAGATCTGAGAGTCCCTTGCTGCTCCGTGCTAAGGGCTTCACAGATGTGAACATCCTGAGCCAAGACCCAGAGTGAGCCTGCCGGGGACCATCTCCCAAACGGAGAGCCGCACTAGGGACAAAAGCACCGGCTGCAAGAATCGCTCCCAAAAGGGAGTCAGGAGCCGGAGACCAGGGTCTGTAGGAGTTTAACTGTGCCCCCTGCTGGGCGATCTTGTACCTCTGTCTGTGTCCCCGAGTCACAGGGGGTTAAGCCCCTAACGAGGAGGGTAGGGGAGGCCCAAGACAGCAATGTGTAATTCATGTGCTGCTGTCTTGAATGCCACAGATGGAGTTCTCATTGGTACCTGCAAGCATTCCCACGGCACAGGCTGTGCAGGAATTAGCCCTCCTCTGCCCTGGGTGAGCAGACCGCTGGTGTCATTTGATCACTGTAAGTGCTTTAACCCCACCGACCTGTCCCAGATGCCCAAATTCCAGTCCTGGAATTTTAGTCTCTAAGAGCAAGTACAAATATGTCACCTTCTATTCATCTTTGACTTTTATCTCTGGTCCAGCAAACCCAGTGAGCTTGCTGTGTCAGAAGTCAGAACACTGAACTTCAGCCCTCACTTAGCAGCCTCCGACACAGCGCGTCAGGTCGCACGTGTCGATGCTCAGGCACTGACTCTGTAAAGTGGGAAAATGTGGATCATTTCACCTCACAGTATCTTGTGTGAACCAAATAGAAAGTATTTGTGAAAAAAGCCTTTCAATATACAAAGAACATTGCAAATGTAAGAGCTTATTTTATAGACAACCAAGATGACAGCATTATCGTTTTATAAGTTCTATAGAAACAAACCGATATTAGACCTTAGCAACGAAGTACATGGGCTTGTCTTCAGGGGAATAAAGAACAGATCAAGATCTGCAACAAAGCAGACTGCTGTGGGAGTTCTGGGGCCTAAGGGAGCCGGGAAGGAGAGCAGCGGAGTCCACCTTGGAGAGGCTGAGCTGGAAGTGGGTCTGTGTCCCCAACACACCAGCCACACAGACCAGGACCAGAGAACAGCCTCCCCATAAAAGCTCAACTCAGTCCTGGCCAGTGCTGCCTCCTCACACCCACAGGGAGGTCACTTTAACCCCAGCCTGCTCTTCTTCCTGTACTGCACCCAGCTGTTCTCTGGTGCCTGCCCTGCTGTTCTTCCCCACGGCGCCCTCCCCTCATCCAGCCCTGCATCCATTTTTACTCCTACACCCGGGCTCACTCTGACCGTGAGTCCCAACCCTGACAATTCTCCGTATCTCAGTATTTACCCTCTCCCCTCCACCCCCCAGCAGGCCCAGCCCCTGCTCTGCTCCTATCTCCTCCTCTGACCTCGGGCTTAACACCACCCCCACCACCCCAGGGGCCCCCAGACTGTGTGTCTGTAGACCTTTCTCACATTTCTTCACTTCTTAACAATTAAGGAAGCTCCACAGTTGGTGACACCAAATGTCAAGCCAGAGAGGGTAGGACATTGCGGACTTGGCCAGAGGGAAGTGGAGCTCAGCTAGAGCTGCTCCCAGACTTGGCCAGCAGAGGGCGCTGCAGCCCCGCTGGGCCTGGTGGAGAGGCCGTGGCTCCATTGAGGGCGGAATGATGATCCTGGAAGGGCTTAGGCTGAGGTAGTAGGGCAGGCTTTTCCAAAAGTGCCATGCGTGTGCTCCCGGTGGTTTGCGAGATATCTTTACATAGCTGGTGCATGGAGAAACATTTTTAAAATGTTAACTTTTGTACCAAAAAAGTGAGTTCTGGAATAGAGTTCGAGACACTAAAGTGGGATTCCTTAAAGGTCTACTTTAAGGACAAACAACAGGCTCGGAAGAAACACAGGGATCCAAAATTTGTGACTGTGGAAGTGAGTGACTTTTTGGGGAAAACAGTGGATTACCATTGGGAGCAGGGTGAGAGTTATAGATGAGGGGTAGAGCTAAGGTTAGGGTCCAGGTTAAAACTGAGGTGAGGATGGGGTGGGGTCAGGATTTAGGGTGAGGCCTAAGGTTACACTTTGAGGTTAGGTCAAATTTAGGGTCACCTTTGGTGGTTAAAGTCAGGAATGGAGTTCAGAATTTAATTAGAAATGAAATTAGAGACACTCTTTAGGCTACGGGTATTTGTCACTTTAGCAACTGAAAAGTCCATGAATCCAGACAGATGGGCAGGAGGTTTTGAGGAGGAATGCTCATATGGCACCCCAAGGGCAGTTGGCCTCCCTCCAGAGCACCCTCTTCTAGACGCACCCTGCAGGGATTCTGCCTAAGCTGGCTGAACCCCAGGGAGCGCAGTGATACATCCAGCCCAGGAGTGAGGGCTTCCAGGACAACCAGGTGAATAACCCTCCCAGCTGACACCACTGAAAGGTAACTATGCTGGACATTGTTTTCCCACTTAATGCAAGTGACCTCATATCCTCTTCCCGAGACCCCTATGGGATTACATCCTCCTTCTCCTCCTTCCACACAAGAATGGGGTAGGTCAGGGAAATTATCATATAAAGAAAGTGTAATTACAACCAAAAACAAAATTATACCTTGGACACAACAGTCACCGTTAGAATGAAAGATGTATTTTTAATTTAGTATTGACAAGACAAGAAGCATGCATAAGACCCAAACATTCCAACATTATTTAAGCCATATAAACATACAAAATGCTAGTGAAGCAGGGTGATGTTACAAAGTAAAATGATGAATATATCCAGTAGCTGGATGCCCGAGAACCAGCTTATTATTTATGAGAAACTGTAATGTACATTTTCATTTTACTCCTGTTATGTTACTATGGAAAAAGTAAAAGTTTTGTTGTCTGTTAGGTATAAGGAAGAAAGAAGTAGAACGGAAGGGAGGGAGAGGAGGGAGGAAGTCGGTAGGAATGTAAATTGATGCATCCTTTTTGCAGGGCAATTTTGCAATATCTATCAGCGCTTTTAACACAACATGCCCTTTGACGCAGAAATTCCTTTTCTGGGAATTTATACAACAGATATATTCTCACAGCTCCGTAAAAGATAATTAAGGTGGCTACAAAGATACTTAATGCAGCATAGTTTAGAGTGCAAAGACAGCTACCAAAAATTTCACCAACAGAAAACTGGTCAAACTATGGTGTATTCTAAAATGCAGTGCTCTGCAGAATGAGGTAGATGGTCTCAAACAGAAAGATGGCTGTGCTGTTAGCAAGTGGAAACACAAGTTTGGGTATAGCCAACAGCACACTTCTATTTGTATAAATATAAGAAGTGATAAAGGACAAGCACATCTTCAGAAAATGTCTGGAAGGATCCACTGGCATCTGCTAACAAAGGGTAACAGAGGAGTGAGACCAGGGATGGGGGTTGGGGCGAGGGGCTGGGGAAGGCTATTTGGAAGACATACATTTACTTTTTTACATATATTATGTTTACCCTGAAAAAAACGGGGTGGCGGTGGTAAGGTAGGAAGGTTGAGTACCTAGATCAAGGTCATTAAACTTGTATTCTGCAGACTTGGGATTTGCCCCGCAAGGAGCCTGCATCCAGACTAGAGCCCCCTGTGGCCCACCTGCTGTATGCATTGCTGGGCTGTAGTGGGGGCCAGTTTTCTGCTCTCTTCTTCACATGCCCTCCTGGTCTGTTGGTCTCACAAGATGTGAAATTCAGGCTCCAGAAAGTTCATACCCCAACCTTCTAGTCCCAGCTCTTGAATCTGTTCTAATTCTAATTCTTTCTTTTAGAGCAGTACTTCACAAACCTTTTTGTTTTCCACTGTTGCCCCCATAAGGAGGCTTTTTAGACTTTTTTCCCTAGTCATGATTTCTCCCAATAAAATTTTAATACCATAGACACACTGTAGATTCCTTAGGGTTTTCTACATACAAGATCATGTCATCTGCAAATAGACATAATTTTACTTCTTCCTTACACAGATGTATTGGGTATCTGCTCATGTACTGTGGCCCTTTGGAGAGTCAAAAACCATTGGAATATCTAAGATCGTTACTGGCCCCACTGAACCAATTTTCATCCCCTGCTGTGTAGTATCGACCCTACTGAGAATACATGATTTAGGGGAAGGTGCCATCCCCAGTTACAATGCAAGTGAGAAGCGTCTGGTGGCTCAGTTCACGGGTGGGGATGAGGTGGGAACGGGCTGCAGGGAGACAGATGGGACCATGGGCAGAGGTGTCTAACGACACACTCCCCTGGAGAGGCCTCGGTCCTGGACTGAGCCTGGTGGCTGAGCCTGGGGCTGTGACGGCACTATCATTTATTTTTGTGTTTAAATCCAAGTGTCAGATCCAGACCGTCTGGATTTGAATAAAGCTGATGCCTGGAGTGATTACTGAGAGAAAGGTCTAGAATTTCAACTGTGTCCCTCCTCAGAAAACAAAACAGAAAGCTTGGAAGTCTCTACCCTTTCTTACAAAATGCATTTGATGACAAGTGAAGGGAAAATTCTTCATTCTTGGCTCAAGGAACTTCCTTAAACTTAGCCCGGAGGAATTCTTTAAAGACCAACTGCCTGGACTATGCTAAAGTCAGTTTATAAGTATAAACATCCCAAACTTGATAACCAAGCAGATTACAAAATCCAGTCAGCTAGTTGACCACAGAAATTTTCCACAAAGCTAGCCAGCCAAACAAGTGTGATAGGAGATAATGTGAAATCCAATGTCTTTTGTCTAATTGTCTAAAACTGTGTTGGTTGACCAGACTGCGTGCAGAGAGCTTGGGGATAGCATGCGCCCGAAGGCTGACTCTCTCCTGAAGTTCTATGACCATAAAACCCTGGCTGACAGCAGGGAGGAGTAATTGTACAGTGGGTCAGACAAACCTAGGAGGCAGAGGATGTGCAAGGCGGGACCCACAATGGTGCCCTTGCCTAGTTTACTTGGAAGTGGGAAAGTCTGCTGTGTGGTAGTCAGACCATGGGCTTTGGAGGAATCTGATTCATAACCCCAGCTCTGCTGGGGACCTTGGACAAACTACTTAGGCTCTGTGGTCTGCTACACAAATTGGGGGTGATAATGAGTACTTCAAAAATTGTACATAAAGCACTACACTTTGGGAATTGGAAATGCTAAATAAAAAATAACTATACGTCCAACATCCTAGAAGGAGAAGGCATTGTGCTGAATCGCAGAAAGCACTGTGGGCTTTTTCCTCCCCCACCCCTCCCCTCTCCTCTCCTCCCTTCCCCCTCACTTCCCTCCCTTCTCTTCCTTTCTTCCTCTCCTCCCCATTTAGGATCTCGGTGACTGTGTCCCCAACTATTTCTCCCAATATCTCTGTAACCATTTCTCCAAGCCTCCTTGACAGTCTCCTTTACCCCAACACGGCCACCCTGCCCGCTGGAGGGATTTACAGCAGACCCCTCCTTCTTCAGCCCCTGCCTGGCTACCAGACAGCCATCTGCAGGAAGGTCACTTTCTCGTTGCACTGGCAGAGATGTGGGTTGGAGAGAGGAGGTCCTGGGAGAAGCAAATAAATACATCAAGTTTCCAGCTGGGTCCGGAGATAAGGGCTCAGGGAGATGAGCTGAGGGCGTTCCCTGGCTTGGCTGTGAAAGCCTATATGGGGGACTTCAAAGAGGGTGTTTGCAGAGGGGGCTGCCCCTCCTGGGAGGGTGCTGTGCAGAGGGACACTTCCTCATTTTGGATTTGGTAGGGACAGGCCTAAAGAGTGAGAATGTGACAGATCCAAGCTACTGTCTCAGCTGAGGTAGGTGGGTGGGGAGGGACATTTAGCCCCATGGCATAGGAAGGGAAACTGAGGCCAAGAGGGGGGAGAAACTTTTCCAAAGTCTCACAGAAAGTCGGTGGAAAAGGAGGTACAGCTCCCTAACCCTCAAACTCCTGCTGCTGACCTGCTTACACTGAATTGCCTCTGATTGTCCCCAAGATGTGACCATTGGAATTGGCTTTCCCTGGGCACAGACTTAGAGGCACCTCTGCAATATGTCAAGACCCATCTTCCCCCAAATCTCTGCCCAGCCAGATGCCTCTGTGGGCACTGAAGGGGCCCAGCATGCTGTTATTAGAGCTGTTCCAGTCAAGAGCATAGACTCAGTCTCCCCTAAACATGGGAAGACTCTGCTTCTGGTGTGCCCAGGACCACTGCAGGGAGGCCTGGGGGCTAACACAGGATATTTGAAGTGGAGGGCACCTGCCCCACCCAGAAACAGCAATCAGAGAGGCCACATCTGTCCTGAGAATGTCAAGGGTCTCTTAACCAGCAAGGTAAGCAATGGCCACCAAGCTCAACCTGTCCTTGACCAGACTACTCTGGGAGGGCTTCTCAGAGAAGCTACATTGTGGGGGCATTTCTAATCCCTCCTTCTCTGTGGCCTGTCTTCCAGCCAATAAAGTGAAGGAGTAGAGAGAGGGGACCTCCAGGCCTTGAGCGCTAATGATCCATGACTCTGGACAGGACAGTTCCCGGTCTGTCCTTCCAAGGCAAACCTTTCCAGCATTGGCCCCAGGTGACCTGATGGAGCAAATGGAGCCTGTCCTTGGATGCTAGCCTTCTAGAAGCCCCAAGGTTCACACATAGGAGATCTGAGCATGCTAAGGGTTGCAGGAGTTTGTAAGATCTTTTAGGGCAGGGATGATGTCTGCCTGGTTCACAGATGCACCCATGCCAAGCACAGCACCTGGCAACATGGAAAAGACTCAGTTACTATTTGTGGAATGAATGACACAGCAGACCTGTTTCTGCAGGCCCCTTCCTCAACTTCTGCATGCTTTGCTTCTGACAGCATGCACCTTTGACTTTCTTCCAAGGCCTGCCTTTGGACTATTGGAGCAGATTGCCCAGAGGCAATGAGAGGGAGATGCCTGGGAGTTTCCATCCTGAGGGGCAGCCCCTAGCCAAGGTCTGACTGCTGTGCATCTATGGAGGCGGTTTCCCTGCCTAAGAGATGGCTCTGAGATGTGATTCATGCCTAAAGCTCCTGGGGCAGAGGCTGACTGAGACTTCCTGAAATCACACCCTGGCTTGGCCTCTTTCCCTTCGTCTCCCGCTTACCTTTTCCCTTGCTGCTTTCTGCTGAGACATTTCCTCAATCAACCACTTCCTCATGAATCCTTGTCTCATCTCTGCTTCTGGGAAACCATTTCCAAAAACAGGTGGAGAGCCTGTTGACAGCAAGAAACTGAAGATGCCCCTGAATCCTACTAAGTGAAGGGCCTTCATGAAGTGTGTTGTAGTGGGACGCCTCCCCCTGGCCACAGAGCAATGAGCAGCAGTTTGGGGAAGTGGGTTAGCTCCTGGGCCAATGGGTGCTCATGACCTCAAGAGATGAGGCAGGCGCAGTGTGGTGGTGGTGGTGGTGGGAAAACAAAGAAACTGCCTGGGGACATGAAAAGGAGGGCAAGCAATGGTCCCCAGACTTTCCAAAGACACCCTCCTGCAGGAAGCTCAGGCAGAGACCCCACTCAACCTGCAAACTGGCTTCTCCTGAAGCCACAGCACCCAAGAACCAGGGCGTCAGAAAACAGCAGCACTGGAAGGGTCTCAGAGCACACCTAGTCCATTGTCCTACTGTCACAAGGGTGGAGATCTAGAAAGAGAAAGAGCAAGGAGCTGCCTAAGATCACCCAGCTGTTTGTGAAACTGGCAGCTTTCTGCTGCTTCTGCATTCTCCATAAGATCTGGGTAGAATCCTCCCTCCTATGTTTCACCTCGACAATAGTCTCTCTCCTCTGCCATGTGGCAGGGTGATATGTTCAGGATGTGAAGTCATGCAGGAACATCTTTAACTTCATAAACATCTCCCGTTCATTTCATAAATATCCAACTGAAGACTGAAGCTTCCACTGCTCCCAAAATAGCTTTGGATCCCAGCACAGGCATTTCCAAGAACAAATTCTTATCCTTTCAAGAATTCTGTGAAAGCAGAGAATCCTCTACTTTGTATGTATTCCCACCCAAGAGTGGATCCTGGTCACAGCCTGTGAACATAGGCTGATGTAATCTTCAGATAAGGCGGTGTCTAATGTGGTTCATCATAATTGTGGTCAGTCTCATCTTAATTCATTTTGACACATTGGATTATTCTGATCATGCAATTCCCCAATACTTCTATTTAAAGGAGATTTCTTGCTTGTAGTGAAGCTTGGATTGACTCCTCAACATCCATTTCAGGGCTAGGTGATTACTCTAAGCCAATCGATTCCATCCCTTTTGCCAGTGATGGTTTAAAGATAGGGGATCCTAAGCCAGTATGGTCAATTAAAACCTAAGGAGAGGCTATGGCTTCTGGTAAGGGAATCCAGTTTCACTTGTCTATTAGCAATAAGCATATTACCCCAGCTGCTGCTGAAGCCCTCCAGACACCAAGGAACAGGAGTCTCAGGCTGAAGCCCCTCTTCAGGCTGGCAGAAGAGAGAGAGAGAACCTGGTGGTGCCATTAAGACACTGAATCCACCAGCCCTGAAGCCAGGTATGCTTCCCACTTGTGAGATGATACACTTAATAGTTTAAAACACTTTTAGATGAAAACTTTTTAACTGCAGATGGAAACAGCATAAATGATTCCTTGCCCTCCCTACCCCTGCTTCCCCCTGCTGTAAAGGGGCTGGCTACGGAGAATCCCACTCTAGGGAGAACCAGGCTTGCCTGGACTGAGTAGAACAGCTAAGCATGTTGCTCTTTGCAGGCAGAAATGTTGCCTCTTCCGAGCAGGAGTTCCCCATCTTCAGCAAGACAAGCACTGACCCAGATACTTACATGAGATGCCACTGGACGAGCCGTCGTTAATTTTGATGGCAATAAACGGCCTTGCCAGCACATTAAACTAATTTTATGAAAGCACTAGGAGGGAGGTCATGGACTGGATCCCAGATTATTAAAAACGTTGACCTTCATTTGAAGCATTCAGGAAATTCCTCCCAGTTGCCTCCAGCAAACTGCCACAGGTTGCTACTTTCCTCTGAAATCAATAATCTTCCCATATGCAAATGTGAATTTTTTGTTTTTCCCTAGAAAATAATTAAAGTCACAGACCCAATAAATACTTAAACAGATTGTGGTTTTAATTAAAAACCTTCCACCAAGGCTGCAGCTGCAGGTCTCTCTTCCCAAACAGGTGCACTGTTGACAACCACAAGCCTCGGGATCTTCTTTTAAGTATCTGAGACTAGAAGTCTTTACATATAGTAATAGTAATTCTCTTACCTATACGATGGTGTGTGTGTGTGGTGGGCGGGAGGGAGATGAGGAGAGACATTTGGGGACAGGGCCAGGTCTTGTGAGGGAGGCAAGACACCAGCATGTAGGGGTGTGAGCAGCAGAAAATGTTATTCCTGTACCCAGCCATGCAAGGCAGTAAGGATGGCTAATTCCAGCTATTGTTGAAAAAAACAGCCCATTTCTGAGCAATAAATTAGGTGGTTTGCATGCATTGACCCATTTAATCCAATAAAACAGGTATTCTTATTTATACCCTTTTTTCTGAGGCACAGAGAGGTTAAGTAACTTGGCCAAGTTACATGGTAGAGTCTGTTACTCGGGCTTTTCCTCCTAACCACTAGGTAGAGTATGGATGAGGGGGAGGAGAGCTGGAAGGTGGGAGGGGGTTCTGTACACAGGGACTGGCTAACTAAGGGTGAACTTTCTGCTGGGAATTAGAAAAGGAAAGCAGCTTCTTGGGGGAGTGGTGGGAACCCTGCATGTGGGGGGCTGGGGTGGAGACAGGACTGTAGAAGCTGAAAGGTAGGAAGCAGTGAGTGTTTAAGAGAAGCTGGCTGGCCCAGCGAGCTGTGGGGAGAGTCTCCTGAGCGGGCTGCTCTCAGGAGATATTTGATACCTTTGCGGACCCTGGCTTTCTTACTTTCTTACTGGCCTTTCCCACATCCAGCAAATCACTCACCTGCCACATTAACAACAGGGGGATGTACAATTCTGGGTGCAGTTCCAACTGAATAGCTTGCATAATGTTATGGTCCTAAACATTTAATCAAACATCTGTTAGTTCCAGTTTTGCAGTTTTCTTTTCCCCTCTTAGAGACAACAGATTTTCTTTTTCAGATCTCGGACATTTTATGTTCCCGACAAAGACTTAAGACTTAAGAACTGCCTTTTAAGAACAGGACAGTCCCTACAGGACTCCAAGAGAAAGCGCTCATGCTGCACAGGGGAGAAGGAGGAAGCTTTTGTCCCAGGAAAACTACGTTCAATGGTTGGTGCCAAAGACTATACGTTCAACGAGTGTTCAGAGAGTGCCTAGGGAGCCCAGGCGCTGGCAACACAAAAGGATGTGAAGCCGGGGCTGTGCCGGTGCGGGAGGAGAGGAAGTGTAGACTCCTGGGACGCAGGCTGGATGAGCATGGGAAGGAGAGAAAGCTTCAGTGCCTTGGATAAACGTCCTGGACCTCGGAGCATTGCGCCGGGGGAGTACACAGCCCAGGGCTGCGCACGCCTTAGTGGGGGGCTCCAGACACAGCCCAGTGCCCCCCAACCGCAGCAGCCATGGCCCTGGCCTCTGAGCCCTGCAGGCGATGTCCAGCAGGGGGCGCGCGCGGACCAGACCTGTGCCAGAGACAAACCCACCAGCTGCAGGAGCCAGAATTTCATCCCGCTCACCCTCTGGGCTGTCCAGTTCCGCAAGGTCTAAGTTAGATGTCAATCCGCAAAAAACTACCCCAGCTCCAGGTCTTGTCCCCTGGGTCTGTCTAGGGCGGAGACCCCAGACTGGTCAAAAAGCCGTAGCCCGGATTCTACAGATTCTGACTGTGGGCCATCCCCTCTGGCTCCTTAGAACCTTGAATCTCTCCTCTTCTCCACACTACTTCCACGCACCTGATTAGGTGCCTGTTTCTTTAACGATCAAAGACGTAGGCGGTGGCGGGGGTGGTGTGTTCGCTCCCGGTTCCCCAGCTCTTCAGTAAGTGTACCATTATTAACATTATTGACATCAGAACTGCCTCTGCGCACTTGGTGGCGCCGGGCGAAATGCGTTGTCTTCTGCCAGCTGAGTTCCGAGGCTGACTCTGGAGGCGTGGCTCCCACCCCAAGCCTCGGCGGACTCCGTCTGGGGCAACACCGGCTTCAGCCCCGCCAAGGCGGGCACTGGACTCCCCGGGGTCGAAGGCGGGAATAAGGGTTGCTTTACCCCAGGGCAGGTTCGGGGAACAAAAGTGCCACTTATAATGTGGGCAGAAGCCGCCGGGGCCCGCGGGAGTCTGCGCCCCCCGACTGGGTGGCCACCTTAACTCTAGCCGCCCTCCTGGCGCCTGGAGCCCCGTCTTACTGCAGAATTCCCTGGCTTCTGCATCCCTGGCAAGAGAGCAAGGGAAAGGGATCTTTCCTGGCCCGCGGGCCCTGGAGGTTCCGGAGACGCTGGCGGGCCGAGTCCCCGCCGTCAGGGAAGCTCTCCGCAGAAAATGAGCGAGCCCATTCTCCCTTCCCACTCCCCAGCCAGCCTCTGTCTTCCGGTCCGTCAGCCCTTCCAAATTGTCCCCTGACCGCCAGCCTACTCACCCGCCTCCTTGACAAAAGGCAAAAAGAACTAGAAAAGAAGTAAAAACTGGCTGGGGGGGTTCACCAGCTGTGCGCCTTCACGCCGGAGCCTCGGTCTCTGCGTCTACGCCAGGCGCCGCCACCCGGGAGTTTCCTGGACCCGCCATCCGGACTGGACTCTCCATCCTAGCTGCTGGGCCTGCACCTCCCAGTTCCCTCTTCCCGGACCAAGGCTCTTGGAACCGCCCCCTCAGCGTTTCCAAAACAGCCCTTTGCTCTTAAAAGAGTCTGTGTCAGGCCGGCATGCCCTGTCATTCCCTGCCCCGTCAGGCCCAAACCGCAGGGACTCACTCCCTGGCTTCGGACCCGCTCCCCTCTCTCCCACCGCAGGGTCAAGGTGCTAACGCTCCTCCACCGTGCTTGAAGACACCCTCTCCCACCCGACGCCCCTGAGCAGTCCTCCGGAGCAGGCAGTGGGGACTACAGGCCCAAATAGAAGAAGTGAAGTTCTGGTCCGAACTAGATGCGCTGGTCCCAGCCCGCTGGGGTGCCTGCAGCGACCGCTGGAGTAGAAAAGAGAGAGGAACGCTGAGCGTGCCCGCACCAGTCTGTTCATATTTAATTTACAAAGGATCCTCAGATTCCGAGTCGGGTGGTCTCTTTAGATGCAGCGCCCCTGGCCCACCTCTCCCCCACTTCCCCAGCTCATTAAAATGCTCCACACTCAAGTCCGTAGGTTGATCTCCTCAGAGACCCTAAACCCGCGCCATCAGCCCACTGCCAGAGGACCCTGCGGCCGGGTGTGAAGTCTCGGGGCCACGTGCGCCCGGAGAGCTCAATGTCTATGCGCAGACCGCCATGGGCTGCGCAGGGATATAGAAATCGAGTTTTAGCCAAATGCCTTGACATCCCTGCGCCTCCACCTTCTTGTCCTTAAAAGAAATATCGAGGTTTCGGCCGAGCCAGAGAGGGAGAGTCGGGAACAGCGGGTATTTCGAGTCTGCTGAGGACGGCTGTTGTGTGATGGTGTGAGACAGTAGGGCGGTGGCGGCAGCGGAGGCTTGGGGGGCAGTGTGTGGTGTTGACAGGTGTGTTTGCTTGGGAGGCTGTGAACGCGTATTGGCGGGGGTGTGGGAGGGAGAGAGACGCTTACATTTAAATTCCCAGCACAGTGTTCAAGAGGTGCAGCCGATTTGTAATCACCCCTTTCGATGCCGCGGTCTGCTGCAGGGGGTACCATTCTGCTCTAGCTGGCAAGAACTCAGGGTGCACGCCTGGGTGCGCTCAGGCCGGATTCCTGGGAGAGTAGACTGAGAACCGTGCGCCCCGCCCCACCCGGCGCTGGACTATGGGCTTCAAGCTAATGTAGCTACAAAAGACGAGATGTAGAGTCCCCCTTAAGAGGCAGGCAGGGGCGGCAGTGGGCTGGGGAGGGGCGCCGCTTCCCTGCGCGTCCTGCAGGGCCAAGCGTTCTGTCTTCGCGTTGGACAAGCTGGAGGGGCGGGGAGACTAGGGCTTGTATCTACTCAGATCCAGGCAAAAATGGCAGGGAGGGTGAGGCGCTCTGCTAACACTATCAATTATGCATCGTGTTGAACGTAGCTTCGGGGAGGAGGCGGCTGGTAGGGGGTGTGCAGGAAGGAAGGGTCCGCGGGAGCCGGGCTGCGCGCTGCTCAGCCGGTCCCACTCCAGGCCTGCCTGTGCCACCGTCTGGGTAAGCAAAAAGAGTTTAAATTAAGGCAAAGACACGCCCTCACCCCTTCCGTCGTGCGCCTGTCCTTCCCCAAATTCCTCAAAGACGGTTTGTCTCACGTGTTGAGGGACTTAAAAGCGGCTCGCATTCAATTAGTAGAGAAGCTCACCGGCCCCGGCAGGACCCGCGCATGAGGGTGAGTGCGCGTGAATGTGTGTGCGTGCGGGGGCGGGGGAGGGAGAAGGTGAGTGTCTCAGGTGAAGGTGTGTTTTTGGAAATGCGAACGTATCGATAGCTCAACACATTGGCGCGACTATTACACGATGATGGGTAATTCTAACATGTGAAGGTCGACTGTGTGGAGGGTGTTGAGAGTCTGTGAGTGTGCGAATGTGTTTGAACGTGGTAGGTCGGCGTGATTAGGGAATAATGACAATGTCTGCAGATGTGTAAATATGGGTGGATGTGTATTATGGGTGTGCGTGAACTGGGAAGGGCTAAACTGAGGACAGTGGGCATGGGGTCCCCGTGAGACCAATGTGTCTCCACCACAGGGGAGAGCCTCTATGGCTTTAACAAATGTCGACGATGCGGGTGGTGGGAGAGGCTGTGCGCGTCCCTGCAGAGCCCGGGAGCGCGCGGGGACGCTTCAATCTGCAGCCAGCAAGAAGTGAGGAGAACAGGCGCAAAAGGAAAACCTGAAGTGGGACCTCAGAGCCAGGGGAGTCCCCAGAATTACCGGTCCTCTTCTCTGCCCCTCTTCCCTCCCCCGTCTTCCCCACAGAAGCAGCAACAGATACGGGAAGTGCCCTTGGGCTGTCGTCCTGGCTCCGCGACAGCGTGTCTGGAGAAGGGGCTGTAGCCTGAGGGCAGCGCGCCGGGAATCAGCAAGCAGCGGGTAAGCCGTTGGGACCAACCCCACAGACCTCGACCCAGTTTGAAGTAGATCCCGTCTAGGATGCCTGGGCTCGCAGGAGTGGTCTGGGCATGACCAGGGAGGAAGGGAGGGCCCTCTCCCTGGTGCAAAGGCGGCTTGCAGAACCGCATCCCCAAAGACTGGAGTGTGGGAGGGGCTCCCGCCAACGTGCCAGGAGCCCTAGGTAAAAGCAGGCAGTCTGTGTGTATGTCCGTTTGTGTAGCTGAGGAAAAGAAGGTTTTATTGGGGGGAGGGCCCTCAGGCATCGTGGAGTGGCAGAAAAGGGGAAGAATCTTGAACCTTCTCCTGATTCCTTAGCTAGTAGCAGCCCCCATGACTCCTTGGCTGGGGACCACTCTGGCCCCCAGGAGTCCCTTGGGTTCATCAGGAGAGGAGTGGGGAATCTTTAGTGATATCCCCCCAATGTTCCTGGTCCATGTATGGGGACGACCTTCTTCTTCAGACGGAAGATTGACTAACTGGTTCTTCAGTCTTGGGAGTTGCAGCCCAGACCAGGAGGCTTCCGTGGCCTCTGGAGGCAGTCCTGCGAATCTGTTTCACCAGGTCCCAGCCTTCTGCTTTCCACCCCAAGTTCTCGGCATTGCTGATCCACTGGGATTTAAATCTCAGCGGAGGGCTTTGTGCACACGCAAGAGCACGCCTGTGTCCCTGTGTGTAGATCGGTTCCTGTGAGGACTTGTGTCCTTGTATCTGTCAGTTGTCACAATGAACAGGAAAGCACTTTGCACATGGTGGAGAAGGCAGAACAAATACTGGGTTCAGCTGTGAGAACAATGAGGTCTCCAGGGTATATTGTATCCGTGTCTGGGTATCTTTGTGTGTCTACGAAATGTGTTGTGCACCTCTAACCCCCTGCAGAAGTTGGCAGTTTGATGGCGGTGCCAGAGCATGTGTCTGTATTGTGCGTCTGTATGGGCATGTGTGCGAATGCTGTGCGTGGGACAAAGAGTTCGAGGGAGGACAGCTGGTCGTGAACAAAAATATCCTTTCTGTGTATACCTTTCACGGAGTTAACCAAAGGCTTAGAAACGCAAAGATTGTGTGAGCCATGGGCACACCGGCGAGAGGCCAAGCCTGTGGAGGGGCCAGAACCTGGTGAGGGTAGGGTGTAGGTATGGAAAAAAGAGTGAGGTACAAGGCTGCTGGAAAAGGAAGCCAGGACCCTGAAAGGGGTAGTCCATTGAATCCTGAGAGTTTTACTGAGCTCCATTCGTGCCCAAGAGAGGCGCAAGGGCACAGGGAGAAATGTTGAGGCCCGGCTTAGACGGGTTTGTGGAGGCAGAGCTTGGTAAGAGAGGAAGCTGAGGCTCCGTGAGTCACCTTCTCCCTCCTCCCCCTACCCCCACTTTCATCTGCAGGATCCGCGATGATGTCCTTGAGGTCCCTGTGGCTGGCCTGGGCGCTGCTAGGAGTGGCCGGCGCGTGCCCAGAGCCGTGTGCCTGCGTGGACAAGTACGCGCACCAGTTTGCTGACTGCGCCTACAAGGAGCTGCGAGAGGTGCCGGAAGGACTGCCGGCTAACGTGACCACGCTTAGTCTGTCGGCCAACAAGATCACGGTGCTACGGCGCGGGGCCTTCACCAATGTCACGCAGGTCACGTCGCTGTGGCTGGCTCACAATGAGGTGCGCACGGTGGAGCCGGGCGCGCTAGCTGTTCTGAGCCAGCTCAAGAACCTCGACCTGAGCCACAACCTCATATCCAACTTCCCATGGAGTGACCTGCGAAACCTGAGCGCTCTGCAGCTGCTCAAAATGAACCACAACCGCTTGGGCTCGCTGCCCCGGGACGCACTCGGAGCGCTGCCGGACCTGCGCTCCCTGCGTATCAACAACAATCGGCTGCGCACACTGGCTCCTGGTACCTTCGACGCGCTAAGCGCACTGTCACATCTGCAACTGTATCACAACCCCTTCCACTGCGGTTGCAGCCTTGTGTGGCTGCAGGCCTGGGCCGCAAGCACCCGGGTCTCCTTACCAGAGCCGGACTCCATCGCGTGCGCCTCGCCTCCCGCGCTGCAGGGGGTACCGGTGCACCGCCTGCCCGCCCTGTCCTGTGCACCGCCCAGCGTGCGTCTGAGTGTGGAGCCGCCGCCTGAGGCGCCCGGCAGCCCCCTGCGCTCTGGCCTGGCGCTCACGCTACACTGCGTCGCGGAAGGACACCCCATGCCCCGCCTGCAATGGCAACTTCAGATTCCGGGTGGTACCATAGTCTTAGAGCCGCCAGTCCTGAGCGGAGAGGACGACAGGGACCATACGGAAGACGGGGAGGAGGAAGCAGATGGGGACCGGCAAACGCCGACGGAAGCCCCAACCCCGACTCCGGCACCGGCTTGGCCCGCGCCCCCAGCCACCCCGCGTTTCCTTGCCCTCACAAATGGCTCCCTGTTGGTGCCCTTCCTGAGTGCCAAAGAGGCAGGCGTCTACACATGCCGTGCCCACAACGAGCTGGGCGCCAACTCCACGTCAATACGCGTGGCAGTGGCGGCGGCCGGGCCTCCAAAGCATGCTCCAGGAGCAGGGGAAGATCCGGATGCGAGGGCCCCAACCTCTGACCGCAAGTCCACAGCCAAAGGCCGTGGCAACAGCGTCCAACCCTCCAAGCCCCAGGGCAAAATAAAAGGCGAAGGCCTGGCCCGGGTTAGCAACCTCGGGGAGACGGAGGAAGTGCCAAAGGAGGAGGAGGAGGCAGGTGAGGGAGAGGAGGCGGAAGACCAGGTCTCAGAGGATCCCATGGAGGAGAAGCGCTGTGGCCATGGGGACCCCTCGCGGTACGTGTCCAACCACGCATTCAACCAGAGCGCGGAACTTAAGCCCCACGTCTTTGAGCTGGGCGTCATCGCTCTGGATGTCGCGGAGCGTGAGGCGCGAGTGCAGCTGACGCCGCTGGCGGCGCGCTGGGGCTCTGGGCCGGAGGGGGCTCGGGGAGCCGGGCGGCCGCGGCGGCGGCCGCTACGCCTGCTCTATCTTTGCCCTGCGGGGGGCGGCGCAGCAGTGCAGTGGTCTCGCGTGGAGGAGGGCGTTAACGCCTACTGGTTTCGCGGCCTGCGGCCTGGCACCAACTATTCCGTGTGTGTGGCGCTGGCCGGCGAGGCCTGCCATGTACAAGTGGTGTTCGCCACCAAGAAGGAGCTGCCCTCGCTGCTGGTTATCGTGGCTGTCAGCGTGTTCCTCCTGTTGCTCGCCACCGTGCCCCTGCTGGGCGCCGCCTGCTGCCATCTGCTGGCCAAGCACCCCGGCAAACCCTATCGTCTTATCCTGCGGCCGCAGGCTCCCGACCCCATGGAGAAACGCATCGCCGCCGACTTCGACCCGCGTGCCTCCTACCTAGAGTCAGAGAAAAGCTACACCGCAGGCGGCGAGACGGGCGACCAGGAGCCAGAGGAGCCTCCCGGGGAGGGCCTTGACGAAGACGCAGAGCAGGGTAACCCAAGTGGGGGCTTGCAGAGGGAGGAGAGCCTGGCAGCCTGCTCGCTGGTGGAGTCCCAGTCCAAAGCCAACCAAGAGGAGTTCGAGGCGGGCTCCGAATACAGTGATCGGCTGCCCCTGGGCGCCGAGGCGGTCAACATCGCGCAGGAGATTAACGGCAACTATAGGCAGACAGCCGGCTGAGCCAAGGGCCAGCTCAGCCCGCCCCCTCCCATCCCCCACCTTGGGTGCCAGAGACCAGAAGCCTAGGGCTGGTAGGATTTACGCCCCTCCCAACCCTCACTTACTCCCCCTCCTCATCACACCGCAATCTTGACTACCGGGGGCTTTCTAGTGCGGAGTGGGACGATTTCACCAGTTCCCCTGCCACCCACGACCGTTATTGTCCTGAATTCCCCTCACGGCAAGCACAGTTTTCGCTTCTCCCTTCCCATATAAGACACCTCGCGCTGACCGTGAATCGAAATCCATGCGACTCCACTCCCATCTTAATTGTTGTTTGCAAAATCCTCCCCACAGCCCGCCCACCATAGGCTCTGGAGCCAAAGGAAATGGGAGACGTTGGAAACATTTGGTGGTAATGTTGTGGCTCGGGGGTCTGCCCGGGACCTGCAGCAGATGTCCCTAGCGTGGAGAGCCTCGGCCCCTACTCCGCCCTTTGCTGGGTGCAAGTCCCAAAAGCCAGGAATCAGCAGCAACTCCCTAGTTTTTAGTTTCAAAGTCCCCTTACCACTGGGAACCAAAGCCTTTTTGTCCCCCCACCTCTACTCCGCTTTGACCAGCTGGAGCAGAGCCCGTTGCCTGCGTCTCCTGTCAGCTCCTCGCTCCGATTTTCGTATTTTCGCTGTTTTCAAAGACAGCGACACTCTGGGTCTGGTGCTAACACACCCTTCCCAGCCTCTGGGAAAATTGGGTGTGGTGGGGAAGAGATGGGGCGAATTCATTTTCTCTTTCCCTCTCTCCTAAATTAAGGCGCCGCGGAACCGCGCGCCCTTTTTCTGCTGAGGGTGCGGACTTGGTCGCGGGCCACTTTCGTTGCGGAAGAGTTGGGGTTTCCGGAGATCGGTGCGCCTGGCAGCTCCGCTTCCGCTGCTGCAAATGACCCAGACCTCAGCTGGAAATGCGCCCGGGGCACAGGAAGCTAAGTGTGGCCTCCCAGGCCCAGTCTCTCGTGAGGGCTTGCGCCCTACTTCGCACAAAGCCCGAGTGTGACCAAGCGGCGGGATCCGGACGCCCCTGGGTCCTCCCGGCTCCCCGCCCCGCCCCTCCTTCCGTGAGAATAGTATTTGCCTGGCGCGAAGCCCTAGACTAGCGTGCTCTGTAGGAGAAAAGTCTGTGTCCTGTAAAGTGTGACCGTGTCGTGTAGGGGGGCGGGCGGGCCGGCAGGTGGGTCGGGAGGGAGGGCAGGGAAAGGTGGACGCGGCGCGGCTGCTCGGGCGGGGGTCCTTTCTTCGTCTTGAGGGAAAGGGTCGGGGTTGAGGTGGGTGTTTTCGGACGTCGGGACCAGCCCTGTCTGAGAAGTGCAGCACAAATGAGGGCGGGCCGGGGCCTTTTCTAAAGGCGTCTGTGTGTAAACAGTCAATAAAACAATGGATTTGAACTGGGCTTGGTGACTCTTTGTAGGGGGACAGAAGAGGGAAGCCTGGGGATGCAGGAGGAAACCGCAGAAGAAAGGAGCCCCTAGGATCTTCCCACTGGGATCCTTTGCGTGACTTTGTGTTTGTTTGTCCTGTGATTTCGCCAGGTTGTTTACAAGCAAGGCCTGCTTTTGGTGCCTCCAGCTCCTGGATGGAAGGGTGAAATGAAACCACGTGTGATGGGGAGGCCAGAGCCAGTCGGGAGGGCTTGCAGGAAGGGAGAGGTGGGACTCTGCTGACTGAACATGGGAGCTCTGGTATTGGGTGTGGGAGTGTGTTGTGTGTGCACAATCCTCTTTGGGTTGACTCTGTCCCTATGATGGGGTATGGTTGTGTGTGTGTGTGTGAGGACTGCCTCTGAGTTCTCTGAAAAGCCAGTGGGGGGATTCATAGGGGCAAGTCTGCTGTGGATTGCACAACAAAGTCACACATAACACAAACCACAGAGAAAGCAAATGATGGAGAGCAGAAAAGAGGACACCTGGCTAGGATGATTCCACAGAGCAAGCTGGTGCCTTAGTCCAGGAGCCAAGTGTGTGTGGGAGGGGGAGAAGGGTGCTCAGTGAATGAAACATGGGCAACTGACAGGGTGTGTGCTGCTGTTGGGTGGGCTAAGGGGGGTGCACATATGGGACCAGGGTTAGAAGCACACTGATTTAATAGTCCTAGAAATGGGGCTTCTTGGGTAGGGAGCAGGAAAGACAGAGGGAGCAAGAGAGGGGATGCTGTACTCCTGACCAGCCTCAAGCCTCAGCTGAATTCCTCGCAGGATAGGGAGTGGCCAGGAAGGGAGGTGGCAGAGGAAGGGAATAGAAATTAGGGGAGCAGATTAAGATTTCATTCCTACTCTCCCTTCTTCCTGCTTCCAATCTCTTCTCATGTCTCCCCTTCTCTGTGGATATCAGGTTTTCCTAATTGGACCAGCCAGGGTGGGGACCAGACACCCAGCATCCTATCCTAGCCTGTCTACTGGCAGAAGCGGTGGCTGCGATACTGCCCAATGCCAGAGCCCAGTTTCCCTGCCCAGACCAGCAAAGCTCTCTCAGAGGAAAAAGCCCTCTAAGAGTCGCAGCTTGAGCCCAGCCACTGCAGCTCACTCCAGTGTCAGAGACACAACTTAGAAATATAATCTCTTCTTATAAAAGCTTTGTTCTACCTGCAAATGTAGCCTTTGAGCAGGGGACAGAGACTGGCCCAGTTCCTATAATTGGCTCAGGAATCCACCCACTTGATTGCATTTGGACACAGGCCTAGCTGGGCCATGAGGGCTTAGTGGTTTCAGTCTAACCCAGTCCTCTGGCAACGTATATGGTGGGAGAAGAGAAGAGATCCTTCCTGATCTTCCTGTCCTAAGGAGTGGGGGCCCTCCTGGAGGCCCCCTTGGGTTCTGAGTTCCCCCCCAGGGGAATATGCAGAGTCAATGAGAGTTCTGTCTCTGGGCCAAGCTTCCCACCAGATGAACACACACCACTCAGCCAGGCCTCATGTTCCGTGGTCAGGGCAGGGACGGGCAGGCGCTGCGACGCTCCCCTGCCTGCCCACCAAGACACCAGGCCCCTCAGGGACTCTACAGCTTCTGTCCAAATATTTGGCATATGACAAAATGGTTCCCAGCCTCTGGCCTTCCTTCCAGTCTCCTTCTAAATCTTATTCTGTCATTAACTCCCCCTCTTTACTCTTTGTTTTCTCTTTCTGCCGCTCCCTTTTTTCTTTAAGAAATCTCGGGCTTAGAAAGGACTGTAAAGATTTGCTAATTCGACTACCCATTTGGGGTTTGATACTTTTCTAGAGTCTCCATCAGGTGGTTGTACGGCCTCTGTACTTACCCAGAGATGGCGAGCTCACTACTCATTTCCTGTCCCAAGAAACCAATCATTGAGCAGTTTCACGTGTCTCTCTCCCTCACTTGACTCCCTCAGGCCTGACTCTGCCATGGGCATGAGCTCTGTGAGACCCTGCAGAGCCTTGGAGGTGTAATCCCCACCTCTATCTCTCATTCCAGGGGTCCAAAGCTTTTCATCCAATGCCAACCCCCCCGCCTCTTTTTGAGCATCTACTATGTGCTTCAGGTGCTGAACTAGCTCAGCAATCTCCAGTGTCTTCTGTCAGGTTGAGCGGAGAGAAAGAGAGAATGTGTGTTATGTGTGTGTATTGGGAGGACCTGGAAAATGGTCAGAGAATGTAATATGACAGCAGTAGCCTTGAAACTCAGAGCAGTTTATCAGGAGCAGTAATTCTTTGAGCTACAGAAACCAGATACCCAGGATGTGGCCTTGAATCAGATTGGAAACCTGTCTGCAGAAAGGTGATTTGAAAGGAATGCCCCCCAACCCCACAGTGTCTCCTAAAGATCAGCTAGAATGAGAGCTATCTTTAGGTCATTAGAGAAAGTCCATTAATATAAAAGGACAAAGGGAGGCAGGGCTTCTTTGAGGAAGAAACAACTGGTGTAGGGTCCTCTGTTTCTTCATCTTGTATTGGAATGTAGTCCTCCACCCATTACATTGAATAACAACCACACTAAAGTTCACATCTCTGAAGAATACTTGAGTCAGTAAATGTTTGGACTGTTACTCCCTGGTGGCGATACTAATCTCAGTTTATCATATATCCACTTTGGTAGGTAAAGGAAAGTGGGAGGAGGGAGTCTTGATAATGACTGCCTTGCCCCAGATTTGTTAGTATCAGGGCCCCAGTTATGAAACACTTCAGAGGAAAAGAGGGACCTTCAGTCTGCACAGCAGGAGGCATCACCTGTAGAGAAAGAACTATGACTTCATGAGCACTGAGCAAGAGAAACTGGGGGACCTTGTCGGGGACAAGGTGCTTTCGCTGTCCAAAAGCCAAGCCCAGGTACTAGGACACAAGAAAGGCCCTTATAGAAGCCGTAAAGTGCCACATCTGACCTAACAAATACCTTTTACCTTGTAAATCTCTGTAATAAAATATTGACAAGAGCAATTCTGCTGGAAAATTGGGGATGGAGCAAGCAGAGCCATTTAGATTGTAATATGTCAATTAATTGATTGCATTCGCAACTTACCAACCTACACATATGTGTTTGATGACAAGATTTTGCCTTAGGACTCAATAGAGAATAACATTACATTGAAAATGAAAGATCTGTTGTGACTGACATATAAAAGAAATTGAATTATAAAATGTCTTGCAACGTTAGTGTTTGATTCAAAATACGGTCAGTGTTTCTAATAAAACTTGATATGGATATTTTTTAAAAAGCCATTCAAAGACCCCATGATGGGTAGAAAGAAAATAAAGCTAACTTGTTGGGTTAAATTAGTTGGAAAAACTTTGTATCATCCTTTGGTTGAATAAGTAATTTAGGTAATTTGAAGATGGCATGATTTTTTTAAATTTTGCTAATTGCATATGCTTTGTCTGGACATGTGAATGTAGGTTTAATAATTAAGTTTAAGCCCACATGGAATAAGGAGAATAAAAGTCTTTATATTTTTATCAACTGTTTAAACATGTCCCCTTGTGTATTAGGAGTTAATTTGGTTTAGGAAAATGAGATGCATTTTCTCTTAGCAACACTCTAGCAAGCTGGTCCTTAAATTGAGTCTAAAAGCCATTCAAAGCATCCAGCCATTTGAGAGAAAAACTGCCAGGATCACAAAGATCAGAGAGGAACTTCACAAGAATTGCTCGATGTTCAAATGGGAAAAGAATGGAAATGGAGAATTAATTATCAATGCTTTTTAATAAAAATGGCTTATACGTATTAGGCTGGATAAAAATGCTAATGGTCACCTAGTAAATATTAATAATAAACATTTAAATAAAAACTAATTAAACAAAAGACTAAAATTAATTAAACAAAAAAGTAGTTCATGTTCACTGAACTCTTACCATATTCCAGGCACATATTGTGGAATTTATAAGCATTATTTTATTAATCCTTACAATAATCCTGTGAGGGGATAATATTGTTATTTCAATTTTATAGGCAGAGAAACCAACAAGCAGAGAAGATTAGTAATTTGCCGAAGGTCACACAGCCAGTGATTTGGAGGGCTGAGATTTGAATTTTTGTTGTCCGACTCCAACACCAGAGTTCTTAGCCACCATGCCAAACGTCCTCCTGAATCTCTATAAATCAGTTTTTAAGTAAAGGATACTATATTTTATACATGGTTAATTTTGCTGCTAATTGTGGAGTTTGTCTAGAAAAAGGGTTTCTCTCACTGTCTTTCTTGCTTCTCAAAGTAGCCTGTTTTCCCTGATTATAAAAGTTATGCATGATTAAATGTAAATGGGTATAGCTATATTGGACCAATCTTTGACCGTATAGTAAGGTTAAAGATACATATGGCTTATGATTCAGCAATTTCATTTTGGAGCATAAACCGAATGAAAATGGGCACTTATGTCCATCAAAAGGCAAATGTCTTTCAGAGGACACAAGCATCAGAATGTTCATGGTGACTTTATTTGTGATAACCCCAAACTGGAAATAAACCAAATATACACCAAAAGTAGAATGGAAGAGAAAACACAGTGGTATATTCATACAATGGAATACCACATAACAATGGAAAAGAACATATTGCAACTACACATAACAGCATGGATGTCACAATGTTGAGTGAAGGAAACCAGACACTAAAGAACATGTAATGCATGATTTCAATTATATGAAATGCAAACATAGGCATAACTAACTTTTGGTGATACAAGTCAGAATAATGTTGGAAGAGACTGACTAGGATTGGGAGGGAGCTCAACCGTGTGTTCTGAGATGCTGGAAATTGTTCTGTATCTTGATCTGGGTAGTGTTTTCACAGGTGTATACCTATGTAAAAAACCATTAAGCTATATACTTGAGATTTGTGCACTTTATTGTATTTATTATACCTTGATTTTTAAAAATGGAAAAATAATGCTTGGAAATAAGGCAACAAAATGGTATGTACTCTTTATGGAACAACATTCTTCCATACAGTAGCCACTAGCTACACAAGGTTATTTTTATTTACATTTAAAGTAATTAAAAAAAATTAATTTCCTTAATCACACTAGCCACATTTCAAGTGCTCAAAAGCCACACATTGCTAGTGGCTACTGTATATTGGGAAGCAGAGATAAAGAACATTTCCATCAGGGAAAGTTCTATTGGTAGTGCTCTTATAGGAAATTGAAAAAATATGTAAGTATAGAAAAAATAATTTCTTACTTATAGTACCTCCATCCAATGAAAGCCATAGTTAACATTTTACATTTCTTCCAGTCTCTTTCTAAAATAATTTTTATTAAATTGCACGAGTAACATATAAATGCATTCTTGTCCTAAAATAATTAAATACTGATTAACTGAAACTCCCCTTAACCATCAACCCAGAGCTCTCCCCAGTGGAAACCCCTCTTACCAGAGCAACATGTATCTTTTCAGACCATTTTTGCATGCATTTGTAGAAATGTATGTATCTGTATGGAAATATAAGCAGTGTCATTAACACCCCCAGCTCAGGGAACTCCCGTCTGTTCAGTTCAGTTCCCCCAAGTTCATGGCAAAGGTGTTATCTCCACCATCCACACCCACCAGGGACCTAGGGCTCTACCCCTCCTCATCTTGAGCTACTGTGATCCTGGGATAATGTAAGAATAAATGTCACCTGGGGCACTCAGACGAGGGACAAAGCACAGTCTCAGTGTTGCCAGAGCGAGATTTTAACTGACAAACAGTGGAATCTTGGCTCTGTACTGACTATGTGAAGGGCTAGCCTGTAGCCAGAGCCAAGCCCAGTGGTGGTACTTGGTGGGTGAAGCCTGGGAGGTCTGCAGGCATGACTCAGCACTAACTGGGGCCTCTCACAAAGGTCTCTGACTGCTTTCATGCCACAGTGGAGCACAGATTCTTTCATGAGGCTGCCCAGGATCCTGTTGGTATGACATAATTATTTTCTCTCTGAGTAGCCCTGCAGGGACATATGGCACAGGCTCTCTCTGACTCAAACCAATACAATTGTCAGTGTTTACTTTTTGAGTTAAGTTCTTAATTCATTAATTTTTAAATTTTCTTCATTTTCATATATGCCTTTATAGCTATTAATGTCCCCCTAAGGACCACTTTAATAGCATGCCCCAAGTTTTGATAGCTAGTGTTTGCATTGTCATTTAGTTTTAAATATTTTATTTCCATGAGATTTGTTCTTTGACTCATGAAATATTTAGACATGTGCTTTTAAATTTCTGAATATGTTTTTTCCTGCAACTTTGGTTTTGGTTTTGATACTAATTCAGTTGCAGAGAATATGGACTGTGTGATGATGGCTATTTGACTATTAAAACTTGTTTGGAGGAATCATATATAGTTCTCTTTTTTTTCTTTTTTTTAGGAGAGCAAGGTACAGGCTTTTATTTAGAAATAAAGTGAGAGGAAAGAGCTCCCGGCTTATGCCAGGAGGGGACAAGAGAGTCCTATAGTTAATTTTTGTGAATGTTTTTGTATGTTTGAAAAGAATGTGTATTCTTGAAGTGTTGGGTTCGTGATTATATGCTCAGTAGGTGAAGTTTGTTAGTTTTATTGTTTATATCTTCTATTTCCTCATCAAGTTTTGGTCTACTTGTTGTATTCATTTCTGAAAAGGTGTGTTAAGCTCTCCTTCTGTGATTGGAGATTTATTTATTTTTCCTTGTAATTTTCCTCATTTTGCATAATATATTTTTGAGGCAATGTCATAAGGTATGTTCTTTTTCAGTTACATTTTCATTGAAGTATAACATATATACAGAAAAATATTTTCACTAAGAGAAAACCTGTGTAACCAGTACTCAGACCAACAAAAAGAAAACAAGGAGCCCCCAGCACCCTCTCATGCTCCCCCACTCACTCCCCTGTCCTCACACTCCAGACTTCTAACATCAAAGACCAGTTTTGCCTTAACTGAGGTTATGTTTGTGAGTCTCATCCATGTTACTGCACAGTTTGTTAATTCTCACTGTTGTATAATGTTACATTGTGTGAATATACCACAATTCATTTACTCTCACTACTATTAACAGACATGTACACTGTTTCCAGTTTGGGACTGTTAGAAATAATGCTGTTATAAACATTCCCATATATGTCTTCTAGGGAATTTACACATTTTTGTTGGAATGCAATTGCAAGACAAAACAGTATGCATGCGCTTAGCAATGGTAAATATCAACAAACAGTTTTTCAATATATATCAGCTGACTCTTGCACATCCTCATCAATACCTCAGTAGTCTTCACCAACACTCAGAACTGTCTGCTTTAGGTTTTAAACATTCTGTTGGGTATGTAGCAGCATTGTACTGTGATTGTAATTGGCATTTCACTGATAATTAATATGAGCACTGTGGTTTATTGTATATTTGGATATCCTCTTCTTTAATGTGTCTTTTATTCATTCTTCTATTGGGTTGTCTGTCCTTTTCTTTTTGATTTGCAGTGGTTCTTTATATATAGTGGATATGAGTTCTTGGTATTTAAAATGTCTTCTCCCTCTCTATGGCTTCTCTTTTCATTCTTTTATGAAAATTTGCTCTTCATTTTAATGCATTCCAATTTACTGATTTTTTTTCTCTGTGGTTAAAATATTTTTAGAATGTTTAAGTAATCTTTGCCTATCTCAAGATCATGAGAATATTCTCTTATGTTTTCTTCTAAAAGCATTACTATTTTACCTTTTACATTTAGATCTATAAGACACCTGTAAGTTATTTTTTTGTATGAAGTAAGGTGGGGTCAAGATTCATTTTTTTCCCATGTGGATATCCAGTCGACACTACACCATTTATTGAAAAAGTGATTTTTTTTTCCTCCACTATGAAGCCTTGGCACATTTGTCATTGGTTAGGTGACCATGTATGTGTAAGGGTTTTTTCTGGATTCTCTGATCCTGCTTCTGTCATTTTTATCTGTCTGTGACTCTTCTGTGTCCCTCTTTGAATTTTAAGGATCCTTGTGATCACACTGAGTCTACCATAATCCAGATAATCCAGGATAATCTTCTGATTTTAAAGTCAGCTGATTTACAATTTAATTCTGTCAGCAATCTAACTTATTCACAGGTTCTGGGGATTAGCATGTATATATCTGTGGATGGCCATTATTCTTCCTACCACAATGAATGATCCAGATTTTCTACATCCTTGCTAACATTTGGTGTTGGCACTGTTTTTTATTTTAGTTATTCTGATAGGTGTATTGTGACAGCTCATTGTGGTTTTAATTTGCATTTCCCTAATGGCTAATAATGTTGAACATGTCCTCATGTGTTTATATGCCATCTGTATATCCTTCTCAGCAAAATGTCTGTTCGTGTCTTTTGCCCATTTTCTAATTGAATTGTTTGCTTTTTTTAACTGTTGAATTTTGAAAGCTGCTTATATATTCCAAATACTAGGCCTTTGTTGGAGATGTGGTTTGCAAATATTTTCTCCCACTCTGTAGCTTGTCTTTTCTTAACAGAATTTTTCATACGGCAAACATTTTAAATTTTGATGAGGTCAAATTTAGCAGTTTTTCATTTTATGGATTGTGCTTTTGGTGTCAAGTCAAAGAACTCTTTGCCTAGCCCTAAATCCTGAACATTTCTTCTTATATTTTTTCCTTTATTTCCAATTTTTATAGTTTTACAATTATAGGTTTTACCTGTACATCTATGATCCATCTTGAGTGAATTTTGGTCTAAGGTGTGCCATTTAGGTGGAGAACCCATTGCCTATGGCTGTCCAATTGCTCCAACATCTTTTGTTGAAAAGGCTATTTTTCCTCCATTGAATTGCCTTTGCACCTTTGTTAAAAATCAGTTGGGCACATTTAAATAGGTCTGTTTCCAGGTTCTCCATTCTCTTCCATTGATCTATGTATCTATCCCTCCACCAATACCACACTCTATGGATTATTGCAGCCCTAGTAGGACGTAAGTCAAATAGAGTGATCTCTCCCAGTTTACCCTTCCTTCTCAAGATTGTTTCAGCTATTCTACGGGCTGTTCCTTCCCATACAAATTTTAGAATAAGCTTGTCTATGTTTACAAAAGCCTTGCTGGGATTTTTATAGGAATGGCATTGAACTTATAAATATTTTTACTATGTTGAGTCATGTACTTCACACAAGTGGACTTGATTTTTATAATGCTATTATAGCTTTGTGTCCCACAGACACAGTGATTCTGATAAATCTATTTCATGTGATTCCCACTCAAGAAAAGAAATGTGCCTTCACATTTAATTAATAATTTGGCTGGGTATAGAATTCTAGGTTTGAGACTATTTTCCCTTAGTATTTAAAGGCATTGGTCTATTTTGCAATATTGAATATATTCCTGATGGAAGAGACTACTGACATTGACCAAGCTTTAGTGAGAACTGAACACTTCTTATAATTTTGTTCATCTGATGATAGGAAGAGTTTTCCACAGACTATGTGTTGGCTCCTTACATCTCAAACGTTGGTTTCCCCCCCACTATCCTCATATGTAATTCTCAGATACCATAGAACAAATTCATATTATGATACAACATTTGGCCTCTTTGAATCAGAGTGCCAGGTAAGACAACCCAGTGGGCAATGGGGGTATTCCATTTTTATAATCAGGTGACTAGTAATGACAACTACATAAGGAGGTGACTGAAAGCCACATAAACATATGTTATTGAACCCAAACTAAATGTATCCCCAGCTCACTATATTCTTATTCTGACCCCAAATATGCCTGTGGTTCCTTTACTACCACCTGAGCTAGACTGTAACTGCTTTGATGAATAGAATGTGGCAAAAATGACATGTGACTTCTGAATTGAGTGTTAAGAGGCCTTGCAGCTCCCTCTTTCACCTTCTCAGAACCCCCCTGATCATCATACTTTGAAGAAGCCCATCTAGCCTCCTATAGGATGAGAGGCCACATGGAAGGGAACAGAGCCAATAGCCATTATGACTGCTATACAAGTATTGAGGACATCCTGGACGCTCCAGCCCCAGTCAAGCCATCAGCTGACAGCAATCACATGAGCGATCCAAGATAAGACCAGCAGAAGAACTGCTCAGCTCATCAACCCATAAGACTGTGAGAAGCAATAAATCATTTTTGTCTTTAACTAAGTTTTAGAGTGGTTTGTCATGGAACAATAGATAACTGAATGCTTGTACGTTACATATTACTGGATTTTCAAAAACCCAATCTGAATGCTTTTCTTTTCATTGATAACTTATTTACAATTTACTGCATTGGAAGACATTTTCATATCTCTTCCTAACACCTTATTTTGAGTTTCCTATCTACCATGCTTTTTTCATTTTTGTTCCCCCTCCTATTTATTGCCTTTGTTATATAGGTCAAGTCTTATTTATTGTATTTTTCCTCTCACAGTCTGGAAGTTACACATTCTTCTGGCTTTTCTATTCAGGAAAAAAAGAGATATATCTAAACCTGTTTCCCCATTTTTCTGTGGCTATAGGGTGTGCTTTGGGTGTAATTAGGTTGAATTTTACCCATCAGAAGGGAAGCTACTGCTTGTGGCCTGGAAACATATAAAATATTGAATAAAGCAATCAAAATCACCACAGGACAGGAATCCTATGGGTCTGTCTATATGCAGGCATGTGAGTGAAGGTTTATCGGAAAATGCCTGAGGAATACAACTCATCAGCAGTGGTCTCATACTATCCAGCCACCCATCTGACACTTACCAGAAGCATCTGTTTCTGGAGGTTGACTAAGTGTCTACAATTGCCAATTGCTTAGCTTCTGCTTTGCCTTGACCACACTTCAGGCAGGCTTCTGTCTTTCCTACAGGCCCCTGAACTCTGCTCTCCCCCAAGCCCAAGTAACACAAAGAAGTGGGACGTGCCCCCTTTTCAGCTTCTGCTGGGAATTGGCTGAGCACATGGCACACTTCCTGTCAGATCTCACTGGTATTTCCCCTTGTGTGTTCAACTTTCCCAGCAAAGAGTATTTATCTCTGCTTGCCTCTCCTTTACTCCCTAAAAGAAAACATTTTTTTTTCTGTTTTCCTTTCTAATTCAAATCTCTCCCTAAGTCTGGATTTGTGTTTATTTGACAAAATGTAGTCATCACTTGCTGGGAAAACTTGGATAACATCAGAAACCTGGAGAGCGGACTCCTTACAGGCTGGAGGAATACTGCCTCTCTTTCCTAGGATTTAGACTGTTCTTGAAGCATAACAGGTGCTAAATATGTGTTTTCTGAATAAATGAATAAATGACCAGTTATTCAACTCAGGAGACAGAGAAAGAACCTGGGAGACATGGTACCTGGTCCCTCTTAGCCCAGAAGCTAGGTTCTCCCATTCACAGCCTTGGCTTCCAGGGATTCTGGTAACATGTCCTTCTGCTTTGGAAATATGTGCAGTCACAGAGTGGGAAATTTAAAGTTACTTTTCTAAAAGAGTTGTATCATTTAGAAGCAGATCTCTAAAAGCCCTGCTCCTGCAGGAATCAGTGACAGGGTGACAATAAATAACGGAATTCACATGGTTAACTATGATAGTCTCACATGAAGATAAAGCTTGTTGGAAAGACAAAAGTTTTTGCCAGTTACTTGAGTTCCCTACCAGCCCTTGCCTTGCTTTCTCCACATTTACTTTCTCCAGCATCTTGCAACTGGATATACACATGTGGTCAGCAGCAGCCTGGCCCTCCCCAGTGACAGGCAGGAATTTGATCTGTTAGTCCTGGGTGCTCTTGCCAAAGTTGGTCCACTAAGATGTGGTCACCTTCCCCTGAAGCTACTGCTAAGGCCGGTCCCCACCACCTGGTGACTTTGCCAGGCCTTGTTTATCTTTTCATTCTTGAAAGGCTCTGGACTATTTTTGGATCCCATATCTGTCCTCTGATAAATCACCAGTTTCTTATGACTCTGAGAGGCATGGAAAACGACATTATCCAACAGAACCAGCATCCCACTGCAGCAAAAAATAAATTAGTCAAAAGCAATCTGGGCACACATGAACGTTGCCTGTCACCAAACATCCCTAATCACTGGTTTTCCCCATGGAGAGATTTTGCAAAAACATTTATAAAATTTTTATGGCCTGATTTTGATTGTGGCCAATTCTTCTTTCTCCTCTTTACTTAAAAAATGATAATTTAAATCCATTTGTAGCTGATCATCCCTCCTCTGAGCTGTTTGTAATAGTCACAAGCTAGAAACAGAACAATAGTCCAGTTGTAAGAGGCCTTGCCCATCCACTGGAGGGTGCATTCGGTGCTCAGGCTGCAGGCCCCGCCTTCCTTATCTCCCCACACTGGCCTCTCCTGTGGCTAACTTGTAGTCTGGCGGCCTAGTCTGTCTCCCAGGAATCTCTCCACCAGCTGACCCCTGCTTGGTTCATCCCATCCTGACAGAGCACCTTCTCATTCCTGGGGAGCTGAATGGAGCAGAGTCCTTGTCACAGATAACTGATGGCAAAGGTCCGTTTGACCTGTGGACCCACTGGGCTTCCTCGCCCATGAATGCGAGCTGCATCCCAGGAGCCATAGATGCTCACTCTCCCTGCCCTTCCCCAACACAGAGAACTGGGGATATCATATCATGTTAGTAAGATTCTCCCATCGTTCACCCTGCTGAACACTCCCCACTTCTCTCAGTCACAGACAAGGCCTAGAAACAATTAAGATGATCATCAGCGTCACGTTCTGCCTTTCTGTCGGGGCAGTTGAAGAGCTGTGCGTCAGACTAGAAAAGTCACCCTGAAAACCAGCTCTAGCTCGGAGGGGGGACATACTCTTCTTCTGCTCTCTTCTTTGCAGTCAGGGGAGTACTCCCTGGGCTGTGTGCAGCCGCCTGTCTGGGGAGGGAGGAATCTGCTCACCGCACATGGAGGCTGAATCTCACAAGCCTGGGATGAGATAGCTACTTTCAAGTCAATCAGAATTTTTCCTCTCCCCAAAGGACACTAATGCTCCCTCAAAGGCACAGCTGGACATAGCAGCCATGGAAATTGTCCTAGGCATGTCCCACAAACAAACTCTTATTATTGTATTGTTTCCTTGATTTCTTTATGAAACTAAGTAAAGTTATGTTTCTTGATTCAGAGGTTGTAACTAATACAGCCTATAGGGGAACAAAAGGGGAAATTTTGCTAAGAGATGTGTGCTTTACAGTGCAGAGCTGATTCTGTGAGCTTCTCCAGCAAGCATATGCTCTATAGCTTATCAAGGAGTGTGGTGAACATGGCAACAAAAACATGGTCTCCCTAGCTCTCAGGAATTTTGATTTGAAAAATGGAGTTTCAAATTGTTTTCCTGATTTCTATGAAGATCTTAAGGGAATTGTAGAATGTAAGAAACAAAAGACTGTTGCTCTCTTGTCCAAATGCAAACTAAACTTCACTCATCTATCTGCATGTTGGGCAAATGGCATAAATGTAAGTTTTGGGAAAATTCCATTCAGTCTATGAACTTCTTAACAAAGAAAAAATTTTAAATCTTACCTGCCGAATGTCCTGCACATCTTCTACATACGCTGCTGTTAAGAGGTGTGATTTGCTTCCCTGTGATAGTAAGACTTTCATAATGAAATTTTGGGTCACTTTTCCTCAAAGCAGGCAGAAGCACTCAATGAGATTTTTTTATTTATAGAGGCAAAAAGAAATAGCCTCCTTAGACAAATGCATGCATGATGTCTTGCAGAGAGCCATGAAAATTATAAAATAATATTTCAAAGTGTGGACATTTCTCTAATTTGGAAATATATTGAGGATGAGAATGGGGAAAGGGGCTATGATAAAATGGGTGTTTGCGTGGTGCCTCTCCAAACCCACTTGGCGATCTTTGGAGGCCATAGGAAAGGATGAGCCGAGCCCACCTGAATGAGTCCATTTCGGTTTAGGTTGTGATGAAAGCTCACTCAGTGAAAAAACGACTCACTTCTTTGAAAGAAGACTGCTTCAAAGCTCAAAAAAATTATCAGTAGTAAGTGACAGCCAAGTTCAACAGGACCTTCTGAATTACTTTACTTAAAACAGTGACTTTCTGGAAATCCAACTTCAATTTCACAAGTTCAAATTACCTCTCTGCTTTAAAACCATTTTTCCTCAGAAAAGAGATGTAATTTTTGATGACATCCCATGTGCTTCAGGATGTTTTTAAATGATGGACATTTTAGACACGGTAGCTTCTATGAGGAGCTTACGGATATAAAGGACCTGACTGATGTGTGTGAATAGTTGACCTACCCAAACAAGCCTGTCTATACAAAGAGGATGGACGTTCTTGGAGAGGTGGAAATTAATTCCTAAAAAGTTTAAAAACCTGCTATTGCTGGTAAGTAAAATCCTAACTATTCTATGCCAAACACTTGTGTTGCAAGGGTATTTAGTGTGGCGGTGTCATCACAGGGACCTGACTCTAGGAACCAGTGGCATGTGGGCTTGAGTGGAAGAGAGCTGCAAGTCAAAGTGAAATTTATATTTGTCTTGATTCAGTTTCACCACTACATAAAGAGAAGAAGGATGTTCTAAAGACTGTAGGCAACTCCGAGGGGCATTATTGGAAAAGGAAGCTGAAAGAGTATAAATACCCTACTGTAGCATGGGACAGAAGGATGTCATTGTCATTTCTTATTAAATATAGGTATTGTCTGTCTAATTTATTCTATTATATTTACATTTTCCTTTTTAGAAGTCTCACATTCTTGTATCTTAAGAATATACAATATTGGTCTATAAAATTTAAATATCCAATAAAATTTAAATAATTAAAAGAAATTGCTGTGCTGGAGGACAGAAAGATATTGTTATATCTTTAAAATATTGTTATATTATATTGGCATAAAAATATGGTTATATTTTCCTCACACATATTACATATTTCATTAGTCCTGCTCTTAATTAGTACTAATTGTCACCATTGATTATTGTTTTGTTTAAAGAATAGAATTTATGTAACAGAAAGAAAATAACACTGCACAATACATAATTTCAAATAAACACCTATTTTTATGGACTTTTCTTTTTTGGTCTTGCATGACATGGCTGTGTTTTGGGTTCTCTTTTTAAAAGCTGGTCATCATATGTGTCATGCAGTATGGTGCTTCTGAGATCCATCCATGTTGTGTGTATCAGCAGATCAATCCTTCAGTTCCATGGTATGGATATACCACTGTTGGTATTTTAACCTGTTCACTGGCTGATGGATATTTGTGTTGCTTCCAGTTTTTGGTGATTTTGAACAATGCTATTAAAACATGTGCCTGTAGGTTTTTGTACGAACGTATGCTGTAATTTTTCTTGAGTAACTACCTAAGAGTGGAATTGAGTATATAGTAAATGTGTGTTTCACTTGTAAGAAACTCCCAGATTATTTTCCAGGGCAGCTGTACCATTTTGCATCCTCTCTCCTTCCCTAGCAATGTATGAGTTGCTCTGCATTCTAGCTAGCATTTGATATTTTCAGAGTTTTAATTTTTTCTCTTTTTCAGCCATTCTAATAGACGTTTATTTTAGAATTTCACAGCAGCCATTTTGATGGACATCCACAACTGCCTCAAATGGAACTGAGACAAAAAGAAAACAAAGAAAGAAAATTCCTCCTGTGAAACCAGAGAAAGGGGCAGGTGTGGAAAGGCTCCTGGGGAATGTGTGTGACACTGAGCATATTCCTAGTAAAGAACCAGCTTTTGGCTGAGGAAGTGTAGGAGTAGGAGGCTCAGCCACACTCTTTCCTCCCCCAAAGACCCCATTCAGAGCCCAGAAAGTTCTCAAGAGGAAAGAAGGATGGGGGAGGGGAAGGGAGAACTCTGGCTCAAAGGTTCATTCTCAGGTTGACACCCCTGTGAGCTCCAGGAGCTGTCAGTCTGCTGTCAGTCTTGTCCCCTGCTCCATCCCCAGAACCTGGCTCACTGCCTGTCGCCTAAAAGAACCCCCAGACATCCTGCAAAATGATGAGCAAGCGGCTCCAGGCGGCTAGAGCTGCCCCCTCTCACCTTCCCTTTGTGAGCACTGCCCAGAAGCTGCAACAGCAGTCTTTCTGCCGGCCTGGGCCAGCCCCTTTCACCCCCACATGCCCAGTTTGTGGCCCAGTCCAGCTCCTTACACCCATCACACTGTCCCCTCACTGCTTCTCCTCTGGGCAACTGACACAGCCTCCTAAAACTCTCCCTGTGCCCCCAGCCCCTTTCTCTCCCTGCTTTCTAGTCTATCTTACTTGCCCCAGATGCTGAATCTCTGAAGCCTAGCTCTGATCCCACAGCACTCACTCCAGGCCCCTGCACGGTACCCAGGTGCCCACAAGAGAAAAGCCAATGGGCAGCCTGCTCCCGGCTCCCACTCTGGGTCACAGTTCCCACTGGCCCTCTTCAGGCCTCTGACTATTGGTCAAATCCCCCCTTCCAGTCTTTTACCCTGCCCTTTCCTGCCAGAGCCATATCCTATCCAGCCTGTAAGGCTCCTCAACGAACGGAAGAACTAGGGCTTGAGACTCAGACAGACATGGGTTTGAACTCTGGTCCCTTGATGTCCTTATGAAGGGGACACTTGACAAGTTCTTTATCCTGAGCTTTACTGTTCCCTCCTTTAGAATGGGCAATAAAAAGATCTACCTTTCATGTGGTTGAAGGAGATGATATGTATAAAGGGTCTGGCAATGGTAGGTATTGAAAGAACGGTAGGTGTGATTTTTGGTAATTCCTACCTTGAGTAAAAAAGAAAAAAATGTTAAAATAGGAGTATAATTAATTATTTTTTTCGAATCCCCTCCTAGCCAAAACATGGCCCTAAAACTTCAGAGGAACTGCCTGGAAGAGAAAGGGTTTCAGGTGTGGGCCCTGCTGCTACCCTCCCCCTGGCATTTGGGGTCCCCCAGCGTAATGGCTCACACACCCTGGAGAAGCCAATCAGTCAAGATGCTCCCCCAGCTCTCCTCTACCCCTTCCCTGCCCCCAGCCAGTCTTCCTCCCCAGGGTAAGGCTGCACGGACTGAAAGACCAAGTGCAAGTAGGAAGCAGTAGGGATAGCTGAGGACTGTCATCCCCCAGGGTGATCCAGGAGGATCATTGCACTGGGAGCTCCTGTGGGAAGAAGAGAAAGACAAACCGCAGAGTACGGTGCCCAGACTGGGAGCAACTTGAGGGCAGCCACTGGGCCAGGACTGGGCCCAAGGAGTTCTTCCAAGAAGGGGCCTTCAAAACTTCTCCAAAGCAATGGGCCTCCTTGGAGTAGAAAGCCCCCCAGCATTGATGGTATTCTAGAAGGAACGTTATGATCACGGGTTGGGGAGGAGCGAGACATTTCCAATGGGTTCTTTGATGACATACCCTCCCAAGCCTGGCCTCATTCTGGGTCCTACAACTGAGAAGCTTTTGGGGTTTCAAAGGGCTTCAAGCTGCCTCAAAAGCAAAAATAAATAGAAAATGCTCATATGTCAACAAAGCATGTAATTAAGGAAAGTAAGGGCTTTTAGTAGCAGGCAAGATCAGCCACCAGGAGATGTATACAAAGCTGGGTCATTTTTAGTATTTGGTGAAGGCACATTATTCTTTTGACAAAAAGAATAAAGAAAGCAATTAGGAACTCCAGGAAAATCAACAGCTGTACAAAAAAGCCGTCATCCAAACATAAAGCAAACAAAATGGGCATGCTTTTGAGCAACTGATGGAGCATATGAAAACTGAATACATTTGACCTTGGTGCATTCTTAGTCACCATTCAAGTGGCCTGGGCAGCAGGACACTGGATCAGAAGGGGAGGAAATGTCATCTTTGGGTACATACTCCTTGGCCCAGTAGTGAACTATATTCACACAGGCAGGAGAATGTAATATTGGTGGGGGAGGGGTGGTGGTGGTGAGTGTTGTGTTTTTTAACCTTGAAAGTCAGTCTGTGGACAAAATGCAACTGTTGTAATTATGGCTTCAAAACAGTATTTAAATACCATCTTTTACGATGTACAAGTAAGACTGTTACAGACAGGTTGAGAGCAAGAAAGAGGGGAAGAGGAGAGACAGGAAGGGTAAGTTTCCCAGTTTATACAGTGGGAAGCCATTCCGCTGTATCTCCTCTCTGCGGTAGAGGAAGGTGCATTGTTTAGAGCACAAAAGAAACCAGTGGAAGAACCCAGAATATTTTAACTAGCAAAAACCAGGAGTAGGGGAGGGAAGAACAGGAGACAATAAGTGAGCTAAAACCTTACTTTATAGAAGAGGATATTCGTTTCCTAGGGCTGCCGTCACGAAGTGCTCTAGACTGGGTGGCTCACACAAACATTTATTCACATTTCTGGAGGCTAAAGTAGGAAATCAAGGCGTCAGCAGGGATGGCTCCTTCGGTGGGAGACTCTGTTTCATCTCTCTCCTAGCTCCTGGTGGTTTGCTGCCCATCTCTGGTGTTTCTGGGCTTGTAGATTCATCACTCCTGTGTCTGTTTTCATCTTCACAAAATGTTCTCCCCTGTGTCTTTACATTCTGTTCCCTCTGTGTTCCTTTTTTGTAAGGACCCCAATGATACTGGATTAGGGCGCACCCGAAGACTTCATTTTTTAAAATTAAAGTGTCACTGATATAGAATCTTATGGTTTCACATGAGCAACATTGTGGTTACAACCTTCACCCATATTATCACGTCCCTCCCCCCACCCCATGCAGTCACTGTCCATCAGTGTAGTAACATGCTATAGAGTCATTACGTGCCTAAGACTTCATTTTAACTTGATTACCTCTTTAAGGCCCTATTTCCAAATGAGGTCACTTTCTGAGATACTGGAGATTAGGACTCCAATTTATCTTTTTAGAAGGAATACAGTTCAACCCATAACAGTCATTAGATACTGTCTAACGCTTCTATATTGACGTGGTGGTCTGTGCATATAATTTAGACTTAAAACACGTGAGGATCACTCCAGTCCAGTGAGGGGCCCCTGCCCTGAGCCCCGTGCTTTAGAGGACTCTGCTCTGACCCTCCTCTGGCCTAGAGTTGCCAGATTTAGTAGAATTTCAAATAAATAACGAATAGGTCTTTTTTTAGCAGAAATATGTTCCATGTGATATTTGGGACATACTTACACTAAAAAATATTTTGTTGTTTATCCAAAATTAAAATTTAACTGTATGAAAAAAAATTTTAACTGTATGTCCTGTATTTTATCTGGTAATCCTGCCCTAGCCATGCCTTTCCAAGGGGATCTTTCCACCTTGAGCCTGCATCCCCACTTACAGGCCAAGCTTTGAGGACCTGAGACCCTGCAATTCTGTGCCCAAATGAAATGGCCTAAGCCTGCTCCCAGGGCCTCTATAAGCCTTTTCACCTTGCCCTCTCTTCTCCAGGGAGAACCATACCAGGATGTGCGCACCACTCGCCAGAGTCAGTTTGAGGGAGGTGAGGGGTATGGGCAGAGCCTATGTGTGAGAGCTGGGGGTCTGCCCAAGCATACACAATGCCTCTCGTGGTGCAGCATGGAGCCTGGGATGGGAAGAAAAATAGGACAGCTGCAGGCTGGGGGTTAAGGGGCTGAATCTATATGCCTGTCTAGTTCCGGTGAGGGTCTCTGAAGAGTCCAAGAATTCTAGATTTGAACTTGGCCTTCAGGTGGTTATGAAGGTGCATTTGTCAAGGTAGGAGAATACAACATATTATGTAGTTTGTAGGATTTATAACTTTAAAGTATTTAGGCATATGGTATGTGTGCCTCCATGTCCCCTTGTCCCAGGCCCACAAACGTTACAAGGAGGCCTGATGTATGTAACCACAGCAGAACTAAAAACAAACCATCCCAAGTTGCTGCTACTGGAGAATGGATGAGGGAGGGAAAAACTAAGACAGACCTGGGGCATTTTGTTAGAAACCTCTCTGTCCATTCGATTTTCTCTTTCACCATTTGCATTCTTTACTTTGTCGTGAAAAGTATTCAAGTGCCCAGCCCCTCCTCCCCATCTTCCTGATCCCCCACTCTCAGGTCCCTTCTTGGAGCTTCTCCAACCCTCAGTGCCTGTGCAGCATTCCATCCTGTCAGAGGCCACTCTCCCAGAGGCCTCGGAGCCAATGCCACCTCCCCAGGCAGACTGGTGGCCTGTGTCTCCTCTTCTCATCTCCCTGAAAGGTTGCCTTGGGCTCACAACAGCATGGCCTGGTGCCCTGCTCTCCCCCAGCTGCTGAGCCCCTGCTGGAACTCTTCTCTTCCCTCCATCTCCAGAGGATGTTCCCACATCTACTCTTTCTGCCCCTTGGGTGGGGAGAAGCCAGGGGCCCTGTCTGCAGGCCATTTCTTTAAGGTGCTCTGGGAAGGCCCTGTCTGTTGGTTGGTGTGGAGCAGCGTTGCATGGAATCTGCACTGCAGCCTGACTTGCTGGCAGAGGCAGGTGTCTGCCATGCCACATGACTTTGTGCTGTCAGCAAATGTGTCCCCTTCCTCCTGGCTGTCTCAGGCCTTTCCTATCACTGGTCTCTTCCTGCTCCTCTCTCAGCCCCATCTCAGTTTCTCCTTTTGTCTCTCTTTGCATTTCTCGTAGTCCTCTGCCTATTGCCTCCATTCTACCTTCCCTCCAGGGGGACCGTTGCTACTGTCGCATTCCAGACCCCAGACCTTGCTTCACCCAAGGGGTTAAACCACACCTGCCTTCACCCCCTCAACCTGCACCCACATCCAGGCCTGGCCTCTCAAGCCAATCCCAACAAATGGCCTTTGGCCGGTGCCTAGTGCCCACAGCTAACATAGACCCTTGGATCCTGACCGTGTAACTCTGTCCCAGTCTAGAATGTTAATTCTAACACTCAGTCTCATTCAGAACACTCCCCAGTCCCACCCCCAGCCTTTGGGAAGGGCTGGCGCTGAAAACCAGAGATCTGCTCTGTGCCCTGGGTGTGTGGCCAAGGACAAAAATTGTTCCCATGAAATCGGCCCCAGTTAGTCCTGCTGCTGACAATGGCCCTGCAGACTAAAGAGAAGCTGAGAAGATGGACGCAAGGATGATGTTGTGGACGGCGGGGCGTGGGGGGACCGGAAATGGAAACGCCGGCCTGAGAGAGGCTAGTGGGAGGGAGGCCATGCCACTCAGAAGGGAGGCAGCCAGAGGCCAGCGGGGTCAGAGGCTTCCTGCTGGAAGCCAGGAGGCAGCTCTTCATTCATCAGTTCAACAACTCTTTGTCTCGCACCTTGGCAGGCCCCATGCAGGTCATGCAGCGACAGACCCAGAGCTTGCCGGCATAGGGCTCACAGTCAGCCTGGGGAGACAGCAGGTGTGTCTGGGCAAGTCCTAGGAAGAGGGACACACAAAGCAGTGTGAGGAGAAGAGAGTGCCAAAGGCCATTTCTTTAAGGTGGTCTGGGAAGGCCCTTCTGTGGAGCTGGCATTTGAACAAAGTCTCCAAAGCCAAGAGGAATCAAGCCCTGCAAATACAGGGGACAAAGTACAGTTTGAGAAAAGGGCAAGCAGTACCCATAAGGTGGGAGCTGTTGATGTGTGTGCTGGACACAGGGAGCAGTGTGGGGATGAGGCCAGAGGAGGCGCAGGGGCAGATCACCCGGGAACTGAGACACTGGGTGACAGGAGGGGTGTGCAGAGAGGAAGGTGGACAGTGGGAAAGGAGCTGGGAGTGAGGGCGCCTGCTGTGGGGTCAGCCTGGGGAGAGACCCGCTCTGCCTGCACAGAGGCCTGCAGGTGAGGCTGATGCAGGAGAGGCGATGGGGCCTGCCCTGTGCCCCGCCCACAGCCTCAGGTGCACACCACCCCACACACACCCAGATGTGCACACACCAACAAACCCATGGAAAACCAGCGCGGTGTCATGTGCAAACAAGTAGCGATGGTGGCATGTGGACTCATGTATGCATGCAGACTCCTCCTCCCAGTGGACCTGCATTAGAAATTCTAGAACGGCAGAACATCAGAGCTGAAGGACATGGGACCATCTCATCCAACTCCCACATGGGACAGAGAAACTGAGAACCCCACGATTTGGTCGTCTGGGCAGATCTCAGTACCCACCCCCCAGGTGCACACGCACACACACAGGGGCTCACAAACACCAAACACCAGCACAGGGTGGCTGCCATGGCCCCATCTTCTCAAGGGCCCCAGCTGGCCTCTCCCTCCTGGGAAACCCACAGGCTTAAACAGGTCCCACGGAGAGCGACTGTGCTTCCTCCCGGTTATTCCAACAAACTGTGTGGACGGAAGGTGGGGCGGGGGCCCAGACAGGCCTGCCGTCCTCTGCATGTAGGCCACAGGCCCGCAAGCACAGCGGGCTCACATCTAAGCACCCCGCCTCTTTCCTCTCAGAGCCCATCTCAGGGTCCAGCGGCCCCTCTTTCTCCATCTCTCCTTCTGTGTCTCGCGTCCTTTCTCTGCCTTCACGTCTAGTCCTGTTGTGGGTGATTCTCTGGCTTCTCTCTCTCCCCATCTCTCTCTCCCATTTCTCTGTCTTTCGGTTTCTCTCCAGTTCTCTCTCTGCTGGGTTCTGTCCCTCCCACTCTATTTTCTCTCTCTCTCTGGGATCTTTTTTTTTGCCTTCTGGGAAAAGCTGACATGGCTTTGCCAGCAGCCCTCTGGTCAGCGGGAGTGAGGCCTCCCTGGGCTGGGGGAGTCTCAGCTGAGCAGCGGCAGCTGGGGAGGGACGGTGCCCCAGGGGGAGGTGGGAAGAATGAGAGGAGAAAGGGCTGGCCTCTGTAGGAAGGCTGGGAGGAGGCAGCCAGAAAGAAAAACGCTGCGGGAAGCAGGGGGCACCACCTTCCCTTCTAGGGTGGCCAACTATCTCTGTTTGCCTGGGACTTTCCGGATTTTAGCACTGAAAGTCTCTTGTCCTGGAAAACCACTAGGTTCTAGGCAAACTGAGCTACCCTGAGGCCCACAGGAGCCAGGGCTGGAGCTGGCAGGAGGGGCTCCCAAGCCTGGCCCCTTTCCTTCTGCTCCCCATCACCCTTCCACTTCCACTGTTTTGGGGCTGCTGAGGAGTCAGGAATAGTAGAGAGGTTTGAGGGTCTGAGAAGGGCTCTCCAGTCCTGGGCCTCTGTGATCTGGGGACAGTGAGGGAATTCACATACTCACCAAGGGCCCCCATCTCAAGGCCAGAGCCCAGCTCAGAGGAGGCCAGGAGAGGGCAGACGGTGGCCCAGGGAGCTCCTGGGACTATGCAATGTATTTTGAAGAGAATATTCAGCAAATTAAAAAGGAATCTTTAAACTTTAAAATGCATAAAGCAGAAATCAGAAGTCTATTAGAAGTATAGGATGATAACAATAGGGAGATCACCTAGAAATAGGGAAAGTTAAAGAGATGTGACAAGGGAGGAAAAAGGTATGGAAGTTAGGGTGCCTCCAGGATGCACAATATTTGGTTAATTGTGGTTCCAGAGAGAACAGAGAAAATGAAGGTCAGGAAATCATAAAGAAGTAAATCAAAAAGTTCTCCAAAGCTGAAGAACATGAATTTCTGATAGGAAAGGACAGACCCTCACCAAGGCACAGCATAGTAAATTAGTAAAACATGGAAAGAGAAGGTCATATAGGTATTTAGAGAGAAAAATCCCAAGTAGCATGCATAGAATTGATGTCAGAACAACTGTGGACCCTTAACACCAGCACTGTAAGCAACATTAAAGCAACAACTTTAAAGGGAAGGCCCCATTCAAAATTCAGGGAAAAGGATCTGCATCTGGAATTCTATACCCAGTCAGACTATCAATCAAGATTAGGGACAGCATGAAGTTTTCAAACATGCAAAATCTCAAAAAAGGCGCCTCCCATGCACCTTTTCTGGAACCTATGGCAGGATGGGTTCTGCCAAAATAAGAGTGTAAGCTAAGAAGGAAAAGATGTGGGATCCAGAAACCAAGAGACTCAACACAAGAGTGGTGAAAGGGAACCCCCAGTAACAGAGGCGGGCCATCTCCACATGCCTGCAACAAAGCAGGCATCTAAATACAGAGTTGGAGCAGGTCAGAAGGCTCAGGGAGAAATTTCTTCAGGAAGATAATTGATCAAGTACTTTATATGTTTACTTATGAAGAAAGGAAATTTACCCAACTTGGGGAGAGTTGGGAATTAAATTATCAATAACATTAAAAACAAAAATGAAAACCTATGCCCCTGTCCCCGACACCAAGAAAAAGGTAATTATTAACTGCAGGAAAAACAAGAGTTGTCAAGAAACACAATAGTAAGAACTCTGAAGGGGAAATAGGGAGGTCTGTGAGAGCAGTTAACAGGGGAACCTACTTTAGCCTTGGTCATCTCAGAAAGGCTGCTTTGATGAAGTGATGGTCAATGGAAGCCTGAAATGACAGAAGGACCCAGCCACAGCAGGAGGGGCTGAGGGCTGGGTAGGATCTGTGTGCTCCGACCCTGGTGTGACCTGGAGGAGGAGGACAGGGTAGAGACAGTGAGCTCCTCAGAGTACATTGGAGGGGGTATGGCCCTTGTGTGTGTGAGGTGGTGTATGGTGTGCAAAAGCACAGTGCAGCCCCCTCTACCAGGAAGCCCTCCTTGACTGGTATTGAGGTCACAGGTTCTCCCCTCTGGTTTTTTGAATTCTGGATGTGTCGTGCCTTCCAGCCTCTGGTTGACCCACCAAATTCAGGACTTCCCCAAATTTCTCCAGCACAATAATAATGATGCCAGACAGGGCTTCACCTGCAGTGGGAGAGAACTCAGATTATAAGAATACCCTCAGCATCAGATGGGGGTGTAGTGCAGGGAGCACACCGTGCTTCCCTGGATTTCTGCAGCCTGGCTTGGTGACAGGGAAATGAGAATGGGACAAGCTGGGAAGGGGGACTCCTCTGGGATATTGTCAGCCAGAGACAACACCTGTTTGTCCTTTGCCCTGCCAAAAGGGTAAGTTGAGTCCTGAGCAGAATTCAGCCTGATATACGGACAGAAGGAAAAGGAAGCTTTGGGGGAAGAGGATTGAGGGGTTACAAGCAGGCTTATGCTGTGGAGGGCAAAATTACCTAGGCTACATGGGTTTTCAGGGGCTCCCTCAACTTCTGGTTTCTCTCCTAGCTCTTTTGTTTTGGGCCTCTTTCTTCTCCTCGTTCCTGTTCCCCTGAGCCCTCCTATTTGGGAGAATAGGGTCAGCTATGCTCACCCTGGAGGCACATGCCCCTTCCACACAGTGAGTGTGGGGACAGTGGAACTCCTAGAGCAATGTACCTCCACAGGCATACAGCACCAGTGGTGGGATTTCAGGCACTCTGGGAGGCCACAGAGAGAATATTCCAGAAGGAATGAGGCCGCTCAACCTCATCTCTGTCTGCCAGGTGGGCAGTCCTGAGTAATGAAACCATCTCTGTGAGCCTGGGCATCTCAGAATCCTACCTGGGAAATGGAAGCCCAACTCGTTCCTGCCCTGAGCTTTCTGCTACCAGCACCGAGGTGCATCACATGCCTGCCTTCCTCCCTGACCCCTTCCCAGCCAGTGCAGTGGGGAGCCAGGCTTGCTTCCTTGGTGACTGGGGACCTCCCTGGACAACATGTATTTAGGGCAGCCCAACCTCAGAGCCAGCAGGGAGGCCTGACACAAATGAGGGGGGTGTGTTTTCTTAAAAAAAAAAACAGGCCTAACATTTTGGCTTCTAACCGAGGCGCTGGAGCTGGTGGTTATTTCATACGCTCTGGCTTTCTCAGCTGTTCGTCGAAACACACCCATCACAGATGCACATTCATTTCTACACACACACACAAATACACACACAAATTTCACACCCACCCAGACACACACATAGTCTACACCTACACATACATACATACACACGCACAAACCTTCCCAAACACACACAAATTCAGTCTCACAACCACAACTACACACACACAAACTCATCTGCACCCAGAGATGTCCCACCCACATTCATACGTGCACATTCACAATCACTCCTACAGCCCCAGCTCGGAGAATGTGCCCGCTTTCGTCTTGTTTGAAGTGAGATTAGAAGTCTCCACCTTTCATGAGATTCAATTCTCACCCTTCCCCCAGTAAAAACCCTGCAGCTCCATCTTCTCTTGGGTCCTGTCCAGCTAGTGCTGTGTCTTTAAGGAAGTTGAAGCTGCTAAAAATGAGTGAGAGAGAGAGAGAAAAAAAAACCCAAAAAATTTTGGCATCTTTTCCCCCTCAAGTTTCTGGTGTCACTTATGAAACACGGGTCCTTGTTGCTGCAGAGAAGCAGTTGTTTTGCAGGAAGGAGGGAGTGTACGAACGTCCCGGGCTCCCTCCCTGCAGCCTCCTCCCAGCAGACAGTCCCAGGCACCCTCTCTGGGAAGGGCCAGCAGCAGCGGGCACCGTGAAGGTGTAGCAGGGACCAGGCTGTTCCTTCCGCCAGCATCCTTGTCTTCCCTTGGGCACCACTGGTCCTGCACTGTCCCAGGCTAACTCCATCCTTTGTTGCTTTTTGGTTCCATCTTAGAAGAGCTTCACTTAACTAAGAAAGAGTAGTTTGAAGGTAAGCCAGAAAGAGGAGGCCTCCATGGGCCTGCGGGAGGAGAGGGAGGTCTGAGAGACACAGGGGCTGGGCCCCAAGGATAATTTCCTGTTAGTTCAGGGCACTTGGGACAATCCCTTGTTTGGATCTGTCCAGGGGCATCTGCCCCTCTAACAACCGTGGCCCTGGAAATCCCAGCAGCATTTGGGTTGAGCCACTGGCCTCACCCAGGCCAGCTGAGAAGTCCTGGAAAGGTTTATTTAGGCAGCTGCCTGGTGTAGTTTGAACAGAACAGGCCAGGGGTATGGTTCTGTAGAAGGGGTTTGGTGTCTGCTGTGGTCACGGCCTGTAGGAGCTGGGTGGGGTGAATGGGGGGTGGTGAGCAGTGCACAAGGGGCCTTGTCTGGACCAGGCAAAGCATACCTGTGGGGGGCTCCTGGGGGAGGGACTATGGCCAGGATGTGGGAGGGCAGAAGGGAGGTTCTTTGGAGTGCTGGGGGAGGGAGCAGCTGGAAAACAGATTTCAAGTCAGAAAGTCAGCTAGGAGCTGGCGAGGCAGGGAGAACTCTCTGCTCAGAGAAGGAGCTGGGGTCCTCTTCCATCCTGTCTTCATCCCTCCTGGCTGCATGACCTCGGGCAAGTCCTGATCCTTCTTTGGGCCTCAGTTTCCCAATCTGTAGAATGGGGTGGTGGGCTAGCTGGTGATGGGTCTCTGCTGAATTATGTGGGATAGGGCCTTCTGATGGGGAACAGCTCTGGGCTGGGGTGCTGAGAGGGTTGAGTGCCTTCTGCTGTCCTTGGGTCACCGTGGTGACATGTTCTTCTCTGCAGGAGGTAGGATGCAGGAGCTGCATCTGCTGTGCTGGGTGGTCCTCCTAGGCCTGATACAGGCCTGTCCTGAGCCCTGCGACTGTGGGGAGAAGTATGGCTTCCAGATCGCTGACTGTGCCTACCGTGACCTGGAGGCTGTGCCGTCCGGCTTTCCAGCCAACGTGACCACGCTGAGCCTATCGGCCAACCAGCTGCTGAGCCTGCCAGAGGGCGCCTTCAGGGAGGTTCCCCTGTTGCAGTCATTGTGGCTGGCACACAACGAGATCCGCACTGTGGCTGTCGGTGCCCTGGCCCCTCTGGGCCATCTCAAGAGCCTGGATCTCAGCCACAACCTCATCTCTGACTTTGCCTGGAGCGACCTGCACAACCTCAGTGCCCTCCAGTTGCTCAAAATGGACAGCAACGAGCTGACCTTCATCCCCCGAGATGCCTTCCGCAGCCTCCGTGCCCTGCGCTCGCTGCAGCTCAACCACAACCGCCTACACACGCTGGCTGAGGGCACCTTCACTCCACTCACTGCGCTGTCCCACCTGCAAATCAACGATAACCCCTTCGACTGTACCTGTGGCATCACGTGGTTCAAGACGTGGGCCCTGACCACAGCCGTGTCCATCCCGGAGCAGGACAACATCACGTGCACTTCACCCCAGGTGCTCAAGGGCACACCACTGAACCGCCTGCTGCCGCTGCCTTGCTCGGCACCCTCGGTGCGGCTCACCTACCAGCCCAGCCAGGACGGCGCTGAGCTGCAGCCGGGCTTCGTGCTGGCACTCCACTGTGATGTGGATGGGCAGCCGGCCCCCCAGCTCCACTGGCACATCCAGACGCCTGGCGGCACCGTGGAGATTGCCAGCCCCAATGTGGGTGCTGACGGGCGTGCCCTGCCTGGGGCCCTAGCAGCCAGCAGCCGGCCACGCTTCCAGGCCTTTGCCAATGGCAGCCTGCTCATCCCCGAATTTGGCAAGCTGGAGGAGGGCACCTACAGCTGCCTGGCCACCAACGAGCTAGGCAGTGCAGAGAGCTCAGTGAACGTGGCACTGGCCACTCCAGGCGAGGGTGGTGAGGATGCACTGGGGCACAGGTTCCCTGGCAAAGAGACCGAAGGTAAGGGCTGCTATACGGTTGACAATGAGGTCCAGCCGTCAGGTCCTGAGGACAACGTTGTCATTATCTACCTCAGCCGCGCTGGGGGCTCTGAGGCTGCAGCCGCCGAAGGGATCCCAGGGCAGCAGCCTGCAAACCTGCTCCTGCTGGGCCAGCCCCTCCTCCTCCTCTTCCTCGCCTCCTTCTAGCTCCACCCACAGCCTCCAGGATTCCTCCCTCTGAGTGTAGATGTCCCTTTGGAGTGCTGCAGGAGTCTGGGGGTGGCAACTGCTGAGACCGCATGGGGGGCTTCACATCTTCCTACCTCCCCTTTTCCTCTCTTCTGGAACAGTTATCACCCCCAATTTCTACATCTGCCCAAAGCTGGTGACCAGGGCAGATTTGATCCCATGACTCACAGGCTGTGGTGCTCATTGCTGCTAACCACATCGCGCATGCTCCCATCAGGGCGGCATGCTAGCAGGGCGATGCCCTACAGAAGGGGGAACGTCTCAGATGGAATTCCAGGCCCAGGCACTGACGAGCCGGTGGAGCCTGGGGGCGGGGCCTGGGGCTTGGCCGAGAGGTAACCTGAAGCAGGTGGGGCACAGGAGAGAGGAATAGGACTGAGGGGCAGTGGCCGGCTTGGCTCTGAGGCTCTCAGTGACCTGCTGGAACTCCTCTGCGTCTTGCCATTCTCTGATGACATGAGGGCTTGGGAGTCTCTGCCCTCATCTCAGACAAGACTAAAGGATCCAGGATGGCCTCATGTCCTCCTCGCCCTCCCTCAGCCCATGCCCCTCCGTCCTGGACACCTGCCCCACCTTTCTCTCCAAGTATGTATTTGTAGAGGCCCCTCTACAAGAAGGCCAGCCATCCTGGGGGCAGCAGAAAAATAAAGAGCATTTCTGATGCTCCCCTGTGTCTGCCTCTACTTTTGTCTGGATCTAGGATTCCCCCCAGTAGGGGACGGGACTGGGACCTGGAGCGTCAGGACAACCAGCCTGCCCGTGCACACATGGTGAGGCTTGTGGGGCGCGCACAGACGGTGCAGCAAGTGGCGCGGGTGGGCTAGGGGTTGGGCCTCGAGCTGAGTTAAGCTACAGATGTTGCTTTTCCCCAAACTAGCCTACAGGACAAATGGGGGAACAAGCCTGACAACCATTACAGAGGCTTCCCTGGGGTCCCTGGTGCTTTGCCAGCAGTGGCCCGAGGAGGCATTTTGGAGGGGGAGGCAGGGCAAATTTTGAAGCATCTGTGTTGTGGCCTCCCTTCCTGGTCCTGCTCCTGGTAGAGATGTTAGGAAATGGAGAGGAAACGAGGGACAGGCAAGGTGAGAGGAGGGAGGGGACGGGGGACATAGGGGAGGGGAGAGAAGAGAAAGAGAAAGACCCAGAGAGAATGAGAACAAGGGAATGTATTTGAGGGAGAAGCCAGGGGAAATGAATGGTACTTCCTCCCACCTTTCCAGGAAGAGGAAATGGTATTCCTGGAGGAAAGGCTTTCCTGTAGGAGTCTTTCTCCACAGAGCAGGAGGATTAGTAACTGACTTGCAGGGTGAAGGCCTGGCAGCAACCTGTGGGTCTCTCAGAACAGGGACCATGTAGCTGGATGCAGAACTTGGAGATGGTAGAACCCCTGATCTGGGCCAGGGAAGAGATATGTCTCCCTACTGCCTCCATGTCCCCACCTTTCCAGATCAAAGGGTGCTATACATAGGGAGAAGACCCCAAGGGAGAGGCTCTGTGGCCTCTGTGCAGAGCCCCCAAGACTGCTGAGCCCGACAAAGTGGAGGTAGGGAGGCCAAGGGGCCTGGGGTAGCAGCTGTGGGCCTTGGAGTCTGGCCAGACCCCCTCCTCCCTCCTCCTGGTCTACATATAGCACCTCCCCACCCCAGTCCTCAGCTTTCAGTTCCCACTGAACTGATGTCACCAGCAGCATATGTCAAGGATAACTGCACATCTGGTGGAAAGCGGCAGGGTGCAGCCAAGTCCCCTATGCTGCGGCACCTTGGATAAGATACCGCCCATCTCTGGGCTTCAGTTTCCTCAGAAAACAAAGGACAGGGTAGAACATGGTAATGATTAAGTATCCAATCAACTGATTTTCTAAGGCTTGATAATCCTAACCCTGATGTCTGAGCACGCTTGGCTTCTTGGAGTAGGACCTGGGCCTAAGCCGTGAGTCAGGGGCAGCTGGCGAACAGCTGTACTCTGAATGAAATAGTTACCCCTCTGCTTTGAAGTTACCATGGCCCCCAGGGCCTTCAGAGTGAAGCCTGAGTTCCCAACTAGCCATTCATAGTCCCTCTGACTGGCTCTCTGACATTGCCCACCCTTCCATGCCTCTCTTGGAACTGCTAATTAATTTCTCCCTTAATGCTCTGTGATGTATATCCTCTGCACCTTTAATTATGCTGTTCCCTTGGTCTGGATACCTTTCCTCGTTCTTTACTTGGTTAAGTTGGCCTCTGAGAGTTGGCTCAGGTACCACCTCTTCCAGAAAGCCTTCCTGGATACCCTCCCCTTTGCTCCCCAGTGTGGACTAGGCCCCCTCCTCTGGCTCACACAGCCCCAGCCTGATCACACTCTATTGTTAGATCGCACTTGTTAAGGGCAGAGACCCAATCTGTCTTCTCATCCCTGGCACCCTATCAGTCACTAACACAGGGACAGGAACACATTTTTCAATGGGCTACAGTGGGATCAGAGCTTGCCCTCTTTGTCCTCCTAATGGGGCAGCTTCAAAAATGGGTTCAAGCCCCCTGGCCCCACCCCGAGTTCATGTGTGCTTGAGGCTATATGGGGGTGCACAAGTGGGGGGTGAGGTTGGTCTTCACTACTTGCACAGACATTTCTTGAGGCCCCACTGAACCAGATCTGTGGTGTGACCACCTTCTTCCCACCCTCTGTAGTCCCCAACCCACAGTGGACCCATGGTCATTTATCCCTCCCCTACCACCTGTCCCCAGCAGGAAAGGGATCCTGTCAGCTGCCCTTCTGTCCTGCATACTCGGTCTCCCCCTTTTAGGGTGCCCTCCTCCCTAAGCCCCTCCCACCTCTGCACATTTATTCATATTGCCACTCCGTCTTCCTGGAATCTCAAGTCCTGCCCATTCTAGAGGACCCAGAAGAAGTCCTCCTTCCCAAGCCAATGCCCGCAGAGTTCGGGGCAGCTTCACAGGGTCCCCGGTCTCTCTTCCATCCAAGGGGATGTTCCTATGAGTCCTTCTCTGCTCCCACCCAGCCCCACATGTGACCAGAATACCCCAACCCCACCCAAGCCCCATAAATGCAATGTTGATTTACTGACAGTATGGCAGTTTTCTCCTCCTACCCTCCCCATAAGGAGGACCATTTCTCAGGGACCAGTTTATTACAGGGAACACACTAACCTCTTTCATAATATCTAAAGGCACATCAACTGCAAAAATATCAGGCTCTCGAGCATGGCAGCTCAGCGTGGGGCCTGGTTTGAGCCGTGACTTGGCTCTTCATGGGCTGCCTTGCAGGCCACAAGGCCCCAGAAGAGGAGACGGGGAGAAGAGAGGAAGCAGGGTGTCTGGTTCCATGGTTGAAGTCCGAGGCCGAGGTGGGGTGAGCTGGAAGGCAAGGCTGTCCCAGCCTGAATCCCCAACCCCAGCCAGGAGAAGGCTTCGGTGGGGCCCTGAGGCAGGTGGTGGAGCCATATGGGGAGGTGCCTGAGGGTGGCACCCTGCTTCCACTGGCCCTCAGACCACCAGTTGCCTTCTCCAGACTGCTCACTGGCTTCCTGAGGTGAAGGGGGCAGACCAGAGCCCTCCCAAACCTCCTAGTTCCCAACCAGTGGGAAGACCTCCACCCAACCTTGGCCTCTGGCCTCTGAGCTGGTCACTGGGGCCCTGATCTGGGAGACCGGCTGGCAGAGCTGCTGCTAAGCAGAGAGGCTGCCAAGACTTGGGGGATGGTCGGGAAGCCAGGGAAGGAGTGGGCTGGGAGAGACAGAAGCACCCAGCACCGACCAGGACATGGTGGCCTGGCCTTCCCCAGCGTCAGGGCTGGGCACCATTGGCCCGAGCATCTGACAGTGCTGTCTTCCGGAAGGCCTGCAGGGCTGGGTTTTGCAGGAGTGTGTAGGCCAGACCCCAGCGGGCCCTGCCCCGGCGAGCCCTGAGCCCCGCTCCCTTGGCCATAGTGTCCTTGGTCTGCAGCAACTGAATTCCTGAGAAAGAGAGAGACCTTCTGTGAGTCACTCAACAAACACTAGTCAAAGTTCCCGGGCACCCAGACCTGAGCAGAGTGTGAAAATCCCATGGGTAGTGGGGGAATTGCTGGTGAGACTGGGGTCCAGGTGCTGACTCATAGAGTGGGACATCAGGAGACATCTGTAAAGGCTCAGGATGTTCCTGCAGGAGCCAGATGGAAGAGGGAGCGGATGAGCTCTGTGGAGGCAACCGGAGGCAGGGCTGGGATAAGGGCCTGGGGTGAGTTTACCGTCCCCTCCCTGTCACAGGCTTCCCAGGAAGTTGGAGTGGGGAGGACATACTGCCTGAGGGGGAAAGGAAGGAGTGGCCAGCAGTAGTGGGGGGGTGACAGAGCCCTTTAGCAAGACAGCCATCTCCTTCTGCGAGAAGGGTGTGTGTGTGCTCGCCTGTGGAGTGAAAGAGTGTGTGTTCATGGCATGGAAAAAATTACCCTGAGACGGACCTGGAAAATGCTCACTTTCTCCCCACAAGCAGCTGAGGGAGAAAGGAAGCGAGCATTTCCTCGCACTCAATGGACAGGGGACATGCCTCCCTCCTGGGAGGAGCTGAGTGGGCTCAGTTCCCCCATCCCCAGTGGGAAGGCGCACCTTCTTCTTCCTCCCCGAGTCTCAGGTCATCCTGGGGGGCTGCAGGAGAACGAGGCCTCTGCGTGCGTAGGAGCAGAGAGCAGAAGGCTGTCATGACCGGATGCGACTGGCTGACCTCAATCTTCAAGAAGTTGCAGTATGTGTGGTAGCCTGGGGCGTGTGGGGGATGACAACACTGGAGGAGGAGGGCCCCCAGACAGCCCCTACTGTGTGCACTGGGAGTGCCCTGTACACCCTGCATGTGAGCGTGGAGACACTGGACACATGGCACACACACTGCACGTGGGCCCACCGCACACACCACGGCATGTGGTTCCAGACATCTTCCGCGACAAGATTCGCACGGAGACCAAGTCAGGGCAGACCCCCCCTCACCACTTGGGAGGCCTGAGCCACCCCCACCCAGCCGCTACCCAGTGGCCTTACCAGGGTCCAGAGTTGCGGCTCTGGGGGGCAGCAGGCTGAAGTCCATCTGGCCAAGATGGACAGCGTTGTAGAGGGCAGAGAGGAGCATTCTCCAGGTGGCCACTACACCGCCCACGAGCACGTTGATGGGGAAGAGAAGAAAGGTGGCTGCATAGAGGGTTCGCCTGCGTGGACAGAGGAAAGGCCGACACAGAGCCCCTTACTCAGGGTCAGACCTAGATGACCACAGATGCTGTGTGACAGAATCCGGACCTGAGTGCCTTATTTGAAAGGTGGTACTCAGGTCCAGATTCTATCACTGTGTACTTAGTGGGCACCTACTATTTATCGAATACACCTTCTATGCACCCCACCTGCCAGCTTGCCTTCCCTACTACCCTGAGAGACCGGTGGTGTTACTCCCTTCTATAGAAGGGAAACTGAGGCCAGGAGAGATTGGGTGGCTTAGCTAAGGCTCTCTAACTAGTCAGTGGCAGAGCTGGGGCTTAAATCCAAATCCACCTGGATCTTTCTATGACCCCAGCATCTCCCACCTCTCTCCTCTGGGTCCCTTATCTATGGACACTGAGTCCCTCCTGGGACTGAAGTCCTCCCAACAGCCTTCCCACGTAACACGGAAAGAGCAATTCTGTTAGCCTCCTTCCTACAAAGGGGGAGGTGCATGATTCTGAAGACCCAGAGGATCCATGTGAGGGCAGAACTATCCCCGAAGTGGGAGAGGTCCATGGGAAATCCTGACCGTGCAACAGGTCAGCAGAGATGTCTTCTGGAGGCAGTTGGGACAAAACCCCTTTCTCAGTGGGTAAGCAAGCTCTCTTTACTATCCACTGTGCTCCCCAAGATAGAAAGGGGTGAGAGGGAGGTGGAGGGAGAAGAGGCTGAGGGCCTGAGAGAGCCACAAGCCCAGGAACCACCTAACCGATTGGTCAACTCTGGACGTCCATGATGATTCTCCAGGAACACCCAGTGGGCTGCTATGTTCTGCAGGATCACAGCCAAGGCCAAGGTCAGCCAAAAGGGCCTGCAGGTGGGTTGGGGAGGAAGTCACTATTAGTAGCCTTCTGGGAAGGGGTTCTAGAGTCCTCAGCCGCTCGCCTCTCACCAAGAGGACTCCAGGGATCGGAGGAGCAGGAGATTGCTGCCATGAAGCATGGGCATGAACACCAGGAATGCCAAGGCCATGGTCCCCAGGAAGAAGATGATCTGCTGTACGAGGAGCCCTGCAGGGAGTGTAAGGAGAAGGGGACAGACACCAGGCTCTGTGGGACCCAGCCCACCCCACCACTCCTAGGAACCCAAGGGCTTTGGAATTGGGCAGACCTTGTTTCAGATCCCTGCTCTGCCCCTGCATGGCTCTGCCACCTGGAGCGAGTTACTTTATCTCTCTGAGCCTTCATTTCTTCCTCTATAAAATAAGATAGTGCCTCTACCTTAGAGGGCTGTTGTGAGCGTCCAGTGAGATAATGTCTGTGGCAACTCTGAAAGCCACAAAGTGCTCTGCAAATGTTACTTTTCCCCCAGTTGCTACTGAGTTCTGCAGGACAAGACTGCATTTTAAATTGCCATTTGCATTCCTACAGGCCAGAGCCTGGCGCATGACAGATGCCTGAAGATTGGCTTTTGAAATAACTGCCTAATTGTTTACATGGGATACTGTGTACAAAAGGGCTTGAAAGGCATAAAGTCTACCCAGATGAGGAATTACGTCTTTTTGTGTTATTAATTCCTCTACCCCTTTATCATCCTTCTCCTCCTCCCCACGGGAGGTGAGAGCTGAAGGAGCCTGCAGGGAGGGATATCAGGCCCTTGCTTTTGGATCACTGGCCTCGGCATTTCAAAGGGCTTTATTCACTGCAGCTCCCAAGGGGAGAATCAGAAACTCAGAGTTAGGAGGCCTCCTGGAGGTTAATCTAGTCTAACACCCTCAAGGCAGGACCCCCTTTGCAGCCCCCAACAAGGGCCACAGAGCCCAGCTTGCTTACCTCCAGTGACAGGGATCTCAACACCCTATGAGGCAGCTCACTGTGGCATAGCCCCCCTTTTCCCAAGCAGGAATGTGTCCCCTTGAACTTCCCACCTTCCAGCCCTGGATTCACTCTCTGTGTAAACAGCTGGTCGCACTCAGGCGCCGTCCTCATGTGAGGGGTATCTTTACCCCCGAGGACTCCTGCACACACATCCCGACACCCGAGTGAGCTTCCTGAGGGCAGGGAAGGCAAGGTGGGTCCCTCCTCTTGCTCTTGGCTACATCAGGCCATCCAAGAACCGCTCAGCACTCTTCCCTTCCTGGCTAGGGCCAGGGTCCGAGGCCAACAGAGGCCAGGCAGGGCGGGTGAGGGGCTCACCAAGGCAGGTCAGAGCAGTCTGGTAGGCGCTGAAGCTCACCCAACAGCAAACGGCCCGGTGGGAGAGGCGGGGGCTCTGGGGCAGGGCGCCCAGGTTCAGCGCAGCCCCTCGGTGCAGAGCTTGAAGATTGGCCCTGGGTGGGGGCAAGGAAGGCGGGGATCTCAGGGAGCACGCGCATTCCCTAAATTCTTTCTCCGGACCAGCCTCTGGCTGAACTCCATCTCCTTACAGCCCGTGGCCTGGGCAGGGAAGCCTAGGGCTGTGGGAGCCCAGCGGAGGCTGACCCAGCCTGAGAGGTCAGGTAGAGGTTCCCGGAGGGGGCGATATTTGAGTGGAGTCTTAAGGGATAAATAAGAGTAAGCTGGAGGGAGGCAGGGCAGGGATCAAGGGAGACAAATTCAGACAGAAGGCTCAAAACCTACGCCAAGTCAGAAAAGTCAGGAACAATGGCAAAGGCAAGGTTTCAGGCAGGTAGAGGCTTGGGGGCCTTGAATGACAGCCTAAGCAAGGCCAGTCTTATGGGAAAAGATCCCTGGGCAGGAACCCTAACGCCTGACAATGCACAGGGCATGTGGACCAGTTCTCTGACATCACTAAGTGCCTGGACCTCCCCTTCCTACCCACCCTGCTCCCAACTAGAACCTTCTCTCCCTCTCTGCTCACAACTCCTCAGTGCGCCTTATCGCTCACCACGAAAGGGCAAGCGAGGCAGCCTGGCATTCAATGCCCAACGGCAATGTGTCCAGTGCCCCAACACCAGCCAGGCTACCTCTCCCCCACGCCTGCACGGGTGAGGTTCACCCCAGCCTCCGTACCCTTACTCAGCTCCTCCGGCCTGCAGCAGCCTTCCTCTCTCAGCTCCCACCTCCCCTTCCATTCCCAGGTAGAATGCCAGCTTTCCCAAGATGCCCTCTCTTTTGAATCAGCCCGCCCAGGCCGCTCCTTCTCACAGAGCGAAGGCCACACAGAGCCCCTAGTTGGTCCTGCCCCGTAGCGCCCACAGCCAGTCCAACTCCACAGGAGAATCCTGCCACAGGGCAGCTGGGCGGGTGGGCTCAGCGCTACTCCCTCCCTCCAGCCCCAGGGCTTTCCCCACAGGCCCCTGGGCCAGGGGTCCTGCAGTCTCTTCCCCATGTCCACACTGTGGGAGTCACAGCTTGCCACTAACCTGTGTGTCACCAGCGAGCGGATCAGTACGAGGAAGGTGAGTGAGCAAGACAGAACCAAGGCCGAAATGTAACAAACTGCAGGGGCAGAGAGGGGGGCCAAGTGAGAGGTCTGGGCCTGGAGGGTCTCCCGGGAGCCCCCACACAGCTGCCAGTCTGAGCGGAGGCCTCTTGTCACATCCCCCATTCTCAGATGCAGTATAAGTCAACAACCTCAGACGTCCCATCCTGCAGATGACATGGTGGCCAGGGCAGGGAGAAGCCAGCTCTGAGGCTGCAGACCTGGCCCTCACCCTGATCTCGTTGCTTTTGTTGCTGTGAAACCTCCAGTGAGACTCCATTCCTGGCCATGTGGCCTTCAGGAGGTCACTTGGTCTCCCCAGACTTGGCTTGCTCGGACCAGGCCCACATCTCCCAGCATGACATGAGTCATAAGACCCCATCTGAGCCTGTGTCAACAGCCTTTGTTCAAGGCACAGAGGATGTAAGTCCATGTTAGGGTGGCCTGAGTCCGTCGGAATGAGGGAGGTGACCACCGATACCTGTCTCCTCTGGGTGAGGCCCCTCCCCAGCTCCCCACCCACCCCAGCCATGCCTACAGATAATGAGTTTGCTGTATCTTCAGCAGCTGGAGAGAATGCACGATGTGTTGTGAACAAGACCAGGTATTTAAGCACAACAGGGATGCAAGGCTGCAAACCTCCTGACCTATGTCCACATCCATCCTGGTTCTATACCCTAGAGGGACCCCATGGGAGAAGCACTGGCCTGATGAGGACTCTGAGGCTCAGAGAGAGGGCCTGACTGGCCAGACACACCATAAGGAAGTGAGGATACAAAACTGGCACCCACTTCCAAACAGACCCAGCATAAGTCCAGAGTGCCTGCGTCTGACGTTGTTAGCCCAGGGAAGTGGTCCTGGTTCCTGTGCCCCAACCAGAGACTCGGGAGCCAGGACAAACACTGTTCCCATGTAGCCACAGGTGCTGGAAAGAGAGTCCCGGCCCTGGCAGCACACTAGAACACCAGGAGCTTTTAACCCCCAGACCAATGAAACCAGAATTTCTGGGTGTTGGACCCAGTCATTAGCTTTTGTGAAAGCAACCCTGGGGATTCCGGTATGCAGCCCGAACAATTTCAGCCAGCACTTGACTGAAATCAGGCAACCGGCCAAGGGGTCCTGAATGCCTCCCACAGCGGCTCTCAGACTCAGGCTTGCATCTGAGTCACTGCGAACGCTTGGTCATGGAGGCTGGGCCCCACCCTCGGGGTTTCTGCAGTCTGGCGTGGGCCTTGAGCCTTGGGATATTTTAAATACCAACAGGTGATTCTCAGGCATGTGCAGGGTTGAAAACAATTGCTACAGAAACCTGGGGCCTCTCTACCTGCCCCTGGGTCACTCCTCCAGGGGCAAGAGGGGGTACTTTTCTGAAAAAATAAGGCTAGAAGAAAGCACTGGGCGTGCGCAGCTCTGCCCTGCTCCATTTGTCCTTCTGGAGCCAGCGTAGCACCAGCAAAAGGGCCTTCTGGGCAATTTCCTGCCAGGAAATGAACCTGCCTGCTGAGCTTGTGCAAGTGAGTGGACAGATTAACATGGAATGAAAGGTTAGCAAGCCCCCTTGGCCCCAGGCCTCGCCTTCCATCTCCATCCATCCACCTCCTGCTTCTCTTTCCTTCAATTGGTCACAAATACAGGTCCCTCCAATCCCTGATATCTGTAAAACCTTCCTGTTCTTTGCCTCCCTTGGGACCCTGCATCTGCCCCCTGCTGGGCCCTGCTTTGGGGACAACTCTGTCTTCCCCAACCCAGTGTAGGATTGCCTTGGTAGCTCCGACACCAGCTTCGCAGGTAGGGACAGTGAGGTCCAGAGAGGTGAACGGGCTTGCCCAAGTCACTTAACAGCTTGTAAATGATGGAGCAGGAATTCTAAGCTAGTCAAATCAGGCAGAGAGTGGTGGGGAGCATGGACTCAGACTTTGGGCCTGAGATTCCTGTTAACAAAGCCAGGTTATGGTCCAGGTGCCCAGTGGGCACTCCAAAAGCAGGCTCTCAGAGCTCGGAAGACATTAGCTCCTCAGCTAAGAACAAACCAAAGGTCCCCCAAGCCCAGATCTCATCTCAGTTCTAACCCTGGCTTGAGTGGCTTTGGGGATATCTCGAGTCCTCCTGGGCCTCAGTTTTCCTCATCTGCAAACTAGGAGAGTACAAATTGCTCTGTTTGGCCCCTGCATCCAAGAAGATTCATAGCGGGAGCAGTTGGGCTTGGAATGTGATTATAACTGTCAGGTGTGGTGAGTAGAAGCAGAGTCCATCGTCCTGGGCATGCCACTTCCTGCCTCCAAGCCTTGATTTCCTGCTTTGTGAGATGGAGTCAGTGCTTCTGGCCTAACAGGGCTGTTGTAAGCAAGGTCTGAGCTTGGATGTGGGCTAACATCAGGCATGTCTGCTCATGCCTGTGGCCCAGGTTGCAGCCACCTTGGAGAATCTCGCTGGAGATGTCATTTTCAGCCCACTCAGAACTTGTCACTGTCCAGCTTATGGACCCCAGTTGCAATTCCAGGGTAGCCTCTGGTATGGGACTGGGGGTGCTCAGGAAGGTGGTGGGAGTGGTGGTCAGGGAAGGAAGCAGTCCCTGCGGACATCTCTGCCCACTGCCACCCACCCAGCTCCCGCCCCCTCCATTCTCAGTATGCTTGGTCTATGGGGTGAGGACGATGTTCATGGTCAGAAACAGCTGCAGAGAAATCACACGTCCACCCGCAATGCTGGCAACCTTAGCTCTGACCATCATGTGTTACTCCTTGGAAGCCAGGATGCCTATGCCTGCCTGGGACTCTCAGGTCAGCAGAGGGTGCAGGCCCCGTGACTCCTGATCACAAGGCTTTGTCTCAGGGTGCTAGAGAGGGCCCCCCAGCCACGGTGTCAGGAGACTGTGTTCTTCTCTCAGCTCCACTTCTGCCTGGCTCTACAACCCCAGGAAGCTCCTTCCCCATGTGCCCAGCAAGGACACTTCTCAGTCTCCTTCACAGAGGCGCTGGGGAGGCGGGGAGGTGGGGTAGGTAGATTACAGGGCTAAGGGCTGAAGGAGGCATCAGACCCCAGAAGGGGAGGCTGGTGTGGTTCCCTGGGTCAGGGGCTCATTGTCAAGGGAGGGAAGGAGAAAGGAGATGGCCAGGGAGGCCAGGGAGGGCAGGGAGAGCAGAGAGGCCAGGGAGGGCAGAGAGGCCAGGGAGGGCAGGGAGGGCAGAGAGGCCAGGGAGGCCAGGGAGGGCAGAGAGGCCAGGGAGGGCAGAGAGGCCAAGGAGGCCAGGGAGGCCAGGGAGGGCAGGGAGGCCAGAGAGGCCAGGGAGGCCAGGGAGGGCAGGGAGAGCAGGGACCACCACCTGCCATGGGATTAGCTCAGAAGCCCGGCCCACTGTCCCACATCACCACCCCCTTTCCTCCCTCCCCACCCGCAGCAAAGGCCCAGGGCTGTCCCCTCCACTCACACATACCGCCGCCTTCCCCATCCCCCTGCCTGGAGAGACGGACAATGGGGACGGGTGGGAGCGGGGCCGCTGAGATAGCCCTTTCAGGTCTCAGCGACTCAGAACTGGAAACTCCAGCCACCCCAATTGGAGACAAGGTAACTGAGACCCAGAGAAGGGAAGGACCATGCCCGAGGGCACCCAGCATGTCCCTGGCAGGCTGGGATGAGCTGGGTATCCAGCTCATGTCCCCACTGTGGGCCCTTGGCAACTCCCAGGCGGCCTCACCTTCCAGAGCCCACAGATGGTGCTTCACCAGCTCCACCACCTCCTGCCGGTCCTCCGAGAGCACGATCCCAAAGCCGGCCAGCAGGTAGGAGACGTCCGTGGTGATCCCTGCCCTCACCTTCTGGATAGTGGGCACCACAGCCACCAGCAGCAGCAGGGCCACCTGGAAAAGCCCCGGAATGAGGGCACCAGGGCCCGGCTGCGCTCACACCAGGCACTCTCATCCCGCAAGTGTTTTCTGAGCCAACAGGGGGAAGCCAAGGCAGCACACGGGCTGCATCCGCATGCCTGTCACCCATCACGGGGTGCTTACCTGCTCCTGAGAGCAGTGTCCCCATGCCTCTAATCAGCACACTGCAAACAGATATGCTCTCAAGCCGCACAACTGTTACTTACACCCCTGTCTATTTATCTAGACTTCAGAATATAAAATTTCCAATTTGTCCATGTTGGAGAAAGCAAAGCATTCTATAAATGGGCACAGGCATTGAAGCTAGATAGGCCTGGACTCAAATTTTGGCTACCTTAAGATATGAACTGTAGGAACTTGGCCAAGTTAAATTCACCTCTCTGAGCCTCAATTTCTCACATCTGTAAAATGGAGAAAAATCATACCTATGTCCTAGAATTTTGGCTGTTTTTTAAGGCAGGAATTTATCAAACACATACTATTTCACTAAGTCTTTCCAACTACCCAAAAAAGAAATTAATTCTATTTCATTTTACAGCTGAGCTAATGGGTTCAGAGATGTTGAGTAACTTGCTCAAGGTCACACAGGAGGTAAACAATGTAGCTAGGATTTAAATCTGTGTTTATGGGATTCCAAAACTCATGCTTTGACTCTACGTGAGCCCTGCCAGAATTGACACCCCCTCCTTCTGGGTAGGCCAGCATTCCCAAGATGGCCAGAAGCAGCTCCGTAGGATTGTGGGTGGGGCTTGTGGAGAGCTGAGCTGGGCCTGAGCTATCCCAGGCTTGGGCATCTGGAGCAGTGGTCCAGAGGCAAAGACTGCTACAGGGGCAGGACATACCTGGTAGATGGCAGTCCCTGTCAGGGTGGTTGAAAGTACCAGCTTCAGAGGGAGTCGGAATCCTGCAGTCCCCAAAACGAGGGATGTGTTGAGCCCGAAGCACCACCCCGGCCTGGGAGCCCTGCCCAAGGGGCCCGGGGAAAGGCCCAGGGTTTCTAGGCGCTTCCCCTTGTCCCAAGCTGGGCATCGTTCCTCCTGATGACAAGGGTCTGGGGGCAGGAGCTGGCCTTCCACTGCAGCTGTTCTGTCCGAGGGGGGTGAGGTCACCTGTCACTTTGACCTCAGCTCCCCACCCCATACCTGGCTGTGGAGTGTAGATGGAGTGTCTGAAGCAGATCCAGGCCCGGCATAGGAAGCCATGCTTGGAGATGTGGGAGCTGCAGAAAGACCCAGGCAGATCTTAGGAGAAGCCCCGGCCCTGAGCACAAGCCCCAGAGTTTGGTTCATTTCTCAGTCTGCCCATTGTGCTGCCCAGTGCCAGGTCCCCAAACAAGCCTGCCTACTCAGCCCTGTCCACTGGCCCGGAGAGGGTGTGTCTAGGACTTCACCTGCTTTCCAGCTTCTTCCGGCAAAGGAGGGTCCTCAGATATTCCTCAGAGTAGCTGCTCTGCAACCCCTGCAGAGATGGCAAAAGGGTGACCTGCCTTGAGCCATTCCTGGGGCCCTGGCTCAGGACACCACAGTGGGTGCCCAGTAGGCGCTCTGTAAAACCCTCTTGGCTGTGGTGGAGCTGGAGAAGGGCTGACCTGTGGGGGTGAGGTCCATCCCCCCAAAGCTGCCCTTTTCTCCTCCGCAAATACAAATCAGTCTCCTAAGAACACTAGATGCTGGGAAGTCCTTCCTAAGGTTTGTCCCAACTCTCTCCTGCATTTACTCAGTTGCATCTCATCACTGCTTCCTTCCTGGCCCTCTGGCTCTGCTACCTGAGATTGGGGCAAAAAGGAGCCTATGTTCCATGGGTACATCCCTGACCAGGACACAGGAGGGGCCATTCCAGGTCAGATTACCCAAGGCCCGTCCTCCTGTTCAAGGGAGATCACAAGGGCGACCTGATTTGTCTAAGCCACATTCCAGGCCTTAAGCTGCCTGACAAGTGGCAGAGGCCCTTGTAAGATGGGGTAAGCCCCTGCCCCTGACCATTAGGAGAACATAGGCTATTGTCACCTGTTTCCATGGCAACCCTGAGATCCAGGGCAGGTATGGGTCAGCTCTGAGGTTGACTCTGTTCTTTGGGGCTTAACCTTCTTTGACCAAGGACCAAAGAGGATTTTGTTTCTCCCAAGATTTCACAAGAGGAAAGGCATGCAACGGTGAGCGAGGCAATGAGCAAAGATCCCTGAGAGAGGAAAGGGACCTGGCAAGGTGGAGATGTGCCTGGTGCACTGTGTACCCTGGGGGAGCACTCCTCTCTTCTGAGCCAGCTATAAAGTGGAGGGAAAACAGGCTTCTGCAGAGGAGCGTGAGCATCATGAGGGCAGTAGTGACAAGTATGGAGGCCCCTGCTGCTACCATGTGAGAGCCAAGCCCATAGTCAGCTGGGCTCACGGGGGACCCAGGTGGCCCCTGGAGACCCTGAGCCCGCCCTGGCTGCTCTCCTTTCACTCTTCAGCCTGCCTCAGGGACCTCCCTCCTTCTCAGCTTCAGTCCTGGCCCCTCTCCTGAGTTCCAGGCCCACGGTCCAGCTGCCCTCCAGAGCCTTCAACGCCGCACACCCACAGCTGCACATCATCCCCGGCACACCTGCTCTCATCCAGCTTCCATATGTCAGCAACCAGCCGGGTGCCAGCTGTCTGTCCCCAGAGCCACCCTTCAAGCCTTTCCTCCACCCTCTCCATTTGAAGAGCAACCAAGCCGTTTTGCACCTGGGTCCTCAACCCTTTCTTGAGCCTATCCTTCCCACTTCGGGCCTCGGTGGAGCAGTTTCCCCTTCCTCCTCCCTCCCCCAGAAGGAACCTCTTCATCTAGATGAGCCCACTGCGCTTTCCACACCTGCTGCTGCCTCCGTCTCCCGCGGTGCGCTGGGAGCTCCTGGACGGCAGACACAGTCCGCTGAGTCCAGGGCCCTGGGCCCCGGGCCTGGCATATGGGAGGTGCTTAGGTTCCTTAATAAGGTTGTAGTGTCTTGTAAGAACTCTCTCTCACCGTGATGTACCCACCCACCTATCCAAACCTTCAGAAAAATTTGCTGAGTATCTATAAGTGCTAAGATCTGCCCAGGGCTGCAAATTAGTCATGAACAAAACAAGACGCAGCCCATCTCTGCCCCTTTGCTCATGCTCTTTCCTACGCCTACGGGGCCTTCTCCTTGTTCTCTCCCCACTGCAGATCCTCCCTGTCCTCCAGGTCCCCGTTAAATTCTACCTCCTCCAGGAAGCCCTCCCAGCCTGCCTCCATTCTCCCAGCAACCCCCCCGCCCCCCCTCCACTTTAGCTGACAATATCCAACAGTATAAACTAGAGTTGAATCATAATGCCATTCTGCCCCAGGTCCTGTCAGATCATGATCCCCACAGATCATATCAGCATCTGCAGAGCTCCTAGCAGGCATGAAGCTTCTGGCCTATCTCATTTCTCCAGCTGGATCCTCAGTGTTTCAGAAACAGAGCTTTGGCTTCCCTGTTTGCTGGCCCACCTTTCCTTTGTTGAACCCCATGTGCACACATCTTGGTGCCCGGGGTATCCTGGGTGCCCACCGAGGACCTGGCCTAGCCTTTTCTGGGGAGGCAGGACTAACCAGTCCCTGCACACATTTTCTGAGCCCCCTACACCAAGCATGATGAGGATAGGCGACCAACAGACGTGGGGAAGTCCGAGGTGTCTTGGGCGCTGAGTAGGGTCCCGGCCCAGCCCTGCCCCTTTACCTCAGAGCCTGCTCTTGTCCTGTGGCTGAAGCTTCTTGCCAGCTGCACCGGGTACCAAAGGCTCAGGAATCCAAGACCCAGAAGGAGAGGCAGCGAGGCCAACAGGGAGTAGTACTTGTAGATCTGGACAGACCAACAGACACCCAGACATTCCTACCATCTGCCTTCTTCTCCCAGTGGAAAACCAGGAACCATTTCCCTCCCCACCTGACACCAGGCCCTGAGGGTGGGCTGAGGTTCTATCACACACACACTCCCCCCAGCCTGGGCCACTGGGCACAGACACTCCACTTTCCCTTCTCAAGCCCTGCAGAGGGGCTCACATCTCCCCCAACTCCCGAGCTCCCACAGCCCTTCCAGGAGCCTCAGAGAGGAGCTTATTAATTCCCTCTGCCTACTATGGGGGGCTTGAGTGGGGTCTGACTCCAACTTTCTTTGTTCCTATGTTTTTGGCACTTTGGACACAGGCCTCCGACAGTTAGACAAAGACCTAGTTTTGTCTCTGTATGGTTAGTGACCTGGACATCATGGACGTGCATGCCCTACCTCCTGGCTGAGGCTTCCTTTGTTGGGCTCCTTATATACATTCATTTATTTGTTTGTTAATTCAATACATTGTTATTGGGACCTTAGTATGTGCCAGGTTCTGGGTGGTGAAAAATACCAAGTCTCTGCTCTCAAAGAAACCAACTAGCCTTCACCTCTACCCAGAGGGATCAGTGTTATCGACTCCCTGTACAGGGGGCAACCTGAGTCTCACAACGGTGGCATGGTTTCCTCAAAGCGCTTAGTATCCCCTGGCATCATTTTGTATATTTGTCTATTTACTGTGTCTCCCCTTCTGGAATCAGCTCTTGGGATGCCAGGGATTTCATCTGTCTTGTTCACAGCTGTTGTTTCAGTGCCTAGAAATATCCCTGGTACAGAATATGTGTTTCATATATGTTTGTGGAAGGGAGAGAGGAAGGAATGGAGTCAGGAGGCTGGGTTCAAACTCAGGCTGCCTGGCTCTGAACTTAAACCCTCACCTTTGGGCTCTAGACTGAGCAGCTTCCCCCCTGCCAGCAGCCAGTGAACCAGGCTCTGAGGTTCTGGAGTTTTCTTTATATCCCTCTGAAACCAGCCCCCAGCTCAGTGCTTGCTGTCCTGTTCTCCTCATGCCCACTCCAGCCTGGCCAAAGTAAGGCTGAAGAATCACTAATGGGGGGCTTCAGCCTTCTCCTTCTTCCTCCTCTGCCCTTTCCCCCTCCCAAACTGGAAGCTGCTGAGGGCAGGCCCAGCTGCCTTGTCCCCTGCCCTTCCCATAGAGGGGCACAGCTTGGAATGGTGTGTGTTTAAAGGAGTGGAACTCTGTGCCCAGAGGACGGCAGCTGCAGGGAAGCCCAGCATATAAACAAGGATGAAAGGGCCCTGCTGTGTCCTCTGGGACGCCTCCTCAGCACCCAGGACAGCGCCCACCTCCCAGGTCACGAGTCAGTGGTTACCTTGCGTGCCTGGGGACACTCTGCCCTCTGCCAGACCTGGACCCCAAAGTGAGCCCAGGACAGCACACTGCCAAGCAGGTGTGCGGCTCCGTGCCTGACTGTGGCACAGGCAGCCACCGGGTAGTAGAGGGCAGGGTAATAGAGCAAGGCCAGCATCTTCCAGGGCCCTGGAAGACAAGACAGGCAGAGAGATACATGAGAGAGGGGCAGATGTGGGGCCGGGGTCCAGCCCTCCCAGGCCTCTCTCCTGTCTCCATCTCCCAAGCCCCTCGGCTGGTTCAATGGGCAAAAGCCCAGCATTCAAATCCAGGCTCTGACTAGTATTAGCCCTGTGATCTTGGGCAAATTACCTCTTGGAGTCTCAGTTTCCCCATCTGTAAAATGGAAATTATGGTAGCACATTAGCCAAGATGAAATGAGAAGGTATATGTAAGCTGTGGGTGCAGTGTCCGCGTCAGTACTCAATAAATCGAGCTACACCTTACTGTCACTCCCTTCTCCAAGCCTCAGCAACCTCCACTGGAAAATGGGGCTAATAGCCACACTTCGCCGAGTCACTGTGAGGACTGGATGACCTAAGGAGGTCACGTTGCGGAACAGTGGCCAGTCTTGAGGAAGCTCTCCTTGTTACCATCACCCCCTTGAGCCCCGGTCAATTCTCCAGGACCCCTCCCTGCCCCCTCCCAACCTCCCTCACTGTCACACGGGGCTGGGCAGTCTGGGGGACTCAGCCAGCGCCCATGAACCAGAGCTCCCTCCCTCCCGGGAGTGGGGTCTGTACAGAGGAGGTAGAGGGGGCACTCTTGTCCCAGTGGCTGGGGCCAAGAAAGGGGAGGTTGCAGGCCCCGTGGCAGGACAGTTGGGGAGGGTAACAAGGCAGTGTCTTCTCAGTGGTGGCTCCTGACTGGGATGGGAAGCTACTTAGCTTCCTGCAGAAGATGCCCACCCCAGTGCTCGGATTCCCACCCCATCCCATCAGTCCAGCCCCAGGGTCACAGCTGCACTGGGTACCTTGGCTGGACGGTGAGGCCAGAGTCAGGAAGGGCAGTGGGTCCCCGGCAGAGAGCAGCAAACACAGCGAGCTGAAGAGGACTGTGAAGACAGCAGCAGGCACGGTCCAGGGTCTGTCCCCAGCTGAGAAATCCACGGGGCTGGTGCAGAGGCAGGGACAGGACAGGAGGGAATTGCTCAGGTCCTGCACCCCCACTACCTCATGCGATATTCCGTAAAGTGGGGAGGTAGAGGCAGTCCCCCTTCCCAGATGGGGAAACTAAGGCCCTTGCATCCACGCATTCCACAAACATATATGGAGCACGTCCATTGTACCAGGTTCTGAGCCCCGCAGCAGAGTGACGCAGGGCCCCTCCAGTACACACGCGGTGGGAACAAGCCTGAGAGCTGCCCCCACCGCCCGCCCACTCCGGAAGTCCCAGGAAGTGGCCGCCCCCACACTAATCAGTCTATCTGGGCTGGCAAACCTTCAGAGAGCTCAGAGAGTCACAACATCCTTGCATAAGGGCCGCCGCCCTCGCCTGGCTGTGGCCTGGGACAGAGGGCAGAGAGCGGGCACAGCTGTCCCAGGCACCCCCTCTGGGCTCAGGCAGGCCCCTCAGTCCCTCAGCATCTGTGGCCCAGCTTGTTCTCATGCCCTGAGGGCTCCATCCTGCCTCCTTCTCCCCTCAGGCCTCCCCCAGGCAAGGCAAGCTCTTTGCTGGGCCACCCAGTGGGGCAGAAACCCTAGGCCAGTTCCCTACAAGACCAGCAGGGCAGAACCCACTCTGGGCTTTCGGTGCGAGGGCTGCACCCACCACGTCCCTCAACCCCACATAAGCCTGCCCATTCCTGGCCCAGGCTCTAGGGCTACAGGACTGAAAGATAGAGGGAAAGAAAGTTCTAGCCATAGGAACTAGAGGCCGTTCCTTCAAAATCTGCCTTTAACATCAGAGTCCAGGTGATACCCTCAGGGAAATGAGGGTCACGGTGGCATGGGGTGGTCACGGCCTGTCCAGAACAAGGGCTGCCTGAGGAGGTGTGTCCTGGGGCTGGGTCCTCGTGGGCTTGTGTCTCCCTGGGGTCTAGAAAGGTGGGCCTGAGTGGGTCCCCTCCCCTGCCTCCGGGGGTTCCGACTAAATCTGGAGATCTGGGTAGGAGTGGGAAGAGCCCCTGGGCTGCGAGAGGTGGGGTGTCACTGAGGCCAGAGCTGGCTTCAAGGCCCCTAACAAATCACCACCCTGTGTGCTGGGCCTCTGGACGGGGGAGGGGGGGTGCCCAGGCTTCAGCACCAACCTGGGCAGTCCGGGCCTGCCGCGCCCGCAGTGGGGCCAGAGCTGGCGGCGCCGCACCAGCAGGGCCAGGAGCAGCAGCACGAGGATCTGGAAGGCGAGCACAGAGGAGGTTTGGGGTGTGCAGGTCTTTCCTGAGGGGCTCAGCCCCCAGGACAGCCCCCACCTCCCAGTGTACATTCATGTCGCACCAGACAAAAGCCCAAGAGGTTAGACTGGGCCTGCTTCCTGATTTGGGTCCCCACCCCAGGAGAACTCCCGGGGAAGCCCTTGAACAGGACACAAGCCCTGTGCCCAGGCTGGCAGCAGGTGGCAAACCAGTTTGGGCTTAGTTTAGACTCACCGACAGCACAGCCAGGCAGGTGTGGAGGAGGCCGGGTGGCACACCGGGGTGGCAGGAGGGCTCTACCCTGCAGAGTAAAGGCTGGGTCAGGCCTGAGCAGGGGGTCCCCGCAGCCAGGTCTAGGGTTCCAGGCTGTCTGCACTGCGGCTCCACCCACAAACTCCGTGACCCTCTGATCTACACAAGCTTGTCCAGTTCTACTTTCTCAGGGTCATTCCAGGGCCTACATGGTCACAACAGGGCCCTATGTTGTGCAGGCCCCAAGAAAAGCTTGAGGTTATAGGGCTGAAGGATACAGGGACTCCCAGGGAAGACCCAGGGGAAACCAAGTGGGCCAGCTCGGCCTGAACCCCTCTTCCTCCTCATCCAGATCCTTCCTATCTACCTTCTTCCTGTCCAGGCTTCCCTCCTTCAGGAAACCTTCCAAATTGCTCCAGGCCTCATGGACCTCTCCTCAGAAATGCAGCCGAGTATCTGTCTGGGTCAAGCAATCAAGGCTTTGGTCCTATGATTTGCCCTCCACCCACTGGTAACTGTGTTTGGTCTGCGTCTGTGCCTGGAATGATCATCTTTGGTCTTCTAGGATTTATGTCCATCCTTCCTTGTTTCCCTTTCATTAAGGACTTCCATGTACAGCTGGGCAGGCTATACACTGCACAAGGATGCCCTGCAAGCAAATGAGTGCAGTCTGCAATCCAGGCCACACTGCTCATCAAGCCCTGCACCTACTGAGCTACACACATCTATATGGGGGTTCCTTTGTCCAATTACCACAAAAACTCCCTCCGGCCTGGCAGAGGTCCTGCTCTCACCACAGCTGAGCACAGAGATGGGCCCATGGTGGAGACAAAGAGATCAATGAGCACAAGGAAGTCCTCAACTTCCCCAGCTGGGTCATGTGGCGAGGGGTCGAGTAGGAGCCCTGAGCTCAGGGCTGGACCTGGACCTGCGAGAACAGACAGGCCTGGGTCTCCGGGGGAGGTGCAGAACTCTGGTTTGCCCAGCTGGAGCCTGGGAGTGCCTGGAGGTGGGCACCAGTGTGGGCGAGCTCTGGGGGGGGTGAGGCATCAGAGGAAGCTCCCCACTGTGGCTGGGCCCTCTGCCCAGGGGCTCACCCACCCACCTGGACACCCCCCTGTTATGTGGGACCCCAAGACCTTCCCTCAGAGTGAGCCCAGAGCTCTGGGACTCTGCTTGGACACCCCACACCCCCCTGAGCTTCTCTCCAGGTAATCCCATAGGGAGAAGCCAGGAGAACCTGGCCACCTGGGCTTGTCCTTGGGGTGGAAGGGCCAAATAAGTCTGTTCTGTACAACTCCTTGGCAAGGCAGAGCTGGTCTCTTCCCAAAGCAAAACTAAGCTAATGGGTAGGTGCCATGTAAGGGATCAGGTTTCCACTGTCTGAACTTGGGTCTCACACTCCCCATTTCCAGCTCTGAGGCCTCTTACTCCAGTACGTGGGGTGGGGTTTAGGTGCGGCAGGGCCCCTGTCCAGCCCCCAGAGTTCAGAGCCATCACTCCAGAGCCTCTCAGCCCTCCGCTCCCACCTGACTACGTCCTACTCAACCCTGTCCCACAGCCATCCAGGGCAGGGACTTAGCAGACTGTCCCCGGAGCAGCCAGGTCATTCTCCCACTCACCCCAAACCAGGAGCCACTCCATGGATCCTCTCCAGGGCCCTATCTGAGGGAACTTCTGACCCATTTGGAACCATCTGGAGTCCCCTGTCTATCCTTTAGCTCAGTTTTTCTGAGGCTTATGGACCCTCAAATGTTTGAGGTCTGAACAACAGAAATTTGGCTGAGAAAATATTTGGCTAATGGCTCATGGACCCACGTCTTGTGCTGCGGAACAGGCAGGATGACACAGATATAGAGAACACCGCCTCAGGGATGGGGGTAGTTTGGTCCTCAAGAAGGCACAAGCAGGTGCTAAAGGATGCAGAGGAGGGAGAGACACTCGAGCAAGGCCCCAGACGTGGTGGCATCCAATTTGAGTTTGAAAGATGGTTAGCGTCTCTTCAGACGAAAGAGGAAAGAGAGCTCCACAGAGATGGAGGGACAGAAGAAGCAGAGTGACAGGCAGTGGATAAGCGTGGCCAGGGCAAGGCAAGGCTTTCCGTTTGCTTCCAGCCTGGAGGGTAGGCATGGGAGGCACTAGGGAGCCACCAAGGATATGTGAGCAGGGCAGTGCTCGACATTTTAGATTTCTTTGGATAGATTTGAATAATAACAACAGCAGTAACTAGTACTTACTGAGAATAGACTAAGTGCCAGGTGCTATTTGTTCCATGTACTAACTCAGTTATTACTTAAGATGGGGATGAGGGGCGATTATTATACCCCTTGTGTAAACAAGGAGACCAAGGCTCAGAGAGGCTAAGCATCTTGCCAGTAACACAGATAGTAAAGCGGCAGAGTCAAGATTCAAACTGATATAGTCCGGCTCCAGTGCCCACATCAGACCAAGAGGCTAGAGGTGAGGAGTGGGTAAGTTTTTAAGTTGCAGCATACAAACTTGCCATTTCTCTGCATCAAAAACAGTTGAAGGTCAGCATTTACAAATAGGTCAGCATAAATAGGCACTGGGGAGGGGAGATGCCAAGCTGTATCTCAGAGATACTTAGGAAGAATGTACACACCTCGATATGGAGGAGCAGAGGGAAGGGGAGTTCCCAGAGTGACCGCGGAGCTCTGGGCCTTATTCAAAGAGGAGAGGTGAGACCCAGAGGCAAATGGAGCCCGAGGAAGCGGAAGCTTCGTCTTGGACACTCAGGGACAGGGGCCCAACTGCAGAGTGGTAAGAACACTAAGACAGAGAAAGAGCAAGAAGTCTCTAGAAGTTTGGCCCTGAGCGGGAGCCTGTCAAGGGCCCTACCCAGAGCACGTCTGTCTGGGTCAGAGGGGAAAGCTGACGGAAGCGGGCATCTGCGGGCTAAGGAGCCCAGGAGGGCTGAAGCCCTGCTTCCTGACACTCTCCCCACCCAAACAGAAGGGTGTGCAGATCACCCTGCTGTTGGTCTCACAGGGTGGGAGGGCAGGCAGTGAGGGAAGCCTCCAGTTCTGCCTTCCAGGTGGCCCTTGGAAGGGGTGGGGAGGTGAGTGACACCCTGTGCATTCAGCACAGGGGTACCTGTGGCCCCAGGCTCTGTCTGGGAAGCTCAGTCTTGACAGTGGGTAACACATGGGCAGATGCAAGGTTGGGCACATAACCTGGCCAGAGGGGCCTCTGGGGGTAGAAAAGGACCCGCTGACCTCGCCCAGATCAATCCCATGACCACAGAAGACCCAGATGACACATCCCATCCCCATCAGACTCACCCCGGACCTGTCCAACCAGGTCCTGGCACCGTGGGGTCACCAGGATGAGTGTGACCAGGAGACTGAGCCCATCCCAGCACTGTCAGCAGTCCCCCCAAGCCCCCAACTCCAGCCTGGGGGGCACACCAGGGCACAGGGGAGACCACCGTCAGGAAATCCTTCCTCAAAGGTGTACCCTCTCCCTGAGGTGTCTGGCTCACACAGGGAAAGGGAGCCTGAGTTCACCTTGTTGGGATCCCCCTGAGGTCCCAGCTGCCCACTTCCACCTTTGAGGGCGGCAGGAAGGAAGCAGGCAGCTCAACTTGGTCTGACTAAGTAAGCAGATTCAAACAACCTCTTTGTCCTTCCCTGCAGTGGGAGAAGGGCGCTGCAGATCCTAGATGCCACCCACATTAGAGGCGGTACGCCCATCACCCTGTCCCTACTCTCCACCCAACTTTGTTTTGAGGCCATATCTACATATCCCAGCCCCCAAGTTGGCTGCAGAAGCAGGGCCCCAGCCAGTGCCCAGGCCCTGAGGCACCCAAGGACATAGCTTCAGATTAAGGTCAGGATCTGTGCCCTTGCAGGGTTCCTGGCCCCACCCCATTCTGCTGCTTCTCCCATTCCACACATTCACAGCATGGACACACGGGGAATCCCACAGGCTCTCAAGGGCAGCCAGGGAGGAGGGGCAGATCCTTCCTGAGAGCAGAGCTGCTTCCCAGGTGGTCAGAACCCCAAGTCCTCCAAACAACAGCTGCATCCCCCAGGCCTGGGTGGGGCCTCCACCCCTGCTGGGTGACCCAAGCCTGGCCAGGCCACAGCCACAGCCCCTGAGGAGGCATGTGAGCATTTTTGCCTCCCTGGTTTCAGTTGTTGATGGAGAACAGATGTGCACACATCTGGCTCAGCAACCCCCAGCCTCACCTTTCCAGTTCCCCAAAGCCTCCAAGCAGGGAGGTGGGAGGTGGGCTGGGGCCAGGGCCAGGAACAACAGGGGAGAAGTGCGCTCTGGGGCCCACATGGACGGGGCAGCCCCCGGATCTGGGGAGGCACAGGGAGGTTCCTCTGCCAGGGTGCCCAGACTAAACAAAGATAGAAAGGGTCTGAGGAAAGGCAGCCATGGGCCACGGCCTCAGGTCACATGGGCTGGGCTGAGGCCATTTCCCTCCCCTGGGGTGGCCTGAACTCCTTCACAAGAGAACAGGACCTCCTCATCTCCACGGAGACTCCATGGCCAGCCAAAGAAAACAGGGGCAGCACATTTCCCCAGTGACTCGCCCACCAGGCTTTCTTCCTCAGGCCTCCCCTGCCCTTGGCTTGCCCGGAGGACTTGCTGTTTGCTGACACCACACCCTATACGGTCACCACAGGGACCAGTAACGCCTTGAAGACAGGCCCAACTTCCCGCAACCGCTCACCCAGTACTCTCCATCATGGCTGCAGGACTGAGTCACCCAGACCTGCTAGATCTGAATTTCCAAGTATGGGGCCCAGAAATCTGTATTTTTAACATACCACACAAGTGCTTTTTAGGTGACCAGCCTGGTGCAGGTCTCCACCTTGAGTATCAACACCACAAGGGCTGTTGTTCTCACACAACAGATGAGGGGACTAGTGCCCAGAGAGGCTGTGACCTGCCAAGGGCCACACAGCAGATGAGTAGCAGAGCTCACTTCAGCAGCTCTTGCCCAGGGTCTTCCCGGCCCCACCTCAGTAACTCACCCTGCGCTGCTGGCCCCAAGGGCCAGGGGTTCCCACTTACCCCTCCGGCTGGAGCTCCTGGTTGCCCTGGGGCTCATCGACGTACCAGCTGCTGTAGTCATCATCCTCTGTGGCCCCAGAGGAGGTCTGGTTCCCAGCTGCCTGGGACGACATTTTCCAGCCCTTTTCCTCTGACTCCCCCCACGAGAGGGACACAGCCGCTGTAGATGCGAAAAGAGGCTTAGAAAAAAAAGAAAGAAACCCAAACAAAGAAATGTTTCTCTTTAATCCTGAAGGTTACTTTTTTGCTTTTAGCTCTCTGGGAAAAGCCCGCCTGGGAGTGAGTGCCTGGAGGCTGGCATGGGCGGAGAGGAAGGGCTTCTCTCATCCCCTCCCGTCGCCTTCCGCCCAGTGTTACCCGATCCGGCAGAAGGTAGTTATCTCCTTCGGAACGGTGTACCCCTTAGGGTCCTTGGGTTCTTGCTGGAGCACCTGTCTGTCCGACCAGCCACCAGCAGGCCTTTACACAAAGGGTCATTTTCAAAGAAAGTTTGTCCAATCCAAGCTGCCCACAGAGACCCCCCCCCCTTTCCTTCCCCTGCCTCAAACCCACCCAGACAGACCCACAGACACTCAAGGAAGGGCCAGGGAGGAAGGAGCTGCAGAGATGAAAGGCCGAGCCAGCAGCAGCCTCAGCACAGTCTGCCAGACCCTCCCAGCCGGGCTCCTGCCCCTCCCACTCTCAGGGGTCCAGCCCAATCCCCCTCTTTGTTTGGGGTCCCAGCCTCAGCCTGCCCCCACTGGCCCCTCTGGGCCTGGGTGATGGGCACACACCTTGGCCCTGACAAAGCCCTGTCTGGGGTGGGGGCCTGGCTCCAGTGGTGGCCTGAGCCCCGCAGGGGCATGGCCAGGGGGTGGGGCACCTGCCTGCACACACGTAGCAGCCTTCCGGTCCTGCCCCACGCTCTCACACCCTGGTGGCCCCCTGTCTGCGGTGCTCCAGCATGCAGGTCTGGGGTCACAGCAACCCAGGGAGACCGCTGGGGCTGAACCAGGGGCGGAGGCAGAGAGGGGGAGCTGGTCCATTCTTTCTTCTGGGTTTCCACGAAGGAGGCAACATGTGTCTCACTGGTAAAACCTTTTTGTTTCTCCAACTTGATTTCACAAGGAGATAACTCACCCCCACAAGGAGGAAATTAGTCCTTTAAACACAACCAGATCCATGGGTAGGCAAGAAGAACCCCGCCTGCCTTCCGCTCCTCCCGGGGTGTAGGGTGAGAGTGAGGAGAGCAGAGCCTGGGGGCTCCCCTCCGTCCTCCCTCCCTGAGAGGCCACATCCCAGGCCGGCTCCCCTCCTCCTCCTGGCCGCAGCTCAGAAGGGAGGCAAGATGCAGATGAAAACAGAGGGCAGTTCTCAGGCCCCTATCTTTTGGTAGGGGTCAGGGCCCCCTGAGCCTTTGAAGTCCCTTCCAATACCCCAGAGGTGGCCTAGGCCATGGCCCTACCCAGCTAAGGCATTCAGTCAACAAGCTTTTAAAAAAGACATTCATCCATTTATTCTTCTCACATAAAAGTCATTTTGAACACCTGCTAAGTGCCCACACTGATTGGGGTCCTGGGACATGAAAGTTGACAGTTTGGGTTGGGGTGGGGAGTCCCAGACAAGGTATATAACCTCAAGACTGTAAGGGTTACGAGGGGAGAAGGCACAGCGGGCTCTGATGGGTGCCATAGGAAACTGAATTTGGAGACTTGGAAGGATTTCTAAAGAAAGTAGAGATCTGAGGGCAGGGAAAAGTCAGTTGCACTGAGGGTGGGGGGTTGAGGGAGGGAGTGGGGGTGGAAGGAAGCATGTTCCTGATAGAAGGAACAGCATGGTGAGGCTCAGAGGAGACAAGGCTTGAAATCCTAAAAGCCCCCCATCCAAATTCTGCACCCAGGCCCACAAGGCCTTTCAGTATTAGGGCCTGAACGCTCCAAGGGCCTTGGTTCCTCCCCTGGGTCCCAGACGGCCCTCCCTCACCCCACAGAGATGTCAGCGTCTGCTAACTCAAAGCTGAACCTGATTTTTATTTGATGCAATGCAGGAGCCCACACTGCCTCTCTAATCCCAGGAATTTGGGATGAAACCTGCCTCCTAGGCCTAGTTGTGAGCTCCTGACCGCAGAGCCTGCCTCTCTCCCTCCTCCTCCCTCCTTCCCCTGATGCATGTACAGGCCTCTGGGGTGACAGAGACTTTATCAACTGGGTTTGGCAAAGCCATGGCTTGTTCTGGCAACCATCATTCCTCCATGGACCTGTCCCGTGCCAGCTATTGTTTCCCAGTCAGGTTTTCCAGAGCCCTCTGCTCCAACTCCAGAGCCCTGCATTCCCTTCACTGTTCAGGGGTTTCCGATCCCTTGCTTAGGGAGTAAGCAACTGCTATCTGGTTTGAAATCCTCCTCATGACACCTCCAACAACTGGAGTCCAGCCTGTGATGAGGGGCTCACTCTCTCTACAAGGCAGAGATGTTCATAGCTGGACAACTCTGCCTGGCAGAAACCGCTTCCTGGAGGAAGCTTGAAGCTGCCTCTCCAGTCTGGTTTGTTCATTCATTCAACAAATACTGATTGCATGCCCATTATGTGGCAGGCAAGGTTCTACAAGCTATCAAAACAGCTGCGAGCATGGTAGATAAAGTCCTATACCCCAGGGAACCTACTGTGTAGTGCGGGACAGCAGGGACACAAAACATGCGTCAGGTGTGCAGAGGGGGAAAATAAAGTGAATAAGAGAAGAGAGACAGAGTTGGCACTTTAGGTTGGGTCGTCAGGGAAGGCCCTGCTGAGGAGGGAACATTTTAGCAGGGCTGAGGTACCCAACTGGGCACTGGGGAAAGATATTCCGGCTGCCCAAAGGAGCCTCCATCAGCCTCGGGGACTGTGGCCAGGCTGGCAGGGAAGGGCACAGGCCAAGCCCCGTCACAGTCCTTTCCCCACAGCACCCCTCCCTGAACCAAACCCCACTCTGCCCCAAAGGGACTTCCCCACAGAGACAGCCCACGGCCCATATTATCCCCTCCCTCCTCACAGGGTCGATGCAGAGGCCACCTTCAGGGAGGCCCTAAGCAGGGGTGAGGAAGTGGTGAGCTCTGTCCCTCTCCCCAGGTATGGGTACAGTGGACAGAGGGCAGCCTTGTGCCCAGTAATTTGGTCAGGGGAAGGAGCAGGCCCAGAAGGAAAGGGCAGGGTTTCTACACAGCAATGGGAAAGGCCCTGGTGGGGGTGCAGCCTACCTGAGTTTGAGCCCTGGGGCTGGCTGCATGACCTCGAGTGATTCCCTTGGCCTCTCGGGATCTCAGCCCTGCCTATGTCCCAGGGGGGTCGGGCCATCCAGCCTGGGTCTTTGATTATGGGCTTTCCTCCCTCCAAGGCCTGTATTGCCTGCCCTCAGTGACTTCATGGCCCAAGAATGTGGTGCCAGCACACCAGGCACTGGTTGTAGCAAGAAGGTCAAAGCCACAGAGAGTGGCTGCCACTGCCCAGGCACCCCCCATTGTCTTCCAACCACCCTCCTGGCCCCCGGGGCCTCCATCTACTTAAGTGGGGGCAGGGAGTCTGGGTTGAAGTCCATGGATACTGGGTGGCCCAGTAGCCCCGCCTAGGAGGGGCACCCTAATTCTTGAGCCTCCCTCAGCTTGGAACTAGAATAGCTTGGAGCTTGCAAATTTTCAGAGAGGTTGGAGACAGGGTTAGTTCTGAGGTGTTAGGAAGACACCACCTGGCCAGACTGCAAGCTGGCCAGGAAAAGCATTAAGAAGAGAAAGAGGGTAACGCTGTGCTCCTGAAAGATTTCTCCAAAGGTCTGGTGGCAGAGTCCAGGGCCTGCCCTCTGGAGTTGACTCTGTAGGGGAACTCGTACCCAAAAGGACTGGAGACTGGCACCTGCTATGAGGAGAGGAGGGCCTAGAGAGTGGAGGTGCTTGGGAGACAGGATGTCGAAGCTCAAAGAAGAGGTGGGGGAACAGGGAATAAGGAGATGTCTTGGGCAGTCTTATAGGCTTCCCGGAGGAGGGGACCTGCATCAGGGTCCTAAGGTCAGACAAGGTCAGCGATGGTAGCAAGAATGAGGTGGAAACATCTTAGAGATCTCAGAACGGGAGTCTGAGCAGGGCCCGCAGGAGTGCAGGTAGGCAACTTCAGATGAGGCTGACGCCAATACCCAAGGAGCAGCCCAGGCCAGCAGGGCTCCCAGCGGGGCACAGGCTGGGGAGCAACTGAGCCCTGATCGCTGTGGGAGAAGGTCACAAGAAGCTTTTGGGCTTTCAGCAGACAGAGGCCATCTGCCACCTGGGCCTGGCACGGAGCTGCCCTGCCCTGCCTGTAGGGCTGGAGCTGGCCCCTGAAGGCCTTGGGGCAGGGCTTCCTCCCTTCTGGTGTTTTTGTTCAAGGTGAGTAAATCTGAGGAATTTTGGTGTCCGGGAGCAGAGGCCCACATCTGCGCCTTCGGCAGCCCATGCTTATTGAAATCCTCAAAGGGCAAAGTGCTAAACTGAAAAGGAGCTCACCGTGGGCTGGGGGGGGGGGGCTGGGAAAGCCAGCAGCACCTCCAGAACCTCAGCAATACCCCCCAGATTTTAGTAACACCACAAGAACTCCTGGAACCTCAGTATCACACCCATGAACCCCAGAACTTTAGTAACACACCAGAACCTCTAAAACACCTCTGACTCTCAACCGCATTCCAAGGACCTTCAAACTCTGGCAAATCAAGCACAGGCTGGGACAAGATAGCCAAAACCATGGTCAGCAGTTGGAGAGGTCCAGAGACTGAGACCCTCAATGCTCACCACCCTTCATCCCAGCCTAGGCTCTCTGTGTTCAAATGCACACCTCCAAAAGTTCTACAACACCTAACTTTGGTATAACACCAGCAACACCCCTGGTCCCCAGCGGCACCGTGGAGAGTGCCCAAGGGCTGCCTCATTCGGTCCAGAGGTGGGGGAATGGCTGATGGGCCTGCCTGTGCAGCCTGGCCCCTCTGTAAGCCTGTGGACAGGTGGCCAAGGCAGGTTCAACCCCATGCAGGCCAGTGAGCTCTGGGCCTGGCCCCATCCACACAGTGCACTCACACACTCACACACACACACACGTATTGAACTGCCCCAACACACACACCAGTGCCTGCCCTGGCCCCAGACCGAACCTGACCCCGTTCAGTGGCTGGAAGGCAGTGCTGTTAGCTGCTGGGCTCGCCTAGCGAGGGGAGGGTGTGGGTGATGCCCTCGCTCCTGGCTCTCTTGCCCCGGGAGAGTGTCAGAAGCACCATATGACAGAGCCGTCCTGGAATGCCCGCCCCTGCCCCCACTTCACGAGCCGCAGCATCAGAGCATGAGGGATTTAGGCCAGGCTGCCCTGAGCGGGGACACTGGTGAGGAGGAGGAGGGCAGCCTGTGCTGCAGGGCTGGAGCCCACTCAGAGGAGGGAAGGCCGGGAGGCAGATTTCAGCTGAGGACAAAGGTAGCTTTCTTACTCTCACGTTGTAGCGGGCCTCCAACCCGGGGAAGCCATCAAGAAGAGGCTGGTAACATCAGCATTGTACAGAGGCTTTCCTGCCTGGAGAGGAGGACTGACCCAAAGGCCAGGAAGGTGCCGCAGCCAGAAGGGCCCAGCACATCCTGGCTGCCACAGCACCACTGTGACTGCCTTGAGCTACAGGCTTCGTGCTGCCCTCCTTCCTCACTGAGGACACGGACTGCTGGGCAGAGCCTGAGTTCCCTCTCCCCGCTGGCCACAGCCCAGGGCTGTCCATCAATCTCCTGCCTAACAGCAAACCCTGCTCAGATGTGGCCCTTCAGATGTCTCCCCGCCTTTGCGGGATCACACTAGCTCCCCAGGGTCCCCCTCCTACAGCCCTCTCCAGGCCTCCAACCTCGTCCCTCTGAAGTTCCCACCATTCCTGCCCATTTCCTGCCCCCAGGCCTTTGTCAGTGCGCCTTCTCCCTACTGCCTCACCTGTTCTGGTTCTACCTGGCCCACAAAGCTGGGCTCCAGCATGGCCCAACCCTGGCCCATCCCCCACCTGCTGTTCTCTTCTGTACCTCTCCTCTCTGTATCTCCTCCTTCAGGGTCTCTTCCTTCTTCCTGGTCATCCAGGGGTCCTGTTCCTCCCCTGCGCACCAGCATCAGCTCCGCTGGGATTGCAGAGGGCGGCTGGCTGTGTGGTCTCTCCAGTTGGCTCTGAGCAGTCGGCAGCACCTGCTTTTAAAGGTGTTTGGTCTCCTCCCAGAAAGGCGACTCCCTCCTTCCCACCAGCTCTGGCCCTGCCCTTCCCACCCCCACTCCCCAAGGCCTGGGCCTGAGATTGCAGGATCAGAGAAGCCCACCCCACCCCCATCTCCCCAGCTCAGGCCCACAGCCGGGCTGGGGCCCCACACAACCCACTGAGCAGCGTGTCCCCAGCGGGGCCTCTCCACCCCCAAACCATTTGCCCGAAACCTGATCCCCTTAGCCCTCAGAAGCACCTCCGCTGACGAGCCTTCACAGGGCTTCGGTGGCTGAGTTTCCCCAGCTGTGGCCCTGGAAGGGCTCAGGAACCCCCTCCCTACCCTCATTTGTCACCATCCATCACTCCCAGGGGACTGCTGCCTGATGATCCCACCCTGTCCGAGCGGAACCCCCAGCTGAGCTTTTAATAATCTGATCAGCAATCAGTGTCCAGCCGCTGCCCTGCTGGGCTGCAGGGTGGCCTGGGAGGAGGGCATTTGTCACACCTTCGGGGGCTTTGGGGCTCAAGTTTCAGGTATGACCCATTCTAGGGGGAGAGCTTTCTCCTAGCCCAGCCTCTCTCCTGAAGAAGGCACAGGTCCTGGCGCCCATGGTCACCCCAAGCACATATGCGTCCTGCAGCCTGTCCTCTCCCTGTCCCGGGGCCAGGACGTGTCTCAGGCTCACTTTCTTCTCCCTTTCCCCTCCTACAGGGGGGCTTTTATACCCTGGAGAGTATCAGGGAAAGGGAAGGGAAAAGGGCTCAGAGGGTGCTGAAACGTGGTGCTGTGGCTGGCAGGGAGGAGGAGCAAGGGTTACAGGTGAGGACCGGAAGCAGGGCCCTGAATTCCCAGAAGGATACCTGGGGAGGCATCGTTTTCCTCCTTGAAGGAGAAAGGGGGTACAGTAATTAAAGGGTTGGGCCCCCTGGGGGCACAGGCTTTAGGACGGGACATTGGCATCCAGTGATCCTGGGGATCCCAGAAGAAAGGGCACGTAGGCGGCAGTACTGGGCTGGGCCAGCTGAGTGGGAGAGAGGGAGGGAGAGGGAGCAGTCCCAGCCAGCAGGGAAGGGGTCAGCGAGCTGGGGCCTGACCACCATCTACCCCATGGAGAGGAAGGATGTTTCTGTACAAAGTATTAAACCCACAGCACAAAGATAGAATTAACCTTTGGCCCATTTTAAGAATCCATCCTCAAAGAACACTTGCAGATGTATACAGAGAAGATACCTAAGACTGTTTGTAATGCAAAACATTGGCTACAAGCCCAATATCCATCAGTGAGCTTCAACGACTCTATATACTAAGTACTATTCAGCTGTAACAAATCTTGAGGTACCTCATTGTGGACTGCTACGGTAGCACCTCCTACACAGAGTATCAAGTAACAATAGCCAAAATGCAAGTCTGAACAATACATAAATCACCATCTCATTTTATGTTCCTTTAAACTAGGTGTGTGTGTGTGTGTGTGTGTGTGTGTGTGTGTGTGTGTGTGTGTATAAATACATTAAAAATGGATCTGGAAGACACACAGCAAACTGTTCACAGTGGTCACACTTGGGGGAGGGATGAGTTCAGAAAAATTGAGAGATTTTCACTTGTTTGCAACGTATATTTAAAACTGTCTGTCTGCCTATAGATAGTAAACAAAACAAAAACCTTATAAGGCCATGTTGAAGCTTACTGTGAGGATCTGTGAAGGCATCACTGAGCTGCATGAAATAGGTTCTATGCCCAGCCTAGTACTGCACATTTCCCAGCCTTCCTTGAAGCTAGATACATCACTAAGTATTGGCCAATGAGATGGGAAAAGAAGTGTTGAGCATAGCTTCCAGTGAGAGGTGTTCTTTAAAAGAGAGGTGTTAAATATCTATGCACCCAACAGAGGCGCAACTATATATGTGAAACAAATACTAACAGAATTAAAAGGGGAAATAGACTGTAATGCATTCATTCTAGGAGACTTCAACACTCCACTCACTCCAAAGGACAGAGCGACCAGACAGAAAATAAGTAAGGAGACAGAGGCATTGAACAACACATTAGAACAAATGGACCTAACAGACATCTACAGAACTCTACACCCAAAAGCAGCAGGATACACATTTGTTTCACGTGCACACAGAACATTTTCCAGAATAGGCCACAAAAAGAGCCTCAGTAAATTCAAAAATATTGAAATTGTACCAACCAACTTCTCAGATCACAAGGGTATAAAACTAGAAATGAATTGTACAAAGAAAACAAAAAGGCTCACAAACACGTGGAGGCTCAACAACATGTTCCTAAATAATCAATGGATCAATGACCAAATTAAAACAGAGATGAAGCAATATATGGAGACAAATGAAAACAACAGCACAACACCCCAACTTCTATGGGATGCAGCGAAGGCTGTTCTAAGAGGGAAGTATATAGCAATCCAGGCCTATTTAAAGAGGGAAGAACAATCCCAAATAAATAGTCTAAATTCACAATTATTGAAGCTGGAAAAAGAAGAACAAATGAGGCCCAAAGTCAGCAGAAGGAGAGACATAATAAAGATCAGAGGAGAAATAAATATTGAGAAGAATAAAACAAGAGAAAAAATCAATGAAACCAAGAGCTGGTTCTTTGAGAAAATAAACAAAATAGATAAACCCCTAGCCAAACTTATTAAGAGAAAAAGAGAATCTACACACATAAACAGAATCAGAAATGAGAAAGGAAAAATTCATGACAGGCCCCACAGAAATACAAAGAATTATTAGAGAATACTATGAAAATCTATACATTAACAGACTGGATAACCTAGAAGAAATGGACAACTTTCTAGAAAAATACAACCTTCCAAGACTGACTAAGGAAGAAACAGAAAATCTAAACAGACCAATTACCAGCAATGAAATGAATCGGTAATCAAAAAACTACCCAAGAACAAAACTACCAGACCAGATGGATTCACTGCTGAATTTTATCAGACATTTAGAGAAGACATAATACCCATTCTCCTTAAAGGTTTCCAAAAAAGAGAAGAGAAGGGAATACTTCCAAACTCATTCTATGAAGCCAGCATCACTCTAATGCCAAAACCAGGCAAAGACACCACAAAAAAAGAAAACTACAGACCAATATCCCTGATGAACATAGATACAAAAATACCCAACAAAATATTAGCAAACTGACTTCAAAAATACATCAAGAGGATCATACATCATGATCAAGTGGGATTCATCCCAGGGATGCAAGGATGGTACAACATTCAAAAATCCATCAACATCATCCACCACATCAACAAAAAGAAGAACAAAAACCACATGATCATCTCTATAGATGCTGAAAAAGCATTCAGCAAAATTCAACATCCATTCATGATAAAAACTCTCAATAAAATGTGTATATAGGGCAAGTACCTCAACATAATAAAGGCCATATATGACAAACCCACAGCCAACATCATACTTAACAGCGAGAAGCTGAAAGCTTTTCATCTAAGATCAGGAACAAGACAGGGATGCCTACTCTCCCCGCTTTTATTCAACATAATACTGGAGGTCCTAGCCATGGCAATCAGACAACACAAAGAAATAAAAGGCATCCAGATTGGTAAGGAAGAAGTCAAACTGTCACTGTTTGCAGATGACATGATATTATACATAAAAAACCCTAAAGACTGCACTGCAAAACTACTAGAACTAATATCTGAATTCAGCAAAGTTGCAGGATACAAAATTAATACACCGAAATCTGTTGCATTCCTATACACTAATGATGATCTATTAGAAAGAGAAATCAGGAAAACAATTCCATTCACAATTGCATCAAAAAAAATAAAATACTTAGGAATAAACCTAACCAAGGAAGTGAAAGACCTATACCCTGAAAACTACAAGACACTCCTAGGAGAAATTAAAGAGGATACTAATAAATGGAAATTCATCCCATGATGCTCTTGGGTAGGAAGAACTAATATTGTTAAAATGGCCATCCTGCCTAAATCAATCTACAGATTCAATGCAATCCCTGTCAAAATACCTACAGCATTCTTCAATGAACTGGAACAAATAGTTCTAAAATTCATATGGAATCACAAAAGACCCCAAACAGCCAAAGCAATCCTGAGAAGGAAGAATAAAGCAGGGGGGATCTCGCTTCCCAACTTCAAGCTCTACTACAAAGCCACAGTAATCAAAACAATTTGGTACTGGCACAAGAACAGACCCATAGACCAGTGGAACAAAATAGAGAGTCCAGATAGTAACCCAAGCATATATGGTCAATTAATATACGATAAAGAAAACATGCATATACAATGGGGAAATGACAGCCTCTTCAACAGCTTGTGTTGGCAAAACTCGACAGCTACATGTAAGAGAATGAAACTGGATTACCGTCTAACTCCATACACAAAAGTAAACTCGAAATGGATCAAAGACCTGAATGTAAGTCATGAAACCATAAAACTCTTAGAAGAAAATATAGGCAAAACTCTCTTGAATATAAACATGAGCAACTTCTTCATGAACATATCTCCCCGGGCAAGGGAAACAAAAGCAAAAATGAACAAGTGGGACTATATCAAACTAAAAAGCTTCTGTAAAACAAAGGACACCATCAGTAGAACAAAAAGGCATCCTACAGTATGGGAGAATATATTCATAAATGATGTACCTGATAAGGGGTTGACATCCAAAATATACAAAGAGCTCATGCACCTCAACAAACAAAAAGCAAATAATCCAATTAAGAAATGGGCAGAGGACATGAATAGACACTTCTCCAAAGAAGAAATTCAGATGGCCAACAGACACATGAAAAGATGCTCCACATCACTAATCATCAGAGAAATGCAGATTAAAACCACAATGAGATATCACCTCACACCAGTTAGGATGGCCACCATCCAAAAGACAAACAACAACAAATGTTGGTGAGGATATGGAGGAAGGAACCCTTCTACACTGCTGGTGGGAATGTAAATTAGTTCAACCTTTGTGGAAAGCAGTATGGAGGTTCCTCAAAAAACTCAAAATAGAAATACCATTTGACCCAGGAATTCCACTCCTAGGAATTTACCCTAAGAATGCAGCAGCCCAGTTTCAAAAAGACATATGCACCCCTATGTTTATAGCAGCACTACTTACAATAGTCAAGAAACGGAAGCAACCTAAGTGTCCATCGGTAGATGAATGGATAGAGAAGATATGGTACATATACACAATGGAATATTATTCAGCCATAAGAAGAAAACAAATCTTACCATTTTCAACAACATGGATGGAGCTAGAGGGTATTATGCTCAGTGAAATAAGCCAGGCTGAGAAAGACAAGTATCAAATGATTTCACTCATCTGTGGAGTATAAGAACAAAGAAAAAACTGAAGGAACAAAACAGTAGCAGACTCACAGAACCCAAGAATGGACTAACAGTTACCAAAGGAAAGGGACTGGGGAGGCTGGGTGGGAAGGGAGGGACAAGGGGGAAAAAGGGGCATTACGATTAGCACACAATGTCAGGGGCGGGGCACGGGGAAGGCAGCACAACATAGAGAAGACAAGTAGTGATTCTGTAGCATCTTACTATGCTGATAGACAGTGACTGTAATGGGGTATGCGGTGGGGACTTGATAATGGGGGGAATCTAGTAACCACAATGTTGTTCATGTAAGTGTATAGTAATGATACCAAAAAAATAAATAAAATAATAATAAATAAATAAAAGAGAGGTGTTTCTTTTACCCCCTTACTCCTCCCAATTGGCTAAAATGCAGTTGTGAGGGATACATCTCAAGCAGCCATCTTGGACTACGAGGTGGAGGTCGTGAGTTAAGTAGGATAGAGTAATAAGTTAGCTGCAAAGACAGAGTCTGAGCTAAAGCTAGATCTTAGGACTGGAGGAGGTCTCAGAGACCCCTGCTATACCCATGCTCACCATCATATCCAAAGAGGCCCCATGATGTTCCTGGGGCAGTGACTGAGCTAAGAGAAATTTTGCCAGAGATCCTCCCCACCTCCACCTCCACCCCACTCACATGCACCCAGAGCTCATGGCTCTTGCCCCAGAAACGTCCCTTCCCGGAGTTTGGAAGCTGCTACATTCTGTGGCTGGGGGACCTCCACTGGGAGCCAGTCCCTGCGGTTGGGCAAAGGCCCCCATAATTGGTTAGGTGCAGGCTTCGGACACATCTCTCAGCATTCTGTGTGAGAACACAGCCTCTGCCCACTGGTGCCCACTGGTGGGTCTGTCTGTCTGTATCTCCTATTTGGCTTCTTTCTCTCTCTCTCTCTCTGTCCTTCTGTCTGCCTGTTTGTCCCAGTCCATCAGTCTCTCTTTCCATTGCTATTGTCTCTCTCTATCCCACCCTTTGTCTGACTCAAGTCTGCCTGTCTCCTTTCTCTCCTTCAGGCTCTCTGTCCCCTCCTCATCGTTTCTCTGTGAATCTCTGTGTCTCTGTCTATACTCTCTTTCCTTTTCTGTTCCTCTCTCCTGCTCTTCATTTTGTCTGTTTCCCTCTCTGAGCCTGAGTGTAAAGTCTGTCTCTCTTCCAAAAGGTTTCAGGCAGTAGGTTTCCTTGGGCTGTGTTGTGTGCTGACGTGGTGCTGCCCCTAGCAGCCCCTGTCCTGTCTCTCCCCTTTACCTGCTCTGTCAGTCTCCAGGACTGTCGGAGGACTGGCGCTGGTCTCAGAATCCCCAGTATGCAGGGCCCGCATTCAGACTGGATGTGGTCTCAGGAGTTTGAGGCGTCAGAGCCAGTAGAGAAGCTGGGCGACTGGACCCAGGGGAGGCAAAGTTCACCGCTGCCAGAGAGGCTAGCACCTTCTCCTTCCTGCCACCCCAGGAACTTTATCCCTTCTGAGTCACTGCTGGCAGAGGGGTGCTAACAGGTGAGCCCAGGGATCGTGGTTGCAGCCCCAACTCCTGCTCGGCTGAAAGCCAGGGCTAGAGGGCTTCAGGGATGACCTAAGACTCTCCTAACAGTGCTCCATGCTGGAACCTGGAGTGGGAAGCCAGGAGGGGAAGGGGACATAACCTGATAGAACCAGAGGCACAGGGACTGGATCAGAGTTAGCGCTTAGAGGGAAAAATGTCATGATAGCCAGGCCCCAGCTCTAACCACCACAGTCGGTGGAGGGGAGAGACCAGGTTTCTGATTTTGCCTTTTCCTCTTACTAACTGAGCTACCACCAAGGAGGCCCTTTCCTGCTCTTGGCCTCAGTTTTCCCATCTGTGCAATGGAGAGAGGCTGGCTGCCATGCTTCACTTTGCCCGTCTGAGTCTGTGATTCTGTCACCTGTGTTCCTCTGGCACTGCGGACTTGAAAAGGGTGCGGGGTGGGACTGGGACGGTTCCACAGTGGGGGAGGAGAGGCTGCGGGAGGTGAGCTGAGCGCTGAAGTCTCAGTGGAGCAGAGGTGGTCACATGATCCCAATGACCTGGGAATCAGGAGGCCTGAGGCCCAAGTCCACCCTTTCACTCACCCACCTGATCTCTCTGTGCCTGTTTCCCCGTCTGTAGAAGGGATGATAGTCCAGCGCTCAGACCCTTGGGAGCCCCCAGTGAACTCACAGGCGTCCCTGTGGGGAGGATTCAGCTCTGCACAGAGGCAGGGAGGTGGGGGGGTGAGGGGCGGGGAGTTGGAGGTGGTCCATCAGGGACGGGGTTCTGAGGACCCACAAAAGCCCCAGGGGGCATCACTGGAGGAGCCTGAAAGGAGCCAGAGTGGGCAGCAGGAAGGGGGGTCCTCTGGGGTGGGCTAATGACAGGCCCAGGCTCTTCCAGACAAAGCCAGCAGCGGGTGAGTGGCCGTTCTTCTGGGGAAGACAGGAGACTGGTGGGCCCCAGTAAGGCCGTCACGCTGGGACTGCAGAGGATGGCTCGGAAGTCAGGACCGTTGTCTCTCTTCCTCACCCACACCCTGCCCCCTCTTGATTCTTTCTGTGGGAGCCAGGCCTCTGCCTGGAGTTTAAAACCTGGAAACCACAGGAGACTGAATCAGGGAGGCAACTGGGAGTGGAGCAAATCCTGGGAAAGAAGTAGGGCTATCCCGGGCTCAGTTCCCCCATCTATAAAATGGGTGTGCTAGCCAGCCCTGATCTGCTAAAATGCACTGCGTCTTCCAGAAATTCTCCAGGAAACTGGAGCTGGGCCTCAAGAAGACTGAGCATTAGGAACCACTGTCCCCTGCCTAGCTGCTCACCCCCAACACGCAGCCCTCCCTCCTGGGCACCAGCCTGCCCAAAGGGGCACCAGGATGCATCTCTGTCCAAGTTTGGGTCAAAACCCCAAAGTCTTCACTACTCATAGATGGAATCCAGATGAAATAGCCAAAAGAACCACTTCTTATTCTTTTCTGTACACGTAGAAGCAGGGTTGGCCTTGTCCATCAATTCATTTATCCATTCACTCATTCAGACATTCATTCTGTAATGCTTAATGGTCCGCAGGCACCTCCCTTGCCCAGCCCTTTCCTGGACACACAGACTTTATCCCCAAAAGGGACATTCAGTAGAATGTGGGCAAGTCATCATTTGAGACAGGAGAGTGTGGTGGAAGGGGGAGTCACCGTCTAGTCCAAAGGAAGAGGCATTTAGCCAGTCTGCAGGATGAGTAAAGTGACATCAGATGGAGCTGGGCAGTTGGGGCAGAGGATACAGCACCAGCAAAGGCAGTGAGGGGACACAGGGCAGGCCTGGCCTGGAACAGAGGTGAGCCTTACCCCAGACAATATGCTGAGTGAAATAAGCCAGTCACAAAAGGAGAAATACTTACATGAGGTGCCTAGATAGTCACATTCATAAAGATAAAAAGTTGAATGGTGGTTGCTGGGGGGTGTGGGGGGTGGAATGCAGGGACTGGGAGTGGGGAGTGGTTTAACGGGTATCCAGTGTCAGTATTACAACATGAAAGAGCTTGGAGATTGGTCGCACAACAATGTGAATATGCATGCTTAACACCACTGGACTGCACACTTAAATATGGCTAAGATGGTAAATTTTATGTTATGTGTACTTTACCATGATTTTTTTTTTTAAGTAACCATACACACACACCAAAAAAAAGTGAGGTTTCCCCAGAGACTGAGTTGGGGAGGGGGTGCTGGAAGAGGGGATTGTGTCAGATGCAGATGGCTCCTAAGCCACGCTAAGGCCAACACAACCACCTCAGATCCTTTGTAAAATGAAAGGAAGTAGGAAGAGGGAAGTGGTAAGGGGCTTGGGATAAACTGACTGGGAAGAACAGTTGTGTTCATGGGGCCCGCTTGCAGGTGGGCAGGCCTGGGTGCAGTGCACAGAGGTGGGCCCTTGGGCAGAAGGGACTGACTCCCACCTTGTAAGGTCTCTGGGGGTCACTTCAAACATGCAAGGGGAGAGAGCTGCTTCTACCAAATCACGGAATCTCTGAGACTTTAGACCTAGCA
>JAVSCE010009660.1:0-100916 GCA_032199065.1 Smutsia gigantea | reverse complement strand
ATAGACAGCAATGCATTCATCTTAGGAGACTTCAACACACCACTCACTCCAGAGGACGGATCAACCAGACAGAAAATAGGTAAAGACACAGAGGCACTGAACAACACACTAGAACAGATGGACCTAACAGACATCTACAGAACTCTACACCCAAAAGCAACAGGATACACATTCTTCTCAAGTGCACATGGAACATTTTCCAGAATAGACCACATACTAGGCCACAAAAAGAACCTCAGTAATTTCAAAATATTGAAATCCTACCAACCAACTTCTCAGATCACCAAGGTATAAAACTAGAAATAAATTTTAGAAAGAAATCAAAAGGCTCACAAATACATGGAGACTTAACAACACTCTCCTAATTAATCAATGGGTTAACGACCAAATCAAAACAGAAATAAAAGAATATATGGAGACTAATGACAACAACAACACAAAGCCACAACTTCTGTGGGACGCAGCAAAGGCAGTTCTAAGAGGAAAGTATATTGCAATCCAGCCTATTTAAAGAAGGAAGAACATTCCCAAATGAATAGTCTAAAGACACAATTACTGAAATTGGAAAAAGAAGAACAAATGAGGCCCAAAGTCACCAGAAGGAGGGACATAATATAGATCAGAGAAGAAATAAATAAAATTGAGAAGAATAAAACAATAGAAAAAAATCAATGAAACCAAGAGCTGGTTCTTTGAAAAATAAACAAAATAGATAAACCCCTAGCCAGACTCATTAAGAGAAAAAGAGAATCTACACACATAAACACAATCAGAAATGAGAAAGGAAAAATCACGACGGACCCTACAGAAATACAAAGAATCATAAGAGAATATTATGAGAATCTATATGCTAACAAGCTGGAAAACATAGAAAAATGGACAACTTCTTAGAAAAATACAACCTTCCAAGACTGACCAAGCAAGAAACAGAAAAACTAAACAGACCAATCACCAGCGACGAAATCGAATTGGTAATCAAAAAACTACCCAAGAACAAACCCCCCGGGCCTGATGGATTCACCTCTGAATTCTACCAGACATATAGAGAAGAAATAACACCGATTCTCCTTAAAGTTTTCCAAAAATAGAAGAGGAGCGAATACTTCCAAACTCATTCTATGAAGCCAGCATCACTCTAATACCAAAACCGGGCAAAGACCTCACCAAAAAAGAAAATTACAGACCAATATCCCTGATAAACGTAGATGCAAAAATACTCAACAAAATATTAGCAAACCTAATTCAAAAATACATCAAGAGGATCATACACCATGATCAAGTGGGATTCATCCCAGGGATGCAAGGATTGTACAACATTCGAAAATCCATCAACATCATCCACCACATCAACAAAAAGAAGAACAAAAACCACATGATCATCTCCATAGATGCTGAAAAAGCATTTGACAAAATTCAGCATCGATTCCTGATTAAAACTTTCAACAAAATGGGTATAGAGGGCAAGTACCTCAACATCATAAAGGCTATATATGACAAACCCACAGCTAACATCATACTTAACGGCGAGACGCTGAAAGCTTTTCATCTAAGATCGGAACAAGACAAGGATGCCCACTCTCTCCACTGTTATTCAACATAGTACTGGAGGTCCCAGCCACAGCAATCAGACAAAACAAAGACATACAAGGCATCCAGATTGGTAAAGAAGAAGTCAAATTGTCACTATATGCAGATGACATGATACTGTACATAAAAAACCCTAAAGATTCCATTCCAAAACTATTAGAACTAATATCTGAATTCAGCAAAGTTGCAGGATACAAAATTAACACACAGAAATCTGTTGCTTTCCTATACACTAATGATGAACTAACAGGAAGAGAAATCAGAAAAAGAATTCCATTCACAATTGCATCAAAAAGAATAAAATACCTAGGAATAAACCTAACGAAGGAAGTGAAAGACCTGTACTCTGAAAACTACAAGACACTCCTAAGAGAAATTAAAGAGGACACTAACAAATGGAAATGCATCCCATGCTCTGGCTAGGAAGAATAAATATTGTCAAAATGGCTATACTACCTAAAGCAATCTACAGATTCAATGCAATCCCTATCAAACTACCAACAGCTTTCTTCAATGAACTGGAACAAATAATTCTAAAATTCATATGGAACCACAAAAGACCCCGAATAGCCAAAGCAATCCTGAGAAGGAGGAATAAAACGGGGAATTACGCTCCCTGACTTCTAGCTCTATTACAAAGCCACAGTAATCAAGACAATTTGGTATTGGCACAAAAACAGATCCACAGACCAGTGGAACAGAATAGAAAATCCAAACATTAACCCGAACATATACAGTCAATTAATATTTGATAAAAGTGCCTTGGATATACAATGGGGAGATGACAGCCTCTTCAGAAGCTGGTGTTGGAAAAACTGGACAGCTACATGTAAGAGAATGAAACTGGACTACTGTCTCGCCCCATACACAAAGGTAAACTCAAGGTGGATCAAAGACTTGAATGTAAGTCATGAAAACATAAAACTCTTAGAAAAAAACATAGGCAAAAATCTCTTGGACATAAACATGAGCAACTTTTTCATGAACATATCTCCTCGGGCAAGGGAAACAAAAGCAAAAATGAACAATTGGGACTATATCAAGCTGAAAAGCTTCTGTACAGCAAAGGACACCATCAGTAGAACAAAAAGACATCCTACAGTATGGGAGAATACATTCATAAAAAACGTATCTGATCAAGTGTTGACATCCAAAATATATAAAGAACTCATGCACCTTAACAAACAGAAAGCAAATAATCCAATTAAGAAATGGGCAGAGGACATGAATAGACACTTCTCCAAAGAAGAAATTCAGATGGCCAACAGGCACATGAAAAGATGCTCCACATCGCTAGTCATCAGAGAAATGCAGATTAAAACCACAATGAGATATCACCTCACACCAGTGAGGATGGCCAACATCCAAACACAAACAACAACAAATGTTGGCGAGGATGTGGAGAAAAGGGAACCCTCCTACACTGCTGGTGGGAATGTAAATTAGTACAACCATTGTGGAAAGCAGTATGGAGGTTCCTCAAAAAACTCAAAATAGAAATACCATTTGACCCAGGAATTCCACTCCTATTAATTTACCCTAAGAATGCAGCAGCCCAATTTGAAAAGGACAGATTCACCCCTATGTTTATTGCAGCAGTATTTACAATAGCCAAGAAATGGAAGCAACCTAAGTGTCCATCAGTAGATGAATGGATAAAGAAGAAATGGTACATATACACAATGGAATATTATTCAGCCATAAGAAGAAAACAAATCCTACCATTTGCAACAACATGGATGGAGCTAGAGGGTATTATGCTCAGTGAAATAAGCCAAGCCGAAAAGACAAGTATCAAATGATTTCACTCATATGTGGAGTATAAGAACAAAGAAAAAAACTGAAGGACCAAAACAGCAGCAGACTCACAGAACCCAAGAACGGACTAATAGTTACCAAAGGGAAAGGGACTGGGGAAAATGGGCGGGAAGGGAGGGATAAGAGGGAAAAAGGGGCATTACGATTAGCAGATATAATATTGGGGGGGCACGGGGAGGGCAGTACAACTCAGAGAAGACAAGTAGTGATTCTATAGCATCTCACTACACTGATGGACAGTGATTGTAATGGCGTTGGTGGGGGGGACCTGATGAAGGGGTAGTTTAATAACCGTAATATTGCACATGTACTTGTAGATTAATGATAATAAAATAAATTATATTAAAAAAATACAAATCAGAGAAACAGATGCTTTTACACATTTGAATGTCAATAAAAATTGAAAACCTAGGAACACAAAAGTGAGATGTCCAAAAGCCAACAGATCCTAAAACTAAAACTATCCATGTCTTGCTTCATATCTATAGTCTTCTTTATTAAGAGGGAAAATGTGTTAATCATAACTCTAATTACAGCTTTTCATTTCAATCTTCAAAATCTTACGTAGGTGTCTCATATTTGTAGTGTGCTAATTTTCAAGTCATTTTAATATACAGAAGTGAACAAATATGACTCAATAGATTTCCATCAAACAAACAGACCCATGTGTCACTCAAACGCAGAAATATAACGTTACCTATTCACCCGTCTCTCTTCTGCCCCCATCATCAACCCCTAAATATAACCATTAATCCAGCTTCTTTTACTATAGATCAAGGTTTTTATATATATATGGAATCACACAGACGATTTTGTGTCTAGCATTGTTCCTGGGATAAAATTATACAACTGATTTTTTTTCCTATATTCTTGTTTTCCAGGAACTTTCCAAATTCATTTAATAATTTCAGTGGTTTGCCGGAAATATGTGTATCTCTCTATATATACATAGATATTCTTTTCCTTTTCCCAATTTCAGAGAAAAGCTTTAGACATTCATCATTAAATACATGTTTTCATTCTTTTTGACTGATCTTCTCTTCTGTTACGCCTAATCTGCTGTTACATTCACCATTTGAGTTCTCAAATATTAGTAACTGTATTCTTGTATTGATGCTACATATATGTTGAAATTCTATATCTAGCCATGTCTTCTTTTTAACACAGACCCAGATATGGGATATTCCAGTATCACCTATGGGTCTGTTTCTACTGTCTGCATTTCCAAGTGGTCCTAGTTGTTTGCTGTTTGTTCCTCTCTCTTGTTTACTTGGACATATTTTTATTGAATAGAGGAGACTCAACATGGTGCAGCATTTCTGCTAAGATGATTTCTTATCCTCTAGTAGGCAACAAAATTACAGGTAGAACTCCCTAATCCAATCAGGGCTTGAGCTTCTTACTCCAACTAGATTGCAGTTTTTGCTAGGTTTGGTCTGTCTGATTCTCCAACAGTTCTGCAGGCTTGCATGAGAACATGGGATCCTGAAATTCAGTGTTTGTCTCCCAAGCACCGCATGACTCCCTGAAATTCCAGTAGTCTCGTTCGTCACTTTCTTTTTGGCTTGTCTCTTAACTTTTAACTGCTCATGAATTGGCAAATGCCTTGGAGAGAAAACAAGGATGGGGTATTTGGCACACTGTTCTCCACCTCCCTTTTCTCTAAGATCATGACCTCTCAAGTCCTGACAGTCTTGGCAGCTTCAACCTTCTGTATTTTGTCTCCATCCCTTTTAGGTTCCAGAAAGTTCTAATGTCTTCTTTTTTAATATCTAAGCCCTCCTCTGGCTTCTAACCCCCTGTTCCTGCACAAGGTAAAAATCAGCAAATAATCTGAGGGGAAAGCATTGCACAGAATATCAGATTCACACTTAAATTAGTTTCCCTTCTCTATGAGATTTTGGCTTCTTAAGCCCTGGCTATCTCAACAGCATTCCAATTCCTTCAAACAGATTTTTTCTTTTTTAATTTACCCAGCTTTTCTCATTGTCTTTGGCCTAGCATTCATCTATTAAAACCATTTCATCATAGTGAGAAATGGAACCACTTAGTAATTTTTAAAATGTGTTTAAAGGGAAATTTGCCACACAAATCTTGTATTACAAATAACTTATGAAAAAATATTATTTATCACAGAGGAATCTGAACATTGAAAATAATAATTTAGGTAACTATTTCTATTACTACTGAATTACTTGCTTGATATTAATTGATTTCTATAATTTTGACAAATAGAGATCTAAAAACTATTCTTATAATCATGTGATACTTTTGTTATCACTTGTCCTACAAATCGCCTTCTAACAATTCAGTAAATAATAAACATGCTAACCAAGATAATTTAATAATTAAATAAAAATAAATTTGGAAAAATAATAATTTGTAAGTCCATCACTCAGAGTTTATCCCTTTACTTTTTTGGCTGTGTTTATATTCTTTCCTTTAAACATATTACATACAATATATAGTAAAACTTAACGGTATATTTTTCATCTTGCTTATTTTACTTACTATAACATGATCACTCTCAACATCTTTCAACTATCCTTTGAAAACTTATTTTTAAGTGTGGTTCTGTATTTCATTGCATTTACTCATTTAACCCTATTATTAGATATTTAGGTTGTTTTCCTGTTTTCCACTATTGGAATATTGTAAAGCCTATTTTTCCACTATTGGAATATATTGCAAAGACAAATATTTGCATTTTGGGGTATTTGTTTAGGTAAATTCTTTGAAATATAACAGTTGGGTTTAGGGGTATAGATTTTTAAGGCTCAAATTACTCTAAGAAACTTCAAGCCAAAAAGCATGTTCCTCATAGTGAATCCTTAACACTGAATATCATAAAAAATATTCTTCTAATTTACATGTAAATAAAGTTTAAATTTCCAATTCAAAGGAACTTTTATGTATCCACTTTTAATTATTATTTTTCCTTTGGGTAAGTTGTTTAAGTCCTTTAACCATTCTTTTCTGTGTAATTTGTATTTTCTGTATAATATTTAGGCTTTTTCAGATTAAGAATAATAACCTACTTTTTTCCTACTGAATTTCAACTAGGGAAAGTAATTATATCCATTACCACAGTAGTGCTTCATTCACTGAGAAACTCTGTGGAGTGGTAGAATTCACGTTGAGATGGTGCCCTACAAAAAAAGGGATGTCGTTCTCAATACAGGGCTCAGAGTTCACACCTTTGAGGATGTAAGGAAATGGAGGGTTAAAGCCAATGGGAACATCAATCTAACAGACAGTTGAGGACAATATCCAGCCGTTCTGTTCCTCCCATGGAGCACACACTCATTGGCATTAATCATTATTAGCTGCTTTCATTAAGTAGCAAACAGCATTATATTGCTCCTGCAGCAAAACTGGAGTCAGGTGGAAGAGAAGTTCAATTGGAGGAAAAGAGAAAACTCTAACATCAAAAGCTAAATTCTAGGCTTTCCTTCTATTTCATTTTCAAAAAATTAAAAGAAACTATTTCAGCAAATAAAGGTTCACTTATAAAACACATCTAAAATCAACATCTTCATACACCTGTCAGAAAGGACCATGTGTCCCTCCTACCCAAGGCAGTTTCAGGGTCTGAATCTTGACGTGGCCGTGCTGTACCCCATCCCTAGCATTTCCCCTTCCCCTCAAAAGTCCTGTATGTGGACCCTCTGACCCTCTCCCATGGCTGCTTCCAGGCTCAAACCAGATGAGGTGCTTGCAAAGAGCCTTCCAACTCTGCATCAAGGGATTATTATCCTTAATTTCCCTGAATGAGAGAAATGTGACATGATGCTAGTGGTCTACACACTATAATGATCCCCCAACTTCTTACTGACAAAATTCCTATTTTCTTCATGTTTGCGATGTGGCTCAATAAAAAGCTCTATGCCAGCTTCACTTGCAGCCAGGCCTGACTAGCATCCTGCTGTAGACAGAAGCTGATGAGGTATACTAGCCTGAGCTAGAAGGACAACCCATGCGGTAGGATCCTGAGAACGCTCCTTTAAAGAAGTTGGCAAAGCAACTTTTTTTGCCCTTGGCATTTCGCCTTCATCCTTTGTGATGCAAGTTTCATGTCTAGAGTCTCCAGAGGCATCTCAAGAGGGTGAGGGCTAGAGTGGTCCCACTCTATGAATGACAGGACCAAGGCAAGCCTGGCGACATCAGAGAGCTGTCATACTACCCCTACACTGCTTACCTTCAGGCTTAACATTGGACCTCCCCCTCCCAAATTTGTTTAAGCTACTGTTGGATCGGAAGGAAGAATATCTGTTAATCAGGGCCAAAAGTTATTCCTGACTGGTAAAATTACCTAAGATCTCATTTAACTACCTCATCTCTGTTTTCCTCTGCTGCCTCTCTATTTTGATTAGGCTTTCGTTCTAATATCTTTCCCTCTGCAGCTAATATTCTCTCATAGGGAATATTAGAAATCCTAATTTATACCCCTTAATGTTTGTACCAGGTACTTTACATCATCTAATTTGTTCCTTTATTTGCCAGTTGCTTATTTACATGAATGACTAAATTCTTACCACTCAACTGCAAAAGAGTTACTGGATTTTTTATTACACAGAGAATCATGGGTATGGTTAATTCAGGAAGAGAAAGAAAACATATAGAATAAATTAGTGTTGTAATCAGGGAGATACCCAGAAGATATAATAGTAACTGAGCCTTTTATAAACTCTACATTGTGTTTAACCACTACTACCAATCAATATGATGGCTTTCATTTCTAAGTAATTTCAGAATCCCTGAAAAGGAGTCTGAACCTTTACCTGGAAGATTTTGTTTAAAAACTGTTTTTTTCAATGTGTTCTCAGTGAGTTTTATTTTTCCTGATGTAATCTCACTGTGGGCACAGAGTAAATAGAAATCTGAGGATATCCTATTTCATACCTTTAATGTTTCATCAGTATCCATATTTGTCCCAGGTGCTTGCTATTACATTACGTATTACCAGTAAGTATTAGACACAATTTCTAATATTTAATGCCCTTGTTGTTCTCTCCATGTATATCATTCAGCTTCCAAATGCAGTGAAAGGGGTAGAATTAACCGTAACCATCTCCCTCTCGTTTACACATGAAACTCTACTTCTTTGCACAATGGTGGAGACAGGACACACTCAAATATCTACAGAGACCAAGGCTGTAAATTAAGTGAGTGAAGGTGCAGAGTAATTATTTTATTCTCCTCTTGACTCTACTAAACAAGTGTGAAGACGGCTGGCAGCTGCCGCTAAGGTACAGGTGAGGAGGCCACAAGAATCTCAGAGCCAAAGAGGAAGGCATGTGACCTTGCATACAGCCACACCCAGCCAAGGCCATGGGGCCAGTCAGGAATCCGGGCCCATGGTGCCCAACTTCTGCTTTTTCAAGAGTTTCCAGAAATACAGATGTTGGTCATGATTTGGAAGTGGAGCTAACATTGTGTGGGCCAACCTGGAGGATGACTGGGTGACAACCCCAGGAAGATGAGAAAGAACTTGGAACTTATTAAGAAGTTACAGCATTTCTCCCTGAAAAGCCAGAAGTGCCAAAACACATAATCCCAGGGTGAGGGGTGGGGGCCACCCACACCCCAAGCCCCTAGCCACACGCAGGGAGGTGTGCAGCTCCCAGGGACCCTTGGCCACAGCCCAGAGACATGAGGGACTGATCCCATCAGGTCCAACGCCCACAGGGCAACCGAAGCCCCAGGCTCAGAGCTCCTCCACAGACTGCAAAGCTTGGGATTTGGAGCCCCCCTGTACACTGCCTTTTCATCGTAGTGTAAGAGAAAAACTCCCCAGGATTTTCACAGATTTTGACTTAATTTATATGATTGACCCTTCATATTTCTCATTTGGGATTCACTTTTCTTACATTTGTTCTGTTTTATTCATTACATAGCTAGAATAGACGTTAAATTTTTATTTCATTTAAGTATTTATATTTATGACTTACTTTGTACTTGTATTCTTCTTTTAAACTTTTGTCTAGTTTTGGTTAATTAAAAATGAAATATTTATTTTATAGATTCTATTTCTATTTTATTTTATTAATTATTTTATTATGGAAAACAGACTTGGCTATAATTGTTTTCTTGTAGCATATTACATGAGAGTCATCTATTTTATGTGAATTCTCTTTAATATAATATACTATAATTATATGGTTATATATAATATAAATACAGAAATATAGAAAATAGCCAGGTGGAAAATGTTAAGATGAGCCATTACCCTAAGAAAGGATAGTTTATTGTTTTTTTCTCTACAGTGTCTTCATGCACAATAGTAAAAACTGGCCCTTTGCAAACTCCAAGAATCAACTGAATTATAGAGGAATGCTGTCTTCCCACATTGAAAGCTATCCAACTCATTGAGGAATGTATTATATACTGACTAACATAAAGATACATTGGGAAGCCTTGTGGTTATGATTTCAAAACCTTCAGTTATAGATGCCATGTATGAAAAATACTTGGTAGTAAAATGTGCACTTGTACTAAGTAAACTAAGTGATGATTTTTATCATTCATTCATTCAGCCAATCAATCAGCGATTTATTGAGACATCATTCATATGTTTTGCTAGGTACTAGTCTAGGGCTAAAGACTGCAGAGGTAAATAACAAAAGTATGCGCTCTTCTGTACGTTCTTTTCTCATGGGTAAAATAGGCTTCTAGAAGTAAACAAAAAATATACATGATTTCAGATAGCAAAAAGTGCTAAGAAAAAATATATACCAGGGTAAAGGATGAGAAGGGGGAGGGCTTGGTGCAATTTTGGTTAGACTGAGTGGGCCAGGATCTTGCATTCACCTTCTAATTTAGAAGCAATGTTTCCTACCAGCAGACTCCCAAATATTTCGATTCAACTGTAATCTTAGAACATTTACATATAAGCAAATCAAAAGTATTACCACAAATAATTCAATTCCATATTTTTTCTTTAAATTATGACAAACAAGTAATAAATGTAATCCTTAAACCCTAAATGCTTTGTTCTCAGAGATCAGAACATTCTCAGAAGCAATAGAGTGCACTTATTTTCATGCAGTGGTTGCTTTTGTGAAAGTTGATTCAAAAATTAGTGTGTAAAGTTCCTGCTTTTAAGTATAATAATTTTCAGTTGTGAATATGAGCAGGGAAGATTATAAGCTGTCAAGAATTTCTAGAGCTTCTACCATGACAGAATGATGGGTCCACATGCTGTATTTAAAATCCAGCTGAATGGGTAAAAATAGTATGTAACTTTCATAGTCATTATGTGCTGAAGCAATTTATTGAACCCTTCAATCAAGAAAGGAAACAAAAGATGGGAAATGGGTGAATGACTCACTTCTTCATGTGTTGTCTACATAGTGCTATTCTGATAATTGGATGATCTGAAGTTTAAAAAAAATTGCACTAATGCATTTTAGAGAGGAGGCAACCACAAAATATTTCAAAAATAAAACCAAAATGCTGTAAAAGGCTAAAAGAATCCAGTGAAACAATGTCTTGTCATTAGAAACACACAAGGATTTTTCATGAAATGCAGAAGTATAAAGGCATATTTAAATACCATTTCAAAATAAAAAGCAGGGAGAAAAGCCCTCCTTATACCTAAAAACCCAAATTGAAATCTTGCATCTATTTAATGTAGTGAAATATTTTGTTTTAGAATGAATATTAAAAGTAAATATTTAATTCCTTTTTAAGTCACTTGAAAGGATAACAATTTCAAGACTCTCTTTAGGCTATATTTTAAATAATTCATTTTAAATATATTTCATAGACATAATTTGAAGATGATTCAGCTGACTCCCAGTAATAATGAAATATGTGTATTTTTTGCTTCTTGTGAAACCCTCATTGGTATCTTCAAATATCAGTTGTTCAAATAATTTTACCCCATGAACCGCAGAACATTAGAAAATGTTGTCTTAGGGGAGCATTGGCCATGAGTTGAAAATAAGGCATAGAAAATCTATGAGAGGCCAGACTTTAAAAAGAAAAAGCTTCTTTTTTCCATTTCTGGATAAGGTGTTCTAAGCCGAATAGTTTTAATACTATCTTCCAGATGTAAATGGCTGTTTTAGGTCTTGACTTCAAGAAGGAAGAACTGATCTTTACCTATGGGCTTCTCACAGTGGTTCTTAGATGGGAGCCAGAGGGGAAACCACATACTGTAAACCAGGTCACCTCCTAGCAGGTAGCACCGGGCTCACGTCCCTTCTTTTTTTTCCTAGTCGGTTAGGTTTTCCTTAATGTTTCAAAAATTATTAATGAACACAAACAGTTAAGTAAAACATGCAACGCTCAAACTGCTCAGTATTGAAAGACAACATTACTTTTTTTTACTCCAAAAGGAATTACCATGAAAGATATTCAGTTCTATCTCATTTTGCATTTCGTAATAATTATTCCAAGCAACGTCTGATTTTTCTGAGTAAGAAAACAAACAGAGAAAGCCAAATACAAGCCAAGCACTGTGCTTGTTCATTCAATTCTCAAATCACACTAAGACATAACACAGTATTCTCTTTCCTTTGTACTTCGAATGATGTCCCTTAAGGATGGCAGCAACTCGTAACATATACACTGTGTAACAATTACAAATATGATGCATTTGCTTTTATAGAGCATTAAATTACATATTCCTACCAAATCATCTATAAAACAGTGCCCCTGACTTTCTTTGAGAGGAAGTTGAGCTTCCAAAGATGAGCAGCTCACTTGCATCAGAACTTCTCAAAACACCTGCAATTTGTGTATCATGACAGGTAAAAATGTTTTTCAATATGTTTGCATTACCGATCCTTCTTTTCTTCTTACACTAATATGCAGTAATATAACTTGTGGTGTACTGGGAATACTCCTTTTTTAAAGGGCTTTGTTTCAATGAGTTCACATTCAGTAATAATTCAATGGTGCAATACAAGTGAGGACCTGTTTTTGTTACAGACCTGAGCCTATTGCACAAAATCAACCCAACTCAGTCATGAGCTGCTAAATGACAGATTCATTTAAATGCTAGAAGTGTTGGGCAAAGGAAAAGTATAACGATTCCTAGGAAATGTATTTCTTTATAGCTAGATAGGGGATTTCCACGTAAACAAAGGGTAAAGATGTACTTGGCAAAAAGTAATGGGAGTATCTCTCTCTGTGTGATGCAGCCATGTAATAGTAATTTATGGTTTTAAAATTATTGTTCCAATCATTTTGACCTGCTTCCCCCATCACTGATTTGATTTTAAAGCCAATGTATGCACACACACATGCTTACATACAGACACATCTTGCTGTATGTATACAATCATCGTCTTTAAGTCACTAAAAATGCCAATGTGAATACTGAAAATTCAGGTTTAACAAAGCCTGCTCTAAACAACTTCTGATGTGTCTTCCCATTTTGTTATTTTTAGTGATCAATACATAAAACTCTTTATGACTATGAAAAGGAAATTTTCTAAAGTACCCACTGAACTGTCCAGACTTGGTAGATTCAAACCTTGGCCTCAGGGAACAGTTAATTTCAGAATTAAGTTGGATGTGATTATTTAATTATATATAAAATTACTCTGAATCTCTTCATATAATGTATCTGACGTTATGTGTTAGGACAAAATTAATAAAAGCAGTAGCAATAGACTGAATCTTTGGTATCCCAAATAACATATGATAGTTCCAGTGTAAGACACAGCAATATCAAAACTAGAAAATTCAGAAATGCTGGAACACACTGAAGTACTGAAAATTGTTCTGACCAGTTTATTACACTGTGGAAGTAAGGAATAATTATCTGCTATGGCTTCTCCTTCCCACCTCTGCAGAGGACAGACTGCAGCTATTTTTAAGTTGTTCAGTGCACTTTCTTAAGTAGCTCGAAAGTTCTCTGCTAATGTAGAGCTAGAACTCAGTGTCTTCAAAGGAACTCAATGAAAAGGTTCCAGCTAAGTTTTAGTTTCCTTTTGTAAAAAGCACTGAGGAAATATAAGAAATATATTCACAGTCTATATAACCTGTGAATGTTTAAACACAGGCTTCTAATCAGATATAGAGAATCTATATTTATGGAGCATACTATGAGCCGGTTCCTCCTGTGAACCTTCACTAAACAACAGATCATGCAAATTTCTTTCAACTTGAAAATTAATCATAACTTTAAGTAATAAACTGAGGTAACTTTCTCACTAAACAAATATATATATGCTCGATGCTTGTAAGGGCAGGTGGCCTTGCCACTGGTTAACTATAAAGTAGCCTTTCTCCCTGAAGAGAAAACAGCTGCAAAGGTTTTGATGCCCAAAATTATATTTTTAGATTTAAATGCTCTTCTATTCTGAACTGCCATGGAGAATCTCTGGGCTCACATTTGGGACAAACTGAAAAGGAAACATATTTTAAATGTTATTACATAAACAAATTAAGTAGAAGGAAAGCTATTAAAATGTGGTCTCTTCCCCACTGGAAAAGACATTTCATCTCATCACTGAGTAAACTGTTAATTCTTAGCGTCCTAGATGCTCTATATTTTCTAATACATAGTTCATTGGAAAATACGTCACTTGATACAGAAATGGCTTTGTTTTTGGTGCTGATGGTAAAACAGTAACTTCTGGTTTTCTTTAGATACTGGTCAAATAATGCCAAAATTAAGCTTTGATGACTCGAAGTGTTGAAGCAATTTATAGTCTTGATTTTCTTCAGTTAATATCCATATATGAGATGCAAAACTAATCTAGGGACTGTTTAGAGTATTTGGAAAGGCTTAATATGCCCATCTCTATTCATATATAATCACTTTTGTCTATATAGTTCAGGTTTACATTAGTTATTGGAGCTAATTCAAATATACAAAGAGCTGCACATTTAATCTTCTCTGGGTGTGTTCACATCAAGGGATGTGTCTTCTGTCCCTGCTATGGGTGCTACTAAAGTATTTATAACAGCACTAATTGAAATGGGGCCATGTTTTATGTATTTCTAAAACTTTGTTCAAATAACACAATTATACTCGTTTAGTAGGCTTTGAGACTGATCTTTTTTTACTGCATACAACTATATGGTATGGAATAATACGGTTATGACTAACGTAAGTATTTTGTGTATGACTAAATTGGGATTTATTTTGAAGAGATGATAGTCTTATTCATTCTATTGTAATAGATGCTATTTTTGGTTCCTGTGCTTGGTTTATTTCTCCATATATTTAACATGTGACTTATTTTCTTTGGGTGAGAGGTTTGTTTTTTTTTTGAGGGGGTCAGGGATGGGAATAACCTAGTGACTAAATCTTTTGCTCCATAAAATATTTTGCACCACTTGAGAAACTTATTTGGAGAGGTAGCATAGATAATTTAGGCAACCAAAATTACTTTTCACAAAGTTTGTATGAATGCTATGAGACTTGACAGATAATTGTACATTCTCATTTTCTCTTTGACTATACAATACACAATTTAACATGTTCCCAATTCAGCTGTTACAGTTAAGACAAGCCCCTGAAGCTAAAAAGTAAAAGCAAAAAGAAAGTAATATAGAAATTGAGCATACTTGTCTATACAACTATTTTAAGGAACCCAATTATGGAAAACACACACACACACACACACACACACACACACACACACACACACAAAGCTTATATTCAAAAGGATATACATCTATATTTATATCAATACCTATATATCCTTCTAACTGTTGGAAACCCTGGTTGTGATGATATTGGGGACCATGAGGACTGTGTTGCTGCCTTAATGCATCTCCCCTGGCAGGTACCCCCAGGATCACTGTTCCCCCACACATGTCCTGAGCTGGCTCTCAGTTCAAACACCAGGTTCTCATTAGTGTCCTTTTCTGCTCCCTCCACCTGCCCCCTTCCTCTGGCAAGTACCACCCTGTGCCCCACAAATAGTCACACTCAGTCCTCTCCTCCTTTATCACTTTCTTCATTGCATTTCTGACTTCCAAAAGATGATCCCTTCAGTTTGTTTCCTCTACTGGAATGTAAAAAATTCCTGACAGCAGGTCTATTTCCTCTTCACGGTATATACCACACACTCAGCACACCTGGCAGATAGCAGGTGCACCGTAAACGCTTACTTAATAAATGAATGAAACATTTGAGAAAGTTATTTCCAAATGACTAGCCCAGTCAATTCTCTAATTTTTCCTCATAAAACATTTTTACTGCCATCTTTCCCATCTTAGTGGGGAAGGACCTTCCTTACCTTGCATATTCCTATGCTTAGACAGGCCTCCTAAGCACAAAGCCCAGATGCCATGGCCTTTATCATCTCTCCTCGGAATGCCTCATTCACTGCCTCACTAACTATCAATCTTTCAATGCTCTATCAAGTTGTCATAATTATTTACTCAACTAAATGCTTCTAAAATAGGCTCATGCTGTCTCCTCATTCACTTTATTGGAATTGTAACAGAAAAAGCTTGGCATCTCTGCCTCCATATTGTAATCGTCTCCTTTGCTGCCTTAACCTTTGGGCCAAAAGGGAAGAAGAAAAGAAAAGAGCTTCTGCTCAGCCCTGCAGCCCTGCATGTAGGTTTGTGGATCATCAAAAGGAACTTTGCTGACAGGCTGAGATTTCTGCAAATAGCTCTTACCGGGAGCTCGCCTCCTCCAGGAGATAGGGAAATATGCATGAAAATAATGATTGTCCTGTCGAAGAGGTTTAGGAACACTGACCAGTCTAGGTAGGCAAGAGTAAACTAACGAAAGACGGGGTTTCTAGGCATTCCCTGTACCCTCGCTGGTGCCCTGATGTCTGCAGCCTTATAAACAGTGCAACGGAAAGAAATCGCTTAGCAGAACTGGTGTGGTCAACTCTTCATAAACCTTTTCTTCTTCCCAATAATTTGAGAAGGAATATCAACAGGATTACTGTGCTAACTAAAACTAAAGCAATACTCATAACCAGTCTAACCCAATATCTGTCATCAACAAGGAGGTATGGCATGTTCAACCATTTTCTCCAGATTTGGCTATCAGAACAGCCCCCAAATATCACTGACATATAGAAACAAGTATTATTTCTTGCTCAGGTTACATGTTGGCTGCAACTCTTCCATATGCATTTTTCTCCCTCTGGCCAAAGGAGCAGCCACTACTTGTGACAGGCCATTCTTAGGGCAGAGGGAGAAAAAAAATGACAGTTGAGAAGAAAACACAGGAGGACTCTCAAAGCTTCTCCTCAGAACTGTACCTTCCACACACTTTTAGTGGCTGGAACCACTCACAGGACCACACTTCAGTCGGGCGGGATATAGCCTTCCCCGTGCCCCCACCCCACACAGCAGCCTAAGTCCCAAGGCAACACACTTGGAAAGACAGACTGGGCCCAGGAATAAGGCCTACCACGCCATCCCACCCACTTCCATAAGTCAATGACATGGCTTCTTAACACTTCATGATAGTTTCTTCTCAGGCACGTAGATATGAATATAGTAAATTCTGACCACAAGTAAATACTTTCATTATGAATGTGCCTTCCATGGCTTAAAAGAACTCCAACAGCAGACAGATCAATGATACACCTTGAAGGGCAGGTCTCAGCTGGTGATCCCACCACTCAGATACTCTTCAAAATACAAATTTGAAAGTTAACTATTCTCGGCTGGTCAAGGGCACCCAGTGAGCCCCTTATCCATCAGTACCCCTCGTTTCCAGGAGATCACTGGGAACTTGTCAGAAATGAAAACTCTCAGGCTCCACCCCAGACCTGCTGGATCTGAAACTCCAAGTGATTCGAATGCACATTCTGAGAACCACTCTTTTGTCATTAACAGCAATTATCAGATAAAAACATTATCAGGTGAAATTAAACTGAAGGCTGGGACCCAGAAGTTCCCTCTTCTGAATCAATGTTTTAGAAGAGCAGCATTCTTACTTTCAAATTGGAAAACTTAATAGTCTATTTTAAGAAAAACTCAGGTAAACAAAGAAAAGAATGTACCTTCCTCCCAAAGTTATTTTCAGATGAGTAGAGATAAGTAAAATACATCCATATGATTGTATCTCTCATTCATAGAATCCATATTTTGGATAAGTTGCATGTTCCTTTTTATTATTAATATTCCATTTCATGAATTGCCACCATTTGCTTTCCCATAGCATTTTCTGTAGGCATTTCTCTTGGGTTAACACCTCAGTGGCATTGCTGGGTCATACAATAGAATGCACTTTTCTCAAAGTAGGTGTTCCATTTTATACTCCCTGCAGCAACGAACAACAGGCCTGGACTTCATATCCTCACCAACATCTGGTATTTTTAGTTAATTTTATTCACTCTAGTGGTTGTGCAGGGGTAACACACTTGAGTTTTCATTTTATATTACCCTTATAAGAATATTGAATGCCTTCCCATATGGTTATGCCAAGCATATGTCTTCTTCCATGAAATCTAATCATCTTTATCCTATGTAATTGGGGCATTTGTCTTTCTATTACTGAGTAATAAAGGATGTTTATACATTTTAGGTACAAGTAAGATATTGTCATATATATGTATTGACAATCTTGTATCCTATGTGTGACTCTTTTTAATTTTATTAATACAGTCTTTTGATAACTACAGTTTATTGTTTTTATTATGAGGCATTTCAACTTGTCAATATTTGTTCTATGGCTTGTGCTTCTTGTGTCTCCTATAAACATCTCAGCCAGGGTCATAAAAATATTGTCTCATATATTCAGCTAGAAACTTTTCCATTTTGGCTTTTACATTTGGTCATGTAAGGTATGTAGTCCTTTGATTTATTTTCACACATTTATACCATTGTTTCAGTGCCATTGGCATGCCTTGGTGACTAGCTGCAGGTGCTAAGGCCCTCTTCACTTTTATGTTATATATACTTTTTGGTAACATCTGTCGTATTCTCTGTAGCTATAAAATAATGGAGCATAATTTTTTGAAACACAAAAAATAAGCCTTGGACAGTTTGCAATGCTCCCTCCCATACAGAGAGTTCTTTAGTTGGCAAATGTAGGCAAAAACATGAGTTTGCATCCTCTAATTAGTTCACCTTGACATCTCTTAGCACTCTTCTGCAATATTTCAATGTGATCTATGATAGTATGACATGTGTGATAAATGTTTGCAATTTTCTTCCGCAGTTTCTGTGTGGGTATCTGAAAATGCATCTATAAAATCCTCATGAAATGATTTTCCTCCTCATTTAAACAACTATAAAATATATTCTTAACATCTACATATTATTTTTATGTAACAAGGGAAAACATTAGGAAGTTCTGTGTCACTATTTCTTTTCATTTGTAATGAAACCATAACTAAAAATAAAATCATAATAAAAATTAGCCTTAATGAAAATGAGTACTAGTGGAAAATTATAGCAGTCAATGGATTTCTCATAAGATTCACAGGTTATAAAATGACATGTGTTTAGCCATAGGTGGTCAAATATAATTTCCTGAGACGCTGGCTCTGTGAGGTGTTTCAGGGAGAAAATTTCTAGGATCAATTAATGTTAGCAGACAGTAGGTCAGACAGAGTTAAAGTCTACTGTGGGGTGTATCAGTACCTTTAACAAACCGGTGGGCACTGCATATTTCTGCAAAGAGGACAGAGTAATCAATACAGCAAAGGTAAGAGTAAACACAGATGGAGCAAAGCAAGTGAAATCCAAGAAAACACATGCTTCTAAAAACTTTGTCACTAAAAGAAGGGTTTTTTTTTGTCTTTATTGATTGCAGTAAAAACATATAGCTTCGATTTCTAAAAAAAAAAAAGTAATACAGGAGAGCCAACTACGAGTAAAAAGGAGCAGGGGGAGAAAGGGAGAAGAAAAAAAGAAAAACTCATTTGTAACATTAACTGCCCAATGACAACAATAAAGAGTAGCACTTACAAAGAAGGATTCATCTAATCAGTGATTTGGAACACAGACTTGACAGTGTTTCCCAAAGTGCAGAGGCAATGAGTAGAGATGAAATTATTGAACATGGTGCTAGAGGTGGAACTTTCCAATCTAAGAATCACGGGTCTTCCCTGGGAAGAACCAAGCACAACAGTGCTAGATGATATAGAAGAAATCTCCCAAGTACACATTTTGCACCTAAACTACATCTTAGTATGAAGCTAAAAACACTTTACTGTGCCCCATGGAGAGATCAGTTAAGAGAGATTCACATAATGACAGAATTGAAATATACAGGTGGGAAATAAATGTAGATTACCTACAAAGGGTCAGATTTTATTAGAATTGAAATATCAGAAGAAAATGGGGCATTTAGACTTAAAATATTGTCTTGCCAATGGGTTTCAGCCCCTGGCAAGTTCACTATGGATTCAATGTGACCAAAGAAATTGAGTGCAGAATGTTCTTTGGGGTGAAAGGGTTTATTACCCGGCTTGTTCTCCGGGCGGTTAAGTCGAGCACTAGCATCTCTGCCTCCACCCAGAGCACTGGGCCGAGCTCTCTATATAGTGCAATAATAGCTTATTGCCTAAAGCTATGGAAGCGGTAGCCTAGCAACAGGCCAGTTGCATCATCAGGTGGTTTAAGTTCAGTGAGGATCCTGGCCATAGGAACCCCAACTTCCCCACACTCCACCCCTCCAGGATTCTTGCCTTACAATCTACACGCTTTCCATCTTCCGCAATGGTCCCTGTGCGAGAAAGCTGGAGCACTGTAACCAGGTTCCACAATAGCAACAGAGGATAACAACAACTTAGAGATAATAAAAAATTAAGACACAGGTAACAAAAATTATAATAATCCTCAAGTCAGAGGAAGTTCCCAATCCACAAAGAGTTTAGGGGCGATAAGACACATGTTTTAATGCCACCAACATAGGCAAATCTTGTCCATCAGGTAGGATGCATGCAAGAGAGTGGTCCTGTGATAGGACTGTGCAGGAAGGGGGTCCCTTCCAGGTCTAGTATACCATACTTTTACTCCTTTCCCCGTGGGGGTTATTGAAGGGTCTATATATAGGGCTACTGGAGGTGCATGCACTGGCCATAATGATAAAACAAAACTCCCGGTAAGATGCTCCTACCTTCTGGCTGTTCAGGATTTACTACTGTGACCTTCGGTGGCCACTCTGCTATTATTCCGGGAATACACAGGAGGCCAGCTTCCAGGCCTTGTCCCCAAGGTGCCAGGAGAGCCAGCCGTCATTGGTCCATGTGTCGAAAGGTCCAAGACCATGTCCACTCAATAGAGTCTCTGTTGTTCAGTGTAGTTGGTGCTGGCAGCAAGATGTTATTCTGGTGGCCGAACCTCGGCTTCAGTGATTCTTCCTTGGTTTGCACTTTCAGTTGTATAGGTGAGGCAGCCATATATGTTAACATGTCTATGGGGCTCAGGGCTCCCTTTTGGGGTCTCTCATTCAAATGTTGTAGCACAGTCCGTAAGCGGACTGACCATCCCCGCAGACTATTGGTATCTGATTTTAGTCCGGATTTTAACAAGCCATTGTGCCTCTCTATCATGCCTGCTGCAGTAGGATTGTATGGCACATGAAGCTTTCACTTGATTCCCAGCTGTCGCACCCATTCTTGCAGTGTATGTCCAGTAGAATGGGTGCCCTGATCACTCTCAATTACCTGTGGTCGGCCACAGGCAGCAAAGAGACGCTCCAGGCCTCTTTTGGTCATCTGCTGGTCTGCACAATGGGTAGGAAAAGCAACCAGAAGTCCAATAGCTGTGTCCACACGGGTCATCGCATACTGATATCCTTCTGACACAGGTAGAGGCCCAATATAGTCTATCTGCCACCTGACGAGGGATATAGGCCCCTTAGCTATTGTCCCATATTGCTGTGGAACTTGGTGTAAGTCCCTTTTGGAGCACATGACACACTCCTGCTGGGCTCTACTAACTTCTTCGAAGGTCAAAGGCAAGCCCCACTGATGGGCTATAGCCCACATTGTCTTTTGCCCCGCATGCAACAAACGCTGATGTAGCCATTGGGCTACATCAGAGGCAGGCTTTCCTTCTAACCAACATTATCTGGGCCAATTTATCTGCTTCATGATTTCCTGGGGATTGCAGTGGCAAATGACCTGTCACATGGTATACTGTAATTATTTTAGTCTGACCATAGGCCCGTAAGTCTTGCCACAATTCTTGCCCCCAAAGGGGTCGGTGACCAACCAGCCAGTTGGCATGGTACCAGGTTGGTAGCCACAGGGTCAAGCCCTGATAGACAGCCCAGCTCTCAGTGCAGACAACTATAGGGGAGGGCTCCTGGCTGATCACAAGCCACACGGCCCGCAACTGTGCCCATTGGCTGCTCTTCCTCTCACCATCTTCCATACATATTGTCTCAGGCTTAGGATGGAAAAGCTACGGCCCTGCATTTTGGGGGCTGCCCACAGCTGGAGCCATCTGTGTACCATGCATCTTCGGTTATAGGGGCTCTTCCCTCCCGATAGGGACTCTCTGCTACTAATGGTTCAGAAGCAAGTTCTTCCTGCTTTTCACTAGTATATGTCACGCATTGGAGTTCTTCACTCAAGGGGCTACTAGAAAGGGCACTATGCTGCTGTAGGCAAGTACCCTACTTGGCTAGTGTGGGTGTTTGTGCCACACCACTCCTTGGCTTTTGGGTCCAGTCTTGTACCCACCCCAAGATGGGATAGGTGGTTATTACCTTTATTGGGGCCATTCCAGCGATGGGTTCTGTAGCCAGCAAGGCATGATGCACGGCAGCCAGTTGTTTTTCTATCAAAGTGTATCATACCTCTGCCCCTTTCCAGAGTTGTGACCACAGTCCAACAGGTTGGCGAGTTCATTCAAGCCGCTGCCAGAAACCCCAGCCATAACCATCTTCAGTCACATGAACATCCAGCTCACAGGTCTTTGATGGGTCTATCACACTGAAGGCCTGCACGGCCTTGACTTCCCATTTTGCTGTAGTAAAGGCAGATGCACATGTCTCATCCCAGTCCCACATGACGCCCTTTCGTACCAACTGGTATAAGGGCTTCAGAATTTGTGCCAAGTGTGGGATAAACACTCTCCAGTAGCCTAGAAGACCCAGAAACTCCTGTAGCAATGCTACAGTTGTGGGGTTAGGAAAGGCCTGGACTTTATAACTGCTTCTGGTATCACTTTGGTCTTACCCGACCAGACGACCCCCAAGAATTTGACAGACAAACCAGGTCCCTGAACCTTGGTGCTGTTCACAGCCCATCCTTTCTCCTGTAAATGTTGCAGCAGTCTAGGTGCTGCACCTTCTAGATCTGAAAGAGAATCGGATGTGAGCATGACATCATCAATATAATGGTACAGCCGCACCATTGGCAGTTTCTCCCATGTAGCCAAGTCCTGGGCTACAAGTCCATGACAGATGGTGGAGCTGTGGAAGTATCCCTGTGGGAGGACAGTGAGAGCCCATTGCCATCCTTCCCACATGAAGGCAAACTGTTCCTGACTTTCCTGTTCAATGTTAATGGAAAATAAGGCATTAGCAAGATCTACCACATAATGATATGTTCCTAGTTCATGGCTGAGAGTATCCATCAAGCCTGCAATAGAGGGGACAGCAGCATGCATAGGGGGTATGACCTTATTGAGTTCTCTGTAATCCAGTCACATGCCAGGAGCCATCTGGTTTTTTTACTGGCCACACTGGGGAATTGAAGGGACTATGGGTGGGCTTTATAATATCCACCTTTTCCTGGAGAGTTTCTCCAATCTCTTTATGGCCCCCAGGCAGTTTGTATTGTTTGGTATTAATCACCCGCTGAGGTACGGGCAAAGCTATGGGCGGGTGCCTAGCATGTCCCCTCAGAACTGCCTTCACCACACATACTCTCAGTCTGAACTCACCTGCAGTGGTCCGCAACAATAGACCCTGCAGAAAATCAATCCCCAAAATATACTCAGGGATAGGAGATGTATACACAGTATACTCTTTTGGGGGTAGACACCCTATTCCCAAAGGGATTTGGGCTTTTTTCGCTCTGATAGCCTTCCCCCCCGTATCCATCTATGATAGTGGGGGTCCCAGGGAACTGCTCAGGGTTACCATGAATCAGTGAACATTCAGCCCCAGTGTCCACCAGAGCCAGGACACGTTGTATGTTCACTGGGGACCAATGGATAGCTATTTCAACATGTGGTCTCCAGTGCCCCCCTGGTCCCTCAGGGCAGATTCCATGACCTTCCCCTCAGTCAAACCATGTTCCCCAATCACTTTCCTGTGTGGTGTCAAGTGAGGCTGGCTCGCTTTCCAGCAGGAAGTCTTGCAAACACACAGACAGCCTCATGGCTCTGTGTCTGATCTCTGCCTCTCTGGTCTTAATGGCTGGAACTGCTGCTCTGGTTTCAGCTGTTGCCATAGCTCTAGTAACATCCTATTTGACTTCCCATCTAATTTCCTTCCATCTGTTCCTGCCCGTATTAAATCAACCCACATCTGGATCCTCGTAACCTTCATGGGGCCCTGTAAATTCTTCATGTGAGCAACAGGTCTTATTTCTTTCCAAATTCTCATTGCTTCAGCCTCTCCTAAGTCTGCTACTCTATGTGTCACCTCGCTTATGGGATACCCTAAGTGAGGGGAAAGAATGGCCACTAGAGACCCAAAGAGGGATGCAGGAGCCATTTGAAGTACAATATTTCTCATCCCAGTAGTGAAAATCTCTTCATCTGGGCCATAATTCTCTGGACTATAGATGGCATTTCTCATGCCTAGCTCTCGTAGCACCTGTTGGAGTTCAGCATATGTCTGCCATCTAACAGGAGAGGATGGTAGATGCCCGGATTGGGCCACACAGCACGAAGTGAAGCCATAAGCCAATCAAGGAGGGAGTGACTCCCTGGGGTCTGATGTGCATTTTGTAATCGCTGCCTCAAGGCAGGCTGCACTGTCAGGGAAGAAAGCTTTCCCCGAAAGAACAATTCCATCCACCCCTAAGTCCCAAAGATGCAGGAGCCAAGCTGATATTGACTCCGAGGGCTTCTGCCTAAATCCACCAGCTCAGCCTGAGTATAGGGGCAGACCATAGAGTGCTCCACGACCTGGGGAGGAGGCTGCTCCTCTCCTTGAGGAACTTTCAGCTGCTGGGTCTTTATTTTCTTTACAACCACTGGGCGTGCTTTCAATAAAGGAGGCGCCAGTGCCTCTGGCATAACCCCTTCATCTTTCTCCAGCTCCTCCATTTCTGGGGCTGATGGCACCTTTCTCACATCAATGCCATTTCCCTCCTCAGGGAATCCACAGAAGTTTGCAGCTTGCGTTCTCATGCTGCCATTTCTTGGGTCTCCTCTGTAGACTTTTTTAATACTGTGCGAAGCAGCCAACCCACAGTCCCCTCTACCTCACAGGCACTCTGCTTCTCAAAGGATCTGTTTACTATACCAAAAGCCACCCCTACAGCCTCAGGTGTCACCTCCACTTGCCTCCAGTCCTGGGTGGGGCCCAGTCCTCTGAGGCAAGTCACCTCAGACCACATACCCATTGGGGGACAATCCACTGTCTCCCCATTCACAGGGGCAGCCAGCTGAAGCACCCCTCCTATAAGGGCAGCTTGTCTTTTTCCTTGGTCAGCAATGAACCCTGCTGACTTTCACCAATTGTCTTGCCAATGGGTTTCAGCCCCGGGCAAGTTCATTACGGATTCAATGCGACCAAAGAAATTGACAGCAGAACATTCTTTGGGGTGAAAGGGTTTATTACCCAGCTTGTTCTCCCGGCGGGAGGTCGGGCACCAGCATCTCTGCCTCTGCACAGAGCACTGGGCCAAGCTCTCTATATAGCACAAAAAGAGCTTATTGCCTAAAGGTGTGGAAGCGGTAGCCTAGCAACAGGCCAGTTACATCATCAGGTGGTTTAAGTTCAGTGAGGATCCTGGCCATAGGAACCCCAACTTCCCCATAAATATAATTCAAGATACTGATTTCCAAAGGTAAATCTATGTTCAAGTTAGTGGGGGGACAACAGAAAAATAATCTTAGACAGCAAATGTTTTGGAAATAAATTTCCCAAATACAATTCTTAAAAATTTACTTTAAAATGCATTAACAGAAATGTGAGTAAAAGGACTGAAAAACATGGGAGAAGTGGAAAACAGGACTGGTTATAAGAATTGTAAATACTTAGATTTAATAACTGCTATAAATAGGGATACACAGCTCAATGAAAATATCAAAAATGGTGCTTGAAATGGAAGCACTATGAAATAGTCATAATTTTATTTATTTAGTTCTAAAGTCCAAAGTGACATTAATAATTTCCAGTGAGTAAAGACGAGCAGAAAATAAAGATACTAAATTTTCATTTTAAATAGATTAAAGACAAATGATACCATTTAATGTGAGGCCCTGATAATTGCAAAAATTAATTCTAATAATGTTCTTAAAATAATATAAGGTAACCATTAGGAGAAATAAAACAAATATATGTATTTGCAAAGTATTGGAAATTAAATCTATAAAGTATGTTTTACAGGTTTAGGATTTGAAACAAAACACAGAAAATAAAAAACGGCATGAAGAAAGGGTAAAACAAGTTGGCAGGGATAAAATCCAATATATTTTAGATAATAAACTCAAACAGCTTAGTCCCCACCCTCTTAAAGAAAAGATTTACAGATTAGATAAAAACTAAACAAAATAATAAATCCAAGTGTATGAGGCTCACAGGAGACAAATCTGACTCCATCTGACTCAAAAGACTGGAAAAGAATAAAAGTAAAAGGGTTCACAGGAATGTATTGTGCACATAGAAAAAAGCAACCAAATTTGGTAAATATTCTATGGCTAGTTTAAAGAAAGTTGCATATTTTGTTAACTTTCAGACCCAGCCAGCAGACTTTAATACCAAACAGCTGAACTAAACATAGTCATATGGTTTTGTTCTTTTATCATTTCAATGGTAATGAATACGTGAAGTCATGAAGTTTTTGTCCATATCATGCAGTCTCAATACATGTGACATAAAAACTGCTAGATACAGAATGAGAAATTAATTATTGTTATGGGAAATTTTAGTATTCATCTTTCTATCTTAGATTAAATCTAAACAGGATTATATAGGATCTGAACAAAATCATCAATAGGGCTAATTTACTAAATATGCAACTTTCTTTAACTACCTATAGAATATTTACCAAATTTGGTTGTATACATCACAGAGTACATCCCATAAAAGTCACTGAGATATCCTAAAACATGGTTTCTATATATTATAACCTGTGGTCCTAATACTATTAAGTTAGAAAGAAATAAGCAAAAACAAATGTAAATGAAAGAGAAACCCTACAACTCAGATTATACTTTGAGGCACCAGGAAAACAAAAGGGAACATAGAACTTGTCACAGAGATTAGTGAAACAGAAGAGAAAACTCCACTACTGAGTTCTCATTTAATCCTAACAAGAGTTTTATTCTTACTTGCAGACAAGAGAAAAGGAGATTCAGAAAGGCTCAATGACTTCTGCACAGTCTGAAAGTGGCTGAAGGACCAGCCCTTCTCCCCTAATCCAGGATAATTTTCAAGATACCCCATTGGTTCCCTGGTGAGTAACTAAGATTGTAATAGGAAAACATTTAATTAGCCAACCACTTGGTTCTAAAATATTATTTTCATATTTTAAGTTTTTGGAAATAAAGATAAATCGTAAAATGATTTCTTAGAAAAAAAACAGATGCACTTTTCATCGCCTAAGAATAGGCAAGTTAACATCAATAGAAAATATCAGCTGATTCGATTTTCTCCTTAACTGAATTACTAAGAATGTGTGCAGCTGGATTTTAACTTAAATGTAAATCCTTCATTTGTAATTAAAGTATCTTTACAAAGCAATGAAACACATGAAAGTTCTTGGACCTGCAAAAGACTATCATGGGCAGAGCAAAATCAATGCAGTTAAAAGCTGTAGTAACCGCCAGGTTTCTGGGAGTAGATGGTATTTTTTAAAGCTAAGTGAGAGAGAGAGGACTGATTCTTCAAAATGACCATCCCTCAAGAACTAACCCCAGTTAGTGACCAAGTAGCTTTAAAGTAAGCTGCTTATCTTGGAAAAAATTGTTACTCACTTACAGTTACATTTTTAAAAAATTGGAATGCTCACAGAATTCTGTTGTTGTTTTTTGGGGACCCAGAAAATTATACTGTCATTTTCACAAGGCTAACAGATCAAGGATTATGGGAAAGGCTGTAAAAATTTATGGGTAATAGTGATGTACATTCTAATACAGCAAAAAAGTTTCTGAAGAATATGTAGACGTTGCCTATGATGAAAGCTTAGGTTAAATTTTATTTTGCTGCAGATAATAAATTGACTGCTATTTGCTACTTTTAATTGTTTTTAGTATGGACTTCTTATATAGCATTCCTACATTGAGCCTGTTACACAAGTATTGCCAATCACTGTAGTGCTTTATCACCGAATGTCTTAAATCTAGGAAACAGCTTATGCAAGGCACGTTGGCAGGCCACAGCTCCTTTCCTGGACCACCACAGTCCCTTTCTAGATAACTGTCATCAGAAAAGAAATTGATATCCATCCACTTCTCCCTGTTTTCAAAGTTTCAATCTGTGATTATTTCACTGAACACTCCAACTCAAATTTACTTTATTAGTGATATTGAAGCTGACAAGCATTACAGAGCCTGATACATCAGTTCAAATAATGAGTGTTCAAGTAATGAGAGTTAATAACAAAACTAATATCATGAAATATGACAAAAATAATTTGGCTTATTTTAAAGGATTTGCTCTTACCACTTTTAGTTTCTGATATTTAAAACCATGTGTTATTATGTTCTATAAAATACTGAATTGAAATACTATCCAATGATGGAAAACCATTTGAGGTGTATTTCCTGGCCTCTCTAATAATTAATACAATCTTTCAAAATAAAAAACAAATCACTTCCTTTTTAGACATTAATTTGTCAAGTGCTTAAATATCAACTTTACTTTCTGACATGTTGAGGATGTATTTCAGAAATATAAAGGTTAAGTACATTACTAATGTATTTAAGTTACAGATTTCACTTTCCTATACAAATTTACCATTTAGCTTGGAAGGGTCCAGCACATCTTAGTGGGTATAATTTGTCACCATTAGGTCTAAATGTGGGAACCACGTAATGACCTACAAATGTGATTCCAGTGGGGTCCGATATAGTACCTGGACATGTAGTGATCAAGGATCAAAAGATCTCATACAGTCCCATGAAATTATTTGAAAATATGCTTGGGTATCTCAAAATCGCTTTCTCAGTTGATCATTGTTTTCTTTTAGGATTTCATAGAGATATTTCCTAGGCATTTTTCTTCCCCTTGTCATTGAAACTAGAAACATCCTTGTCCCCCACCATGCTCAGAGAAAAGTCCCAGCCTCCAGGCACTGCTAGGATTGTTTACATGTCCTCCAAAGACGTCATCATCATCAGCTCCCACCCAGGCACTCAAAACCCTCACTCCCAGAAACAGAAGCAAAACATGTTGGCAAACATGTAACAGGAACAAAGCGGTCCTTACGAAACCTCATGGTGGCTTAAACCCAGGACGGCATTCGACTGCAGATGCTCATTAGCAGGTCGGACCGGGTCTGAAATTCTGTCTTTCTAACAAGCTCCCAACAAGGCTATCTATGCTGGTGCTATGACTCCAACAGCCACGCTTTGAACAGCAAGGGTACCGTAGTTACCAGTTCTGGTGTGGTGTTCAGCCCAACTGAGCCGAAGTCCTGCCGTTTAGTAGCTACGACCTCCTGCACAAGTCATTCCCCTGAGTCCTAATTTCTTCCTGGGTAAGGTGAGATCTACTGCAGTTTTTTTTCAGTTAATGAAAACTCCATTTTCCAGTTGCTCAGAGCCTTAGAGCAAAATATTGATCCATTCTTGACCTCTTTCTTTATTTCATATTCCAAATGCTTTCTGGCAGGAAATCCTATTGGTGTTATCTTCAGAAAAACATCTAGAACCTAACATGTCTTCATGGTCCCAAATGCCAAAAACTTTAGTCAGGCCACAGTCACCTCTAGTTCGGCATGTTGCAATGGATTCCTAACTGGCATCTTTGTCTTCCCCTTGCCATTCTTCTGTATTTTGTCTACACAACAGCCAGTGTGATCTTCCAAAGCTAGTGAGTATATATTACTCATGATCACAGCCTTTAAGTGGCTTCTCAAATCACTCAAAGTAAAAGCCAAAATCCTTAACAGGACCTAGCCTACATGATGGAGTTCCCAGTCTCTGACCACATCACCAGCCTTCTCCCATGCATTGACCTGCATAACGTACTGCATATTTTTTAAACATTACTGGATTAATGAAAAATGTATGTGAATTTCTTAGAACAGTGTCTGACACATTGTAAGTGCTCAGTAAAAGCTAGCTATCACTATTATTGGATATAAATACAGAGTTGGTAGTTCTTGAAGTAAAGGTAATTCTAGAACAGTCTAGCCACTACATGTAACCCTCAACCAACAGATGAAACAGTGTCATCCCCTGAAATCAAATTAAATCCATCATCTCATATACTACTGGCCAGCTGACTTTTCACTGACAAAACAAAGACACGTTAAATCTTAACTGGCAGGAATATAACTAATGTAGAATTTGAGAAGATGCATAATCTAGAATCTATCCAATGGTTAAAGTCTGTCCCAAAAGAGTGTTTACCAAGTCAATCTGCACAGAGCAGGCTATTGTCACTGGCTCACTTTAGTCACTTTGTGACACCAGTCTTCCATCATGCATTATGATTACATCTACAACCTTTCATTTGGTAAAACAGGAAAGATGATCACAAGAGCTGCAATTGTGTCACCGAAAAAAATGTCTCTTGCTTTAAAAAAACAAGTACACTGCCTTTGCCTGTACATTTATCTATCAGCAGGGGACCATTATGTGGTGACAACATTCTGTTCCAGAAGCATTATCTCTGAATAATTACCTACTTCTTCTCTCCACGGACTGCTGTACTGGCAGAAGCTCTTTTAATTTAGTATATGGTAAGAGTCACAGATTGCGCCTTATTACTATAAAAAATACCTTTTCCACCCCCTGCAAGAATGAGGGTAAATGTTAGCCACGTGGTGAGCTGGGCCGCAGTGCAGTTCATTTGCGGCCCACTAATGGGGAGGTTTTCTCTTACCTTCCTGAACTACTTATCAGCAAAGGGAATCTGCGAGTGGCTCCAGCTGGTTGCGACAACTCGGATTGAAGGGAGAGGAAATCCTTGATGCTGGGCTCTCCTGACAGGTTCTCAGAAGCATCACTGATTTTACAGGAATAAATGCAGAGTGGCTACAGGCCACGTGTCAGTAAAAGACAAGAGGAAACACAGATGTTCATTCGTCTCCCTTTGCTTTTACTCTACCTCCGTTTTTCTTTTGGTCTCAAGCCATGACCGACCCCAGGTAAATCTGTAATCCTGAGCCCTCTCCACCCCCTTCCTCAGGCACTTAGTTGCCTTTTGGAGCGACAGACTATTTTCAAATGCTTTCAGGTGAACACTTAAAGGCTCAGAGCAGGGAAAATTAAAAATACTGTAGTTACTGGAGCATAGAAGATAAATATTTGTCTAGAGCAGAGATGTACTTCCAGAAGAAATGGTGAACAAAAACACTAGGAAACCAGCAGAAACAGTTTATTCCAAATGAAACCATTAAAAGATCCTTGTTCAGTAAAACACCTATCTATAAGTGACATTTATCTGAAAGAAGCAACGGGTGGGGTGCGCAAAGACAAGAGGACCAGAATTTTCTCTCCAAAGTAACCTCTCTCTCTAAGGAATCCCAGGGGCTTGGGTCACCCTGTGTAAATCATTACTCTGAATGAATACAAGGGCTGGTATATATTACTAATTAAATAGACTGCAGAGGGCATGTTTAATCAGTCTAATGGAATATTTATGAATATTGTTCCTTTAGTTTTATGCAGTGGGATATTTTGAAATGAGATTTAAAATGGGCTCAAAAGGCTAGAAAGCATATTCAGAAAACAATATTTCATTCCTTTAAAATGTTCTGTAATCAGACTATTCACTAGACTGTCCTGATGATCCCACCCAACGTGAAAGAGAAAGTTGTTAGGTTAATTAAACATTTTAAAACCCTGTATCTCCCTTTAAATCCATGCTAAGTGAAGGTTTAGTATGATTGCAAGAGATTTCTTTACATCTTTGGAACTACAATGACTCACAGGTGAACTGTTTACCTGTCCTCCAATGACAGTCAACAGGAGAACTAAGTTTTATAATCTTACAAAATCATCTCATTAGGAATCTGTATGGAACTATACATGAAGGTGTAATTAAATGTGTTTTTAAGTCTTTTATAAAAATAATGCCATAGTGTTTCTCTATGTGGAATGAGAAATAAAATGTAATTATACATTAGGTATTTGGGTAAAAACAAGGAAAACATGTCAGTATAAGAATGCATGGCACAGAGAGCTCTGGGAAGATGGCGGCGTGAGCAGGGCGGCGGAAATCTCCTCCCAAAACCATATATATTTGTGAAAATACAACAAATAGAACTATTCCTAAAAAACAGACCAGAAGATACAGTACAACAGCCAGGCTACAGCTACACCTGCGGGAACTCAGCACCTCACGAAGTGGGTAAGACACAAAGCTGTGACCCGGCGGGACCCAAGCACTCCCCCAACCCAGCTAACCGGTGGGAGGAAAAGATTCAGAGTGGGGAGGGAGTGGAAGCACAGGCCCGCTAAATAACCAGCCCTGGTGACCTGTGCCCGGAGCACTGACACACATTGCGTGGTGTATCAGAGATTAGAGACACAAAAGGGCAGGTCCCCTCAGCCGGCTCCCCAGGACAAAAGAAAAGCGGGCACTTTTTTTTTAAGTCTTAAAGAGACAAGGACCCAACAGTGGAACAAAATCGTCCCAGCACACTCAGCCCAGCAGGCTGGGAGTCTTGGGGAATTTCAGACCCCCTGGCTGGCGGCCAGGCAAAGCAGCCACGAGGTCTGAGGCTTCCCACAGAGATCAGCAGGCTGCCATTCGTTCCCCCACCCTGGCCAGCACCACAAAGGGTCCGGCATCCACCACTGCTGCAGAACAGCGGAGGAGCGGCCCCTCCCACAGCAACCTCACAGAATCTACTCCTAGCTATTGTGCAGCTAAGCGGAAAGGACCCCAGAACCCACAAGGGCTGAAAAGCACCAAGGGTACCAGAAGGCACGCAGCGAGACTTCAAACCTCCGCAGTGCTATAGGCTAGGCTGAGGGGGACCCCGTACACAGGCAGCTCCGGGGATTATCCCAGAGACTGCCTCCCGGTGTGCAAGAAACCAGTCCAGGCCCCGGAAAAGGGCAAGGAGAACAACAAGCAGGAAGGGACTTTGTTTTCACAGCTGACACATATGGCACCTACCAGCAACCACCTCTATCACCATGAAAAGACAGAGGAATATGGTACAGACAAAGATTACCCAGACAACCCCAGAGAAAGAGCATGATGGGATAGACTTACAGAATCTGCCTGAAAAAGAATTCAGAATAAACGTCATAACCATGATGATGGATCTACAGAAAAATATGCAAGAGCTAAGGGAGGAAGTGAGGAAAGACAATGCAGAAATCAGACAAGCAATCAACGGGCTTAAGAGGAGACTGGACGAGGTGCAAGAGACTGTTAATGGAATAGAAATCAGAGAACAGGAATACAGAGAAGCTGAGGCAGAGAGAGACAAAAGGATCTCTAAGAATGAAAGACTATTAAGAGTACTGTGTGACCAATCCAAATGGAACAATATTTGCATTATAGGAGTACCAGAAGAAGAAGAGAGAGAAAAACGGATAGAATGTGTTTTTGAAGAAATAATTGCTAAAAATTTCCCCAGGCTGGGGAAGGAAATAGTTTCTCAGACCATGGAAGCCCACAGATCTCCCAACAAAACGGACCCAAGGAAGACAACACCAAGACACATAATAATTAAAATGGCAAAGATCAATGACAGGGACAGAGTATTAAAGGCAGCTAGAGAGAGAAAAAAGATCACCTACAAAGGAAAACCCATCAGACTATCATCAGACTTCTCAACAGAAACCTTACAGGCCAGAAGAAAATGGCATGATATATTTAACGTCATGAAACAGAAAGGCCTGAATACTGTATCCAGCATGATTATCATTTAAATTTGAGGGAGGGATTAAACGATTCCTGGACAAGTGAAAACTGAGGGAATTTGCCTCCACAAACCACCTCTACAGGATATCTTAAAGGGACTGCTCTAGATAGAACCACTTCTAAGGATAAAAAGATGTCACCAGAGAAAATAAAATCATAGCAAAGAAAGCAGACCATGCAAATACTAACTAAACCCAAAAAGTAAAATCAATTATCCACAAAAGCAGTCAAAGAAAATGTAAAAGAGTACAGAATAAAACACGTAGTATATAAAGAATGGAGGAGGAATAAGGAGAGAGAGATATAAAGAATCATCAGACTGTGTTTATAATAACTTAACAAGAGAGTTAAGTTAAACTGTTAGATAGTAAAGAAGCTACCCTTGAACCTTCCACGAATCTAAAGCCAGCAATGGCAATAAGTACATATCTATCAATAATCACCCTAAATGTAAATGGACTGAATGCATCAATCAAAAGACACAGAGTAATAGAATGGATAAAAAAGCAAGACCTATCTATATGCTGCTTACAAGAGACTCACCTGAAACCCGAAATATACACAGACTAAAAGTGAAAGGATGGAAAAAGATATTTCATGCAAACAACAAAGAGAAAAAAGCAGGTGTTGCAGTACTTGTATCAGACAAAATAGACTTCAAAACAACGAAAGTAGCAAGAGATAAAGTAGGACATTACATAATGATAAAGGGGTCAGTCCAACAAGAAGATATAACCATTATAAATATATATGCACCCAACACAAGAGTGCCAGCATATGTGAAACAAATACTAACAGAATTAAAGGAGGAAATAGACAGCAATGCATTCATTTTAAGAGACTTCAACACACCACTCACTCCAAAGGACAAACAACCAGATAGAGAATAAGTAAAGACACAGAGGCAATGAAGAACACACTAGAAAATATGGACCTAACAGACATATACAGAACTCTGCACCCAAAAGCAACAGGATACACATTCTTCTCAACTGCACATGGAACATTTTCCAGAATAGACCACATACTAGGCCACAAAAAGAACCTGAGTAAATTCAAAAATATTGAAATCCTACCAACCAACTTCTCAGATCACAAAGGTATAAAACTAGAAATAAATTTGAGAAAGAAATCAAAAAGGCTCACAAATACATGGAGACTTAACAAAATTCTCCTAATTAATCAATGGGTTAACAAACAAATCAAAACAGAAATGAGAGAATATATGGAGACTAATGACAACAACAACACAATGCCACAACTTCTGTGGGACGCAGCAAAGGCAGTTCTAAGAGGAAAGTATATTGCAACCCAGGCCTATTTGAAGAAGGAAGAACAATCCCAAATGAATAGTCTAAACACACAATTATTGAAATTTGGAAAAGAAGAACAAATGAGACCCAAAGTCACCAGAAGGAGGGACATAACAAAGATTAGAGAAGAAATAAATAAAATTGAGAAGAATAAAACAATAGAAAAAATCAATGAAACCAAGAGCTGTTTCTTTGAAAAATAAACAAAATAGATAAACCCAAGCCAGACTTATTAAGAGAAAAAGAGAATCTACACACATAAACAGAATCAGAAATGAGAAAGGAAAAATCACCATGGACCCCACAGAAATACAAAGAATTATAAGAGAATACTATGAAAATCTATATGCTAAGAAGCTGGAAAACCTAGAAGAACTGGACAACCTCTTAGAAAAATACAACCTTCCAACACTGACCAAGCAAAAACAGAAAACCTAAACAGACCAATTACCAGCAAAGATATTGAATCGGTAATCAAAAAACTACCTAAGAACAAAACCCCTGGGCCAGATGGATTCACCTCTGAATTTTACCAGATATATAGGGAAGAAATAGTACCAATCTCCTTAAAGTTTTCCAAAAAATAGAAGAGGAAGAAATACTTCCAAACTCATTCTATGAAGCCAGCATCACTCTAATACCAAAACCAGGCAAAGACCGCACCAAAAAAGAAAATTACAGACCAATATCCCTGATGAACATAGATGCAAAAATACTCAAGAGAATATTAGCAAACGGAATTCAAAAATACATCAAGAAGGTCATACACCATGATCAAGTGGGATTCATCTCAGGGATGCAAGGATGGTACAACACTCGAAAATCCATATACATTATCCACCACATCAACAAAAAGAAGAATAAAAACCACATGATCATCCCCATAGATGCTGAAAAATGCATTTGACAAAATTCACCATCCATTCATGATAAAAACTCTCAACAAAATGGGTATAGATGGCAAGTACCTCAACATCATAAAGGCCATATAAAACAAACCCACAGCCAACATCATACTTAACAGAGAGAAGCTGAAAGCTTTTCATCTAAGATCAGGAACAAGACAGGGATGCCCACTCTCTCCACTGTTATTCAACATAGTACTGGAGGTCCTAGCCACAGCAAATCAGACAAAACAAAGAAATACAAGGCATCCAGACAGGTAAAGAAGAAGTCAAATTATCACTATTTGCAGATGACATGATACTGTACATAAAAAACCCTAAAGATTCCATTCCAAAACTACTAGAACTAATATCTGAATTCAGCAAAGTTGCAGGATACAAAATTAACACACAGAAATCTGTTGCTTTCCTATACACTAAAGATGAACTAGCAGAAAAAGAAATCAGGAAAACAAGTCCATTCACAACCACATCAAAAAGAATAAAATACCTAGGAATAAACCTAACAAAGGAAGTGAAAGACCTATACCCTGAAAACTACAAGACACTCCTAAGAGAAATTAAAGAGGACACTAACAAATGGAAATTCATCCCATGCTCTTGGCTAGGAAGAATAAATATTGTCAAAATGGCCTTATTACCTAAAGCAATCTACAGATTCAATGCAATCCTTATCAAAATACCAAGAGCATTCTTCAGTGAACTGGAACAAATAGTTCTAAAATTCATATGGAACCACAAAAGACCTCAAATAGCCAAAGCAATCCTGAGAAGGAGGAATAAAACAGGGGGATTATGCTCCCAGAATTCAAGCTCTACTACAAAGCTACAGTAATCAAGACAATTTGGGTCTGGCACAAGAACAGACCTACAAACCAGTGGAACAGAAAAGAAAATCCAGACATTAACCCAAACATATATGGTCAACTATATAATAAAGGAGCCTTGAATATACAATGGGGAGATGACAGCCTCTTCAGCAGCTGGTGTTGGAAAAACTGGACAGCTACATGCAAGAGAATGAAACCGGACTACTGTCTAACCCCATACACAAAAGTAAACTCAAAATGGATCAAAGACCTGAATGTAAGTCATGAAACCATAAAACTCTTAGAAAAAAACATAGGCAAAAATCTCTTGGAAATAAACATGAGTAACTTCTTCATGAACATTTCTCCCTGGGCAAGGGAAGCAAAAACAAAAATGAACAAGTGGGACTATATCAAGCTGAAAAGCTTCTGTACAGCAAAGGACACCATCAGTAGAACAAAAATACATCCTACAGTATCAGAGAATATATTCATAAATGACATATCCAATAAGGGGTTGACAGCCAAAATATAAAGAATTCACATACCTCAACAAACAAAATGCAAATAATCCAATTAAGAAATGGGCAGAGGACATGAATAGACACTTCTCCAAAGAAGAAATTCAGATGGCCAACAGGCACATGAAAAGATGCTCCACATCGCTAATCATCAGAGAAATGCAGATTAAAACCACAACGAGATATCACCTCACACCAGTGAGGATGGCCAACATCCAAAACACAAACAACAACAAATGTTGGTGAGGATGTGAAGAAAAGGGAGCCCTCCTACACTGCTGGTGGGACTGCAAATTAGTTCAACCATTGTGGAAAGCAGTATGGAGGTTCCTCAAAAAACTCAAAATAGAAATACCATTTGACCCAGGAATCCCACTCCTAGGAATTTACCCTAAGAACGCAGCAGCCCAGTTTGAAAAAAGACAGATGCACCCCTATGTTTATGGCAGCACTATTTACAATAGCCAAGAAATGGAAGCAACCTAAGTGTCCATCAGTAGATGAATGGATAAAGAAGAGGTGGTGCATATACACAATGGAATATTATTCAGCCATAAGAAGAAAACAAATCCTACCATTTGCAACAACATGGATGGAGCTAGAAAGTATTATTCTCAGTGAAATAAGCCAAGCTGAAAAAGACAAGTATCAAATGATTTCACTCATATGCGGAGTATAAGAACTAAGAAAAAAACTGAAGGAACAAAACAGCCGCAGACTCACAGAACCCAAGATCGGACTAACAGTTACCAAAGGGAAAGGGACTGGAGAGGATGGGTGGGAAGGGAGGGACAAGGGGGAAAAAGGGGCATTATGATTAGCAGACGTAATGTTGGGGGGGGCTCGGGGAGGGCAGTACAACTCAGAGAAGACAAGTAGTGATTCTACAGCATCTCACTACGCTGATGGACAGTGACTGTAATGGGGTTGGTGGGGGGGACCTGATGAAGTGGGGAGTTTAGTAACCATAATGTTGCACATGTAAATGTAGATTAATGATACCAAAATAATAAAAAAAGAATGCATCGCACTTGATTCATTTAAGAAACTTTTTTTACTTTTACAGAAAGTAGTAATTATCACCCTAGAATAATTTAAAAGGTAACTTCTGAACACTTCTTATGAGTTGTTGATCATATACTAAATATTAGATCACTCTGTTACAGGATCAAGCTAAATTAATAAACAGATTACATTAGTGGAGTAATTTTTGAAGTTTTCTTCGAATTTGTGGTGAGTTACTTTTAGTAGGAAGGATTAAAACATGATTTAAATGAAGATTAAAATCCATCTTAATAATGTTAGCAAGTGTCAGTGATTTATAGAAGCTACATGTTATTCATGAAGCAAAATATTGTTCATCTGCCTGAAAAATGTAAATATAATCTACTCTCAATCAGAGCAAAAAAGTGTCAATTATGGAAAATCACCAGATTGTCGTAACTGACTTTGGAATTAAGTCGCAGGAACCCAGGGGATGAGCATAGTAAGATACACACACATCCGAATCAGAGTGATTCAACAAGAGGGCTTGACCTTTTGTTGCTGACCCTGGGAACAGAGGGAAGGGACCAAGACCTACGGAATGTGCTGGCATTTAGAAATTTGAAAAGGCAAGTGAGCTTCCATAAGCGATGCAGCCAGCCTCATTCATATTCAATTTTCCTTTTCCTTTCCTGATCATTGCTAAAGAATATAGAACTAAACCCATGGGGAGGAGACACTGTGTTTCCTGAAATAAACGTTCTTCCATTCATGGGTCTCTAACTACTTAGGATCTCACACTTAGAACCAGCTCTTTAATTACTCACACATGATCATTTATTTAAGCAAGGACATACTGGATTATCTGCGCAGCCCCTTAGTCCTTTGCTTCAAGGCCAGCCATCGCTCTTTATTCTCAGCCAAGTTCTTGCTCGATGCTAGAATGTAGAAATACAGAAAAAACACTCCCACTCAGGAGGCTAACCATAAGAGAGCTGAACCTAACTAAACAAAGAATTATAGTAAAGTAGTGTATAGGCAAAACTGAAAGTGTGTGCAGGGTTAGCTGGGGAACACACAGCACGGAGGAGAATGTGATCACAGCCACATGTGAGGTCTGATTCACCCCAGTTTACAACACGTCACTGGATACAAGGCATAGTAAGACAGATGCAAGAACCTGGGCTGGAACAGTGCTGATGTAAATAGAAGCAACAGAATTTATAGACAGAGAGAGACATATCTACTGTGATTAGCTGTGTAAGGATAACCACAGTACCACCAGTATGAGTCATCAGAGTATTAAATGACATGTAGCAAGCACTTAGCACAGTGCCTAGCACACAGTAAATGCTCCATACATGTCAACTACTATTCCTCATTAAATCTTCAATGTCCCATTAGAAGCACTGCCTAAGAACAAAAGTTCGATCACACGGATTTTTGTGTATAGGGAAAAGTTAATTCAAGAACTTAAGCCTCTAGTACATTCCTAGGCTCTGAGCCAGCAAAGGAAACAAAAGAAATAGAAAACCAACCTCTGTCTGCAAAAGCCTCTTCAATCTATTAATATTTCCTCCCCATTTCTCCATGTTCTATCTCTTTGACCTGAGAATGCACATCTTCATTTAAATCTGTGCTGCCTCTGGTTTATTCCTTTTCCGATTCAGGCTTTGGGGATAATCTGCCACACTTTTCCACTTCTTTATTTCAATTATCCTTCAATCCTTAATTTGTCATTGCCAACAGTCTTATTCCCTTTTGACTAAAATAAAGGTGTGTTTTTTCCCCAGAGAGAAGTTGTAAAGAATAAAGAAGTTTTTGAAAAAAGCTTTCTTTTTCTATCATTTTCATATCAATGCATTAAGACTTAGAAATCTGTCTCCAGTGTGTTGTGAAGGGATGGACAAGAGCATTTTAAAAGGTGGGATAAAGAGTGCATGGTGTGAGAACACTTTCCAAAGAGTATGCAAAGTTCCTTATAGGCTTTAGCCTCACTGGAGTTTGGGGATGGAAAAAGCTTCCTTGTCTCTTCTTAAGTGAGGGGGAAAACCAGGAGGACTTTAACTCTGAATTTCTATCACCAAAAATCTGTCTTTTTATGGACTGTGAAACTAAGACTCAAGGTCATGATTAAATTTTGTGGAAGGGCTGGATGGTTCAGATGAGAAGTGACATTCTGTATAACAAATAAAAATAGGAACACTGAGGCCCCAGGATATACACTTCCAGATTATTTTAAAAATGTATTTGGAAGCTGATAATGTGGCAAAATTTTCTAATACCACACATGCCCAGGGAGTGGAAGGATGCCTGGGCTGGAAGCATGCACATGTATGAAACCAATACTTTCCTGTAACAGTTCAGAAGAATGTTTATGATATTAATATCAGGAAATAGGCAGCTGCCAGGCCACAGAGGTGTCAAATTCCCTCTAGGGTGCATCATAAACAGTTCCGGATGAACTGCCCCTCTTACAGTGATATAAAGAAGGGCTGAAGCCACAGCAAGTATTCCATCTGTGCAAATGATTTGTTTGTTGGTTGTCTGGAGAGGAAAGCATAGAAAGCCAGTGACAGTCAGAACATAGCGACTTGGTGTTCTCTACTTTGGGACCAGCTGCAAGCACTGTTTTTCAATGTCAACCATCAGACGCTTAGAGGCACATTGACTATGGGGCTAATGGCAATTAGTCCTCAGATTTCTTTCCTTGTGGCGGTTCCTTCCATGGTGCTGGGGAATAGGAAGCAGAGATTTCTGAAAATTTCCAGAACTAAGAAATGCTACCTGAATTAAGACTACTCCCTCTTTCTATTCCCACTTCCCTTCCACACTTTCCCTCATGTCAAGTGGCACTGGAATGGCTCCAGGCACTTTGGGGATGCAGCCACAGGGAAGTTGGAGGATACATTTCCCAGGGGATTTTGGGGGTGTAGTCACCTATATGGCTTTTCAGGGCATAGGAATAGCTTCTAGCACTACTCCTAAAGCAAGCATCGGGTCATGACATGTAAGGCCAGAGATGAAGTCATAACACTGAATGCATTCTATAATGCCCAACCCACATTTGGGAAGTTGAGAACAAACAAGTTTTGAATTATACAGAGCCATTTGTAACAGAGTAAAATTATATCATATTCTGGATTTTGTGGTGTTTGTGGTATGTGCCTCCTTTTAAAAATGCATCTTGATCTCCTTTTTCATCCTAAATAAATAGCTTAAGTAATGTTGTACTTGTAATTTTGAATTCATTTTATTAAAAGAGACTCACAAAATGTAGGCCCTGCAACATTTAGATCCACTATTTACTCTAGATAATGATGTATACCAGAATTACAATGTAGAACTACAATGTAGAAACAGGAAAAAAATTCAGACTATAATATTAAAATCTTGTACTTGTGTTCATAAGCCACTTAAATTGACAAATGGATTAAAGATGCATACTATGCTTGTTCAAAATGCCTTAATAGAGCATAAAATTCAGAGTATATTACAACATGAAATATATTGTAAGATCTCATTAAGTGCAAAAAGTAAGATAGAAAGTTATGTTTACAAACTAGTTTCCATTATTTTTAAATAATGCAAGAGGAAATTCCATAAAGAATCATACCTTACCTAATCTTTTTGTTTATGCCAACAGATGAAGTACTAGCAGAAAAAGAAATAAGCTTTTTAACGCTATTATTTTTCAGATCAGCTGTAAAAAGTCTGAAAAATTCACAGGAGTACATAATTCACTCAGAAAAAGAATCCAGTGTATATTCTACTGACTGTATCAAGCAATATTTCCATATGTCACCGTATTAGTTCCTTACTGCTGCTACAACAAATCATCACAAACTCTGTGGCTAAAATCAACACAGATTTATTTCTCATAGCTTTGGAGTTGGGTAGTCCAAATGGATTTTACTAGGCCAAAGCGAAGCTGTCAGTAGGACTGTGTTCCATGGAAGCTCCAGGGGCAAACACTCTCTCTTGCTTTTCTAGCGTCTAGAGGCCCACCACATTTCTTGGATCGTGGCCCCATCCCTTCATTTCCAAAGTCAGCAACAGAAGGTTAAGTCCCTCTCAATTCAAATCACTCCACTTCTGACTCCTCTTCTGTCTCCTTTTCCACTTGTAAGGACCCTTGTGGTCATACTGGGCCCACCCAGCAAATGCACTATAATCTCTGGATGAGCAACCTGAATTCCACGTGCAACTCTTTTGCCTTTGCCATGCAATCTAACATATTCAGAGGTTCCTGAGATCAGGACCTGAATGCCTTTGGAGGCCATTATTCTGCCTACCACAGTCATTAATGAATTGCCTTGTGGAGTTATCCTTTGGTCATGAATTTGAAAATATGCTATATATAGCATCCAAAAATTCTCAAGATCAGCATCAACCTAAAATGTAGTTGTCACCACTTAAAATTGTTTTGTCTGCTCAGAAGCACTTCTTGAAGCCTTAAAATCTTACATCTCACCACTCCAGCACTGGCCTGTGGGTTTAATATTCCATGATCCCTCTGCTTGGACACAGGGATTGGTTCAAAACAGATCAGTTTCAAGACAAACCAATCGGTTTTTTCTGGAGATTTTTTTTTTCTTTTTCCTGCCTGGAACTGCCAAGGAAGTGTCTCTCATCTTCTCTGGTCAGGAAACAGTAAAAATATAACCTTAGGTGATTCTAAACTCCATCTGCAGTAGGCAAGGGCAAACTTCTGACAGAAGCAGAAATGTGTGTGCCAGGGGCAGTTGAGTGTGGATATATGTGCACAAGTATGCATGTGTGTGTGTGAGAGAGAGAGAGAGAGAGAGAGAGAGACTGATGTGAGGTGTCTAAGTCCCTTTTATGTTCTTCCTAAAGGTCATCCTTACCCCTGTCCCTGGTTTTGTGAGCACAGAACTCATTTGATTGTTTCTGGTGGAATCGGGATTCTGCATGTGCAGCGAAAGACTCTTAATTACACCAGATGTTAGGGACCTGGTCACATCCTCAGCACTGTCATTAATGACAAATGGATCAAACACATAATCAGAAAAACTAGCATTCTTTCAGGACATAAAAACCAAACAACTCTTACTATGTCCCAAACCAGGGATTGCTCTTAACTGTGGTCTGGGGGGCAGGAATGCCGCATCTGTTTCTGAGAATCTTTCATCTATAGTAAGCACCAACTATGGTCTCTTCAACACCCATACGTATTGCTTATATTGAACAAATAATAGCAAATATTCTTATTCAATGTTATTTCACTCAGTTTAGCCAGTTTATAATACAGAGATCAAGTCTTTGGATTCAACCGGAAGCTACAAAAAACCTCGGAGAAGTAAAATAACAGCAACCCAAATTATCCCATTAAAGTAAATAGGAGAGGGATCCTCCTTGTCATTGATATTGCCAATGTAATTAACTGCACTGAGTAAATACATGAATACACGACTGAGTCTGTGATGGATAAACAGCTACAAGCCCAGGAGGCAGGCCTGCGACCATTCAATATCAAAACCGACCGCTATTGTGGTCTCGTGGCTTGTTCGTCTAGCTCCTCTGCTGTGTCCTCAGGTTATGAGTTCTGTCGCACAGTTTGAAATTTTCTTTGATAATTTAGCCCTAACCCACACATTTCCAAGGTGCATATGGACATTAACTAGCCAAAGCTAAAACAGGAATAATACAGCTCAATGATGATTGGAGATAAGTTTATACATAGACTCACTAAATCCTAACGTAGAGCCATGTAGGAATTGCAAAACACCAATTATATTTCTTTATCAAATTTTTATATTTGTTAATAAAATACTTTATTTTTACATGATGAGATGGGTCTCCTTAAAACAATTCCAAATGAAACCTGATTAGCATACAAATTAAATTTCCTTCTGTTCCTGTTCCTATGCTCCTGTTATTTCTAGAATACCAGGTTGTACTCTTATAAACATCAAGTACTTCAACATTTATCAGCTGAATGGACACCTCTCATGGGTAAGACTAAAACCTGAAGCATTACAGAAGAAATGTCATTCTGTTCTGAGAGAAAAACAGGAATGGAATTCTTTTCTCTGCTTGAACTTTTGCCTGTGTTTCCAACTCTCCTAATAAGAAACATCAGTGACAAATTCTCATGACTTAGAATAAACTGGTTTTGGGCATGGTCCATCTTTCCATTCCAAACTTGAATCTTGTGAACATTTTTTTTTAAAGATGCCAAATCATAAGTTATATATACAACAAGATATCACAAAGTGTTTCTATATTTGACTTCAATTTGGATAATTTACTAGTTCAATTTTAAACTATACAGTATATAGGTAAGGCACAGCTAGCCCAAAATCTGTTCCTTAGAGATCTGCTGTGCTCTCTCCCTAAAAGTGTTTGCCCTGGTTTTATGCTGTGGTTTCTAAGTCACTCCACCTTCTCTCAATATTATGCAGCCCTTTTAGAATCTGGTAAAAGAGGCTATGGACTCTCTCTTCCTAAAAATATAAAAAGGCACATACAATATATCTGTGCTATTTTTAAGAGGTTCTTATTACCCCAGTACCCAATCATAGACGTCCAGAGTTGCATGAATCCCAGGTTAAGAATCCTGGATCTATAATTCCAAGAATCTCTCATTACAATACAAAGTATTCTGATCAAGGAAACACATCACAGATTCGTTTTCAGAAAACAATCTAGGAAGCAGGTCTAGGGATTGAAAGCAGGTCTAAGGGTTCTGAGCAATTGAAGACCATGAGAGGACATGCACACCAAATGCTTCATAACTGCACTGGAGATCTAGTTAAAAATACAGATTCTCACTCCCACCGGAGATATACAAAAACTAGGATGAGCAATTCCTCCAACAAACATATCATATTCTTTCATATTTCTGTGCCTCCTGATGTGATTTCCTGTTTTGGAAATTATGTTCCCCCTAGTTCCAAGAGCATATCTTGCCCAACCTCCACTGCCTCATCACTCTCCCTCCATTCAAGAGGCATCCTGAAAACACCCCAGGCAACAGTCATTTTTCTGCAGCTCTCAGCACTCCCTGGAGCCCTGTTTGCTCTGTGGGAAGTGGGGCAAATTGAAAGTGTCCATCCTCTGTTGCAGGATTGTGCCCATTATACAACTCTGCGGAGCAGCGATTTCTCAGAGTGACTGCATAGTAGAGTCACCAGGGAGCTTTTAAAATCGCCGACGCCCAGGCCATATTGCAGACAAATTAAATCAGGTGGGAGCTCAGCTTTGGTATTTTTAAAACACTTCTTCAACAAACTTCAAGTCTCCTCCACAGATTCTTTAAGGACAAAGCCCATCTGATGTTGATCTCTTCCAGGAAACCTTTATCACCTGAGTCTGAAATTTTCTATAAACCTTTTTTTTTCTGGTTTCTGGCCATCTTCTCTCGATTGTTATGTGGCCCCCTTTCAATACATAGATCTGGCCAAACAGGTCCTCCTCAGAGAGTGCCCCTGACCACCTTATCTGGAGTGGCCCCCAAAGTCCACCTCGGCCACTCTACCATGTTATCTTGATTTCCTTCTCCAAGCACTAGCCAAAATTATTTCTGTGTTTAACTCCTCTGACCAAACTCACTGGAGTTTTTGTGAGAGTCTTGACATTGGTTGCCTATATATTATAGCGTACCTAGACTGGTTTTAGCCACATAGTAGGGCCCCAATAAATCTATGTTGAATGAGTGAATGAGTGAATGAACATTTATCTTATTTTCTCTATTATAAAGTCCATGTCTTTGAGTATGTCATCCACTATGTCATTCACTTAAGTCCTCGTAATCCCTTACAACTACATCTTAGTTTTAAAGTCAACAAAACAATTTCACATGTTCCAACTTAATTGCTCTTCAAAACATTTTACAGGACACAGAACAGTTATAGTAACACTGTTTTACAGATAATGTAACTGAGGGTCCACAAAGGTAAGAAAGTCTTTTCGGGGGCACACAAACAATAAATGTAAATACATCTACCTCGTGAGGATGTCATAGGCCATATGGCCATCTGATTCTTTCTTGCTCCTGCAAAGGCACATGTCCTTACCATCGGAAAGTAGCCACTGGATAAGTCTAAAAATGCTGAGATGCAGCTCAATATTGGTAGCATGTGTGAGCCTGTCTACCAAACAGGAAATTGATGCCTGTTGACCGCTGTCCCAGGGATCATACAAGTGAAGGATGGGAGGAGCACCTGGGAGCAGAGCTGACCAATGCCTGTGTGTAACACCCTGCCACACCCTTGTGCAGCCACAAAACTTCAGGCCTCCTAATGTATCCAGGATCTCATGTGTCAATAATCCCTCTGCATTTTTCTCTTTAAGTAGTAGAATCATCCAGTAGAAAGATCCAGAATCATCCATCTAGAATTGCGCATGAATTTTACCACCTGGGTTTTGCTACTGCCTCTTTTATAATTACAATAAACTATACTCAAGAGTGTAAGCTGTGTAATTCTGCCTCATCGCTGGGACTATAATTCGATTGCAACAATTAACCATACCCAGACTTCCAGCAAATTAATCAGAGGAAGCAGCATGAGAGACCTTTCCAGACACAGTATACTCTGTATCTGCTTACATTTTTTTTACAGTTCTTTTAATCTCCTACTTTTTTTTAAGTATTTTTTTAAGTTTTAAAGTTAACTATTGTGCAATACAGACCTTGGGTAGATATCCAGAGAAAGAAATCCTGGCCAAGGATTTAACGTCCTTGTAAAGACTTTACATATGACCTCAAATATCTGCTGTTTCATCCTGGGGGCCATTCAAACCTTATATGGCTCATGAGGGTACTATGCCAGACCATTTGGTACTATATACAAATATCCACATGGCATGGATATTTTGAGCAGCAAAGAGGCCAAAATTATTTAAAAACTTAAATAAGAAGCCAAAGAATCCTGACTTTCCTCCTTTTCTCCAAATAAAAGGCATCCCATGAGAAATAAATATTTGTGGAGAACCAAAATCTCATCTATCGTAACCGTTATATTCCAAATGAAAGGATGCCATAACTGAAGAATATGTTAGTCCATACCCAGGAGAGTCACTTGGCAGAAAGCAGAGTCTAGAAGAACAGCTTGGCTCATCACCTGATCCTCCTGAAGACAAGTGAGCTCTGTCTGTCTAGTTAGCTATGCAAAACCAGACACAAAGTCTGCTGTGAAGGTGAGTCAGAAATGAAAGGCTGTGAGAGAAAACATAAAATCTAGGGGCCAAATGAGTTAGAACACAGCCAAGTTCACTTAACTGCAGAGAGCAGTGAAGGAGAGGGAAAAGCCTGAAGAAGCTAAATTCATAGTCACCACTAGGGTTTTGCTGCCATGCTCGAGCCTGTGACCTGCTGTCTCACACACCCAGCTAGGGGCAGAGCCCAGACAAACTCCAGGGTCTCTCACTTCCCACACAAAACCCCACGCTCTTGCCTCCCTGGTGACAGGACGTCCTTTTGCCTTCTAAAATACATAGGTATGGGTGTACACACCCAGTACAAAAATGTGACCCTCAAAATACTAAACTGATGGCTGAACTGTTGTCATTTTACTCCCTTGCCAACATGAATGACGTTTAATAAGACAGCCACTTTAGATTTGGTGTGTCTTCTCATATTCTGTCAGTAAGTAAGCGACCATGATCTGAAGTACAGGAAGGAGGAAGAACACTGAGAGAGGAATGCTAACACATGTGTCCGGTTCATGGTAAGACATGGATCTTGGTAACTTTAATTACAATAAACTTGGTATTTTAGCAATGACACAATGGAGTGGGCATTCAGCACATTAACCTGGCATTTCTATGACATCATTTTAGTGTCTTTATAATCCTACTTACAATGTATGTCCTTCTTGTAACAACCTCATAAGACAACAATGAGAACAAGAGCTCTGCTAAGAAGTTGCATTTTCTGTCCCAAACCCATCACAACATGGGGCGGGGTAGTAGGGGTAGGAGAGATGGCATCTGCCCTCAAGCTGTCTCCCATCACTTTTGTATTCTTTATATAGCATCCAAAGTGAATTGGTTTCCCATGCTCTGCAAAAGTTATGTTATTTCCTTGTTAACTCAGAGTTTCTTTCCATGCTGTTCCTCTGCCTGAAATGCACTTTTTCTAAATCATTATCTGTGTAATGCTATTCATCCCTGCAAACTCAATTCTAGTTTCACTCACTTCTGAAGCCATATCTGCATCCAAATTTATTTAGCAAATAACATCTTCAGACTCTCATGACACTCAATACCCACCACCGTTTGTCACATCAATCACAAAAACTCAGCCCAGGGGTCAGCAAACTTTTTCTATAGAGGGCTAAGTGGTCACTATTTTAGGTCCTATGTGCCAGACATGCTCTCTGGCAACCATCTGACTCTTGCCATTCTAGGAAGAAAACAGTTATATGTAAAGAAGGGAGCATGACTATGTTCTAATAAAATTTTATTTATAAAAACAGAATGCAGGCCTCCTGGTCCTAGCTTCCTAATCCCTTGGCTTAGCAAAAAGATATACAGTAGGATGGTCAATAAATATTAAATGGATTAAATTTGATAAACAACATCACTTATGAAAATATGATATATGGGTTGGCTATATGCTACAGTATGATTATATACTGAATCCATTCATTATGCAAATATAGCACAATGACTGACTCTATTAATTTTTAATAACATCTTACTTTTCCAAGAGGGAAATCATAGGCTGCTGGTCAGCTATATGACCCAAACACTTAAACAAATGATGACAGTCGACCTCAGTGGTTTTCTGTAAAATCTGTCGCATGTATGGTTCTATGAAGATTATGGCTGATAGCCAGACCAGATGGTTTCCCACTGAAAGTACCTGGTTTATTTGTTTATATTGAATAAAATCAAGCAAACAACTGCTGGAGCTCCACACCGTGTCCTTATCCTAGTGTTTTAATAGAAATAAATATATAATTGTAGTAACAAAACTGTCACGGTTGCCACATATCCCATTTTAAACTCACTTAAATAAATTGGGATTGAATTCATCCCAATTTTCTATTTTTATTTCAAATAGACTTTGACAATGTTTGTTACGGTCTTTACTAGGAAGTCTTTTTAGCCAAAGAATTTCACTGGTTTTCAATTTACCACATGAGGGTTATCCCAAATGTAATAAAAATTGTCTGTTTATTTGGATCAATTCCTATCTTTGACACAAAATGTTCTGTTGCCATCGATAAAATATTTAAGCAAGATCACTGACTGGAACACACAAAAAAATACTCGGTCTTGGGAGTGATACAGTTTCCTGGATTATCAGTTAGAAAAACCTCATAAGTTAAAAAATACTGTGTTATTTCCCACTGAAATATTTTCTACCATCTTTTAAAGAGATATGCAAAATTATTCAGTTCAGCTACTGAGTTGTTCTTCTCATTTCTGTACTGCTGAATATAAAAATGGCAAGAAAAAAGGCAAGATAAAATAAAGAAAGGGAAACAAGGAACACAAAGAATTACTTACTTATTTAAATAAGGAACATAAATAATTCACCAGAAAGGGGAGTCCCTGAATAATCACCTCACCCAGGACCTTCTTTCCTATTTAACTGATTCTTTCCAATTATTTTTAGCAGTTCTCCTTAATATGTGCAAATTATGCCTTTAGTGTAGTAAATACTGCTTCTTCATAAGAATGAGAGATTTAATATAGATTTCATCAGGATCTTCCTGTAAACTACCGGTTCTGGACACCTCTACCTCTGGCCTTCTCATGAGGATAGAAAATGTCCCAACGCCCAGAAGTCCAGCACATCATGAGGATACAGAGAAAGGATGCTGGGGGCACCACAGTGACTCTTCCCTGGATTCCAATCTTCTATCTTTAATAAAATCATAATGAACAACATTTACATTCCTAAGGTTCTGTGACATATAGGATGCACATACAATTTAAGACATTCTAGTAAGTTTTTCTGAGTACAAGAAGGCAAATAATAAGCAGGCTTTTCTCTTCCTAGATACCATATTACTATTATGGGTCATTCCCTGATTCTAGAACATATGAAAGCCATAACAGTGAGTGCTATTTTCAGAGTGTGTTCAAAGAGCCACGGATGGCTCTCTGGGGCTCCACAGGCTGATTTCTCATCATTGAACGTCTATATTATGACAAAGTACTGACATCTGTTTCTGTCATGATTTACCAATTTTCACTGATATTTTCCCCATTTAGTGCATCTCTAAAAGCAGGATGCTTCCTTCTGCATAAGGAAAGTAAAGAAGTTAATTTTACAGGGTCATTCCTTCATCTTCTTTGGCCGTGGTCCTTAACAACTATGTTTGAAATACCGTAATTTAGCGCATGACTCTTCCAAGGCCCTTGAGCACTGGCATATGAAAAGGATCAACCAACCTAGACACTCAGAACAGAGGAAATCTGAATCCCACTTGCCATCTCAAAATACTACCGGAAGAACACACGGAGCTCCCCGTCACTTGCAAACTGTGCATATCCCACTGCGGCTAACCTACAATAAGATTTTTAATTAGGCCACCAAGAATTATTAAAACATAATCAAAATCACAATAGGTGGTATGGTGCTTAATTTTAAATGTTTCGTGGTCTATTCTCTTAACAGATTTGTAAGTCCACAACACTGGGTTGTTAACTACAGGCACTACACTGTACGGCCGCTCTCTGGAACTCACTCACCTTGACCAGCGTCACTCTATACTCACTGAATAACAATTCCCATCTCCCCCTGTCCCCAGCCCCTGGCAGCTAGCATTCTATGTTTCTGTTTCTACAAATTTGACTATTTTCGATACTTCTCATCTTATGCATTCTTAACACACACACACAAAAGCAAAGGGACACAAGGACGTTTTTGGAGGTAATGGGTATGTTTATTTCCTTGACTGTGGCGACGGCACCACAAGTCTGTGCATGTGTCCTAAGTCCAAACTCATCAAATTGTATACATTAAATAATGCTGTTTTTGTATATCAATTTTACTTCACTAATGCTGTAAAAAATTTTAATAAAGATAAAAATATCTCCCTCAAAACGTTTGGAGGACTTCAAAAAGTTTTTTAACTTTTTCTCTGTTCCAAATTAACATCTCTGTAAACACGAACTTAAAAAAAAAAAGATTCGGTTGTCAAGAAGTGACAGAGTAAGAAACACAGGTTAAAAAAAATACATGCCTTATGGGAAACTCCTCTGATAAATAATAGCAAGAAAATTTAAAGATGTGCTTTGCCAGTAAAAGAGAGATAAATTATGGCTTAAACTGAAAAATCTCCAGATGGTGATAATCTGGCATGCTATTATTCTTTGAAAGTATGTTCCTAGCTAAGGGAATTGAACCAATTTGCTTAATTCATTAATTAAAACATACTAATTGATAAAAATGAGGACATAGTTTCTCTTTTCTAGAAGCTGCACTCTTAAATAATTAGCCTCCATTTATCATTCTTCCTCTACTTCTCACCTTCCCTTGTGGGGGTTATGTGTGTTTAAGAACTTAAAAACATATACGATACCTCTTAGAACAGGTCTGATAAAAGAAAACCAAACGGCCCAGAGGACAGGCAACAAAAGCACATGGGATTGCAGAAACAAACACTAAGATGACTTAGACACAAGGGTGAATGATGATCAAAGAAGGCAAACCCTGCAAACACAAGCCTCTGAATAATAATGCCTACAGATAAATCACTTGTTTTGATGATTACAGAAGTCAATGAAAGGAGTTTGATAAATGGCAAGTTTATAACACTAAGAGCAAAATACATTGAGAAGAGCTACTGCATTATTTAAATTGTCACAACTGGTGGGTAAAGGAGCCCCTGTTATTATGCTCCTGGTAGGGGGGCAATATGGGTACAATTTTTCTAACGAATATGAATTGTTTGGGCAATTTTTTATTGAAAAGTTTTAATATATTCTTACTCATTTGGATCTATGCATTCCACATGTAAGAGGTAACACTAAGGATTTGTGCAAATTTCCTGCTATGAGAATGTAAGTTATGATATTTAGAGATTGAATAAAGTAAGAGACAATTTAAATATATATTAAAAGAGGATTGATTAAAATCTTTTATTACAACCCTATTGTGGAATATTATGCAGCCAATCAATGATTTTGCCTAAGAATACTTATAACAAGGACATTAATAAATATATGTAATAAATAAATATTTATTACATGTTGTTCAGCACATTGGCATGTTAAAAGTACCAGTAAATTATCCGAAATGGCAGCTCTGCAGAGGGCCTGTAAGAAAAGTTTGTTAAAACTGGCACCTCTGGCACTCACTATGTAAGATGGCAAGCTGTTCAAATTTCCAATTTCTTTTTCTGCGAAAAGAAGAGTAATTATGCTTCTTTCTACCTCGTTGTATTTTGGGGGATATTAAAAAAGATAACACATTCTATGGTTTTGGCATTTTACCTATTAAATAAGTGCACATAAATACTATTGATAGAATCAATTCATCACCTGTTTTGTATATATGTTTATATTCATTTTGGTTGACATAGTGATACTGCTAAGACATACACAGAGTTATAAACCTCAACTATTTATTTTTTGCTTATCTCTTTGGGTTTAAACATGATTTTTATTGGGTTACCTGTGGTTTACCTGTGTCCCCTAAATTTTATATGTGGAAGAGAGTATGAGTCAGGAGTTCTGCTGCAATAACTAACAACCTGAATTTCTCCCCTGCCTAGAATAGCAGAGATGTATCTCTCAGCGTGTTACACGTCCTCAGTGGGTCAGCAGGGGTTTCCGCTCATCATCCTCATTCAGAGACCCAGGCTACCATATCAGCCACCAGCTCGAACGCTGCACAGCCCGAGGCCAGGGGGAAAGACAGAGGGCAGATCTCCGCACGGCCTCTCAAGCTGACTCGGAAGTGACACACATTACTGTTGCTACATTTTTGGCCCAAGCCAAACACATCCGCAGGAGGAGAACCTCAATAACAATAAAAACATATTTTTAAGTCAACAAGAGTTTATAACTAACGTGTAGCCTATCACAAGCCATTTCAAGTTTTTGGTCAGAACATTGTTATGAGAATAAAGTTGTCCCCCATGCCCAGCCCCCAGGACAGAAATTAAAATGAACAACTATATACCCCAACTGCCTATATGAGGGTCATGAAATACACGGATACTTAAAGGCAATAAGGAATAGGAATCAAGGAATCACAGGATGACTAGAGAATTTAAGACCTTATCTAATGTATTCCCCCCGCATTCAAGACCCAGTGATCACACTGAGTCATCACCAGCCGAAGCAAGTAATCTAATTTAAATTCCAGTGGAAAAATGCCTCACTGGGCCCTTGAAGAGAACAACACGGAGGAACAGCAGTACAGTCTACTGGGAGAACTTTCTTTTCTTGGCCCGAGCTGGTGGGCTGCTGAGGCGCTCTGGCTCAAGGATGGATGGCGTTTCTCACACAGGTGACCTTCATAAACCTCAAAACGAATGCCTTAGAAGTTTTCATATTGGCCGTTTGCTTTAAAACACCCAGTGCCAATGAGGTTACAGATGTACGGCAGGGTCTTAGACCACTGGTCCGAGCAACAGACTGTCTCTCATACACCCCTGGTCTTCAGTCTCAAAATTCTTATGTTTTGTTACAGTTCCCTGGGAAACCATTTCACTCACCAATACCTCCACTTCCCTCTGAGGAAATTAAGACTCTTATTATTTATCTATAAAGCATTTCAAATGGCTTATATGAATTATAAAAAATTAAAAATACCATAATTCTATATGTATATTCAACACCTTTTTAATGAAATAAACTTTATGTATACTTGATTGCTTAAAAACGGTAGCTAAATACATTCATGAATCTCCGGACAGGTAAGAGACAAATACGTGATTGTCAGAGTTCATTAGAGACTGATATATAAAGTTCACAATAGTTTTCCTGCACTGACACTAATTTAAAAATTGAGACAAATGACAAAGCATTGGTAAATATATATATATATATATATTTATATATTTATTTGTTTAGAGTGATTTTTCTATGGTTGAGAGATATTTTATATGCTTTTCTGATTATGTAATTTGTTACTTTTAACGATGAATGACTGAATATGTAACAGTAGTCTGAGGAATAGGAAATCCTAATCTTTTTAAATTTTAGTCTCTAAAAGCGTGATAGGCTTACTCCAGCACTATAAAGACAATGTTGTAGTAAGGCAGTTACAACAGTGGTCCCTGCTTGAGGTTATTGGTAAAAGATGGGGCAAGTCAGAAATCCTTCTGAAATAAAAAATTTCTCCTGTTCATATCCTATCCTCCTATGCAAAATCATTAGGAATAAAAGAGTATGGGAAAATACCCATGATACAAATAATCCTGGAGACTTAGGGAGTTGTCTACATAAAGAACTCTATAAAAAACACAGATGATAACAAATAATGGCAAGGATGTGAGGAAGCTGGAACCTTCCTACTGCTAGTTGGAATATCAAGTGTGGCCACTTTAGAGAGTTTTGCAGTATCTCAAAGTCAAACACTGAGTCACCATATAACCCAGCAGCTCCCCTAGTAGGTATATACCCAAGAAAATTAAGACACACATCCACACAAAGATTTATAGGTGAATGTTCACAGAACATGATTCATAATGGCCAGAAAGTACAAACTTCCCAAATGGCCACCAGCAGATGAATGGATAAATAGATGTGGTATGGCATTACAAATGAGTATTATCCAGCCATAAAAAAGAGTGAGGTGTATGCCACAAGGTTATTTATAACCTTGAAAACATTACACTAATTGAAGAAGGCTATAAACAAAAAGACCTCATATTTTATGATCCCAATTATATGAGGCATCCTGATACATAGACCCATAGGGACAGGAAATAGATTAAGGTCTCTAAGGGTTGAGAGTAAAGGGGTACAGGTGGCAAAAGTGTTCTGGAATGAAATAGTGGGTGATGGTTAGGTAAATCTATGAATATATTAAAATCCACTAAATTGTACATTTTAAAAGGGTGAATTGTATGGTATTTGTATTATATCCCAGTAAGAAAATCATTTTTCAAAACTGGCACTGCAACATGAAATTAGTTTTCCAATCAAAGATTCAAGTAAAAGGAAGTGTTTCTCCTTTCTCTCTTTCATGAACAAATATTATAATAACTTCAATTACCACTTCCTCCGAAAGCATAATTCATATTAACTTTGCCATTTTCATGTGAGAGGTGAAATTGAATTTCTTATTCTGATAAGTCAGAAAGAATGGAACCAGCTTCCTCTAGATAAATTCTTCCTTCTCCTCCAATCTGTACTGATCTGGTTCCAGGAGCACACTGGAGGCTACATGCCCTCTGAAACAACAGAAGCTTATTCAGAGCTATCTGTTTATATTCTGCTTTTTCAAAAGCCAACAATCTCCTCAACACAATGTTACTGAGTTTCAGAAATATCAGTGAACAATTAGACGGTGTCATTCAGAAAGCTTTGAGCAAATATCCAAACTCCATTTTTTTTACTGTTGCATTGAACTGAACTGAAATTGAAACAGACCTTAAAGTTAAACTGATAGGGTGAGAGAGAGAGAGTGTGTGTGTGTGTGTGTGTGTGTGTGTGTGTGCGTGTGTGTGTGTGTGTGTGCGTGTGTGTGTGTGTGTGTGTGTGTGTGTGTGAGGCAGAGAGAGAGAGAGGAGACTGCATATTTCCATGTACTTCCACTCTTGGCAGCTGGGTGTATTATTAGTTCCAAGAAGACTCAAATCTCTCCTCGTGTAGGGATCTCAGCTGTCTGTTAAGTAAGATGCATGTGAACTGAATGCATCTGACCCAGAGGATTAGGAGGCGGTGGCGAGGCCTGTGAGCCCTCACTTACCCCTTCCGGAGCAGGGCAGAGCAGCCCTGCCTTGGCACTTCCTGATGCTCTCCTCGGCCGACAGTGGGCAGGAACGGGGGTGCTCACACTTCTTTCCGTACCAGCCTGCTTTGCAGTCGCATCTTCCACAATTACATTGCCCATGACCTTCACAATGAGCGTAGTAAAAAAATATGATGAAGTCAGAATTAGTTTTCATCTCAACAGGGAATGTCACAAATGAGTCAGAATCTTAATAACACCATGTAAAACATCAAGGCAAAGGCACATTTTTCTCAATCTCTTAAATACCTGACGTAAACTGATCTATCATGAAGAGTATAGAAGAGCAACAACTCCAGATAAAAAACAGGGTCATGGGGCTATAACTGTGACTCTACAGAAATCCAGGTGCATGTGATTATATTGTCTGCTGGGGCCCAAATAGAGTATATGATGGATTTGGCAATTAATTTACGTGGAGAACAGCCATAGGAAACGGAAAACAATTTGGTTTAGAAATAGGATCTTATCTTCTGGAATCCCGCACACTTGATTTTCATTACCTTTTTACTACATACTGCATGCTTAACCTAGAAACCCTCAGTCTAAAACCAGCAACTTGTGTGGAGTTCACGTTCCTTGAAGATCCATTTAGCATACACAGAAGAGGTCAGGAAAGATTAAATTTCTTTATACACGGACACAAAGCCTGTAAAGAACTGAGCGGAGTAGTGGTATGGTATAGTAAAAACATCCTACGGTATCAATCTAATAAATGGGTTCAGGTTCTGATCCTGCTGTTCACAGAGCAGGGCTGGTCAAACGTCAATCTCTCTGCAACTTAGTTTCTTCATTCTTAAACAGGATAATAATATATTATCAGGAAGCATATAATATATGTTTAAAATACTATATAAAATTGAGCTATTGTTATTTTTATTCATTTGAGTCCACTTAAGTCACCAAGTGGGAATAAAAAGGAAAACAAGATGACTTAGCTGAACTTTCCCTGACCCCTCAAGAACAATAAGATACACAGTATTACAGATGCAGAATAAAGTGGATTTCTGATTGCTGTAAAAATGCCTGAGGAATTTTAAAGAAAGTGGAATTACACTTAAGTAAGTCCAGTACAATGCTAGTGAATGAAAGTCCACACTATTCTAACTTTGGCATCTGATGTTAATATATATCATACAACATGGAAACTGGCCTTCAGTGAAGACTGGCCTGTTTTATCTGTATTCCATGAGTTTGTGGACAGATGTCTATCTTTTGAGTTTGAAGAATTGGATGATACCACCATCTACTAACCTGGATCTTCAAGGAATAACTCATAAAATCATAGGTCAAAGTAGGGTGAGATATTAAGGAATCCAGATCTCCCACCTACTACTAACTTCAATTCAGCACACTTTTATTAAGCACCTACAATGTAACAGTCTTAACAATAAACCATCATTATTAACACTCTGCTTCACAGCTCAGCATTTTCAAGAAAAAGAAAAGTACGATTGCTAATAAATATGCAATATGTGATCAAATGTGACATGTAATAAAAATATGATATGTGAATATGATCATTTAGACCTTCAAATATATGAATTTTTATTAGAGTAGTTTAACTTATTAGCTATATTTATATTAGTTATATTTTCAGAGTTTGTTGGATTCTGTGGCTTTTTGCCATTTATCCCAGCTGAGGAGGTTCCTACCCTTCTTCTCCACCCTCAGAATTTAGAGCAAAATTTGCAAACGGAGCTGTATTACAAATGCAGATAACAGCAACTTTAAAACAGATCTCAACATTTCAAGTACAGTTAACTCGGTGGTTTTACAGGAGTCAGTGGCTTTGAAATTCTTGGAGACAAGTGGTTTCATCTCAAGGACAGTTAGATCTGCCACAAGCATACTGGACAGAGTACAGAACATATTGTCTTTGTGGAAGATGAGTTGATACTTCACCAATAACAGTTAGATGAGAAGGGGGAAAAGCTTTACTCCTGGAAATTTTAAATGCCTATGAAAGAAGAAATCATCCAGGAGGCAAAGATGCCAGGCAATCCCACGTGGCCTGGGGACACCCTCTGCTGCAGTTGCCAGAGTTGACGGGACCAGAGCCTGGAGCCCAGGGTTGGAGCAGGAATCCGGGCAGAGGGGAAGATTGGACTCCGATGCTATAGCTGAAACATAGACTTAAGAGCAGACAGTACTTTTTATCTGAGATTCATTCACATGTCAACATTCAAAAATTTTGTGCTGGAATAAAACAAATCCAGGAAAACGGTCAGAAGTTTTTAAAGAGATTTTTAGAGAGAAAATCTGGCCCAATTAATATCAAAAGAAGTCAGGTGAATTGTGGATGTATTAAGAAATTTTGAAAAAAAGAACACAAGCTGCTCTAGATCTAGAAGTCAAAATCTCTGAAAGGCTTTTTTCAACTTTATACCCCATGTTCACTTTCCGGTTTCCTATCATACTGTTTCCTCACTCCCTTCTTAGTCTCTTTGCTTTTCCAGCACTAATGTTCTGCTATTACTGTAGCTTCATTTCTCTATCCCTTTGCTATTTCTATGCTCTACTACAATCAGAGGAGGAAACAAAGCTAAGTACCAACTCATCGCCCAGCACTGACAGCATGTTCTGTACTCTGTCCAGTATGCTGTGGTACATCTAACTGTCCTTGAGATGAAACCACTTGTCTCCAAGAATTTCTAAGCCACTCACTCCAAAAAACAGCGAATTAACTCTAACCGTTAAAGTCTGTTTTAAAGTTGCTGCTTATCTAAAGCCTCTTACTTCCTGTGCATTTAATGCACCATGAGGAACATTCTCAAGGACGACTCCTACAAATTTATGTTGCACCTCCAGGCAGCACCAACTCCAAGCAAAGTTGGGAAGAACACATACAGTGTGTCCTCACTTTCACCATGTGTGTGCTCGTACCAAAGTTTCTGTGCTTTCTGCCTCGGCCTTCACCCAGTCAAAGCCCTCTCAATAACCCGCTGCAGCTGACATCTCACACACTGGGGCGGACTGATAAGACAGGTCACTGTTGCCATTGGCTTTAGGATGCAAGGCTTTGCCTCTAAATAAAAAAGTATCAAAGTGAGGGAACATTATCTAGTTCACAGCAGCCCACCCCTCCTCCTCAATCATCCACTTAGGAGTCTTCTACCCTCCGCCGTCAGCACTCAGAATCATTTGGAGAAGCTCACACTGAAGAAAGAAGGGTTTTTAAGATATGAGTGACCTTGTAAATCATCCATAATGAATGAAATTCCAAGAGTCAGTGAATACATGGCAACCAGTTTAAATGATGAAAGTGGCACACGGGATGTTTGTTGAAGGTTTCACTGTTTTGGGAAAGTAGAAGTGTCTAAATCAAATATCCCAATGAGGAGCACAGAAGAAGAAAATGTAAAAATAATACAGAAAGGTTTAAATAATTCTAGTTTAATAGATGAAAAATAGTATTGACAGAGATTGACAAGTTAAAACAGAAATATAACTGTTACTTTCACAGAAAGGAGAATTATATCCTACATCTTTCAATAACTCAAAGTCATGTGCTGCCAAGATATATTTCAGAATGTTACGGATCCCCCTTCAAATGGAACTATACCTTTTCTATAAAATCCTCTGTTATTTCATTGGTGGAGTTAGGAAATCATGTAGAGATGCGAGGTATTGATACCGGATTTGGAAACAGGCATTAAGTCTTTTGGAGAAGACAGGAAATCATAAAATGAAATTGAAATTTCTCTCTGGAGTTACTAGTTTTTCAACTTCAGCATAAAAGTTATGCCAAAAAGGGAGAAAAGGAATCATTTTATAGGGATAAAATGACTAAGATGAAAATGCAGGTTTCGGTATATAAAGAGTTCAGAAATGATAAGATCTATTTAGCATGAAAATCTTTTTGACTGCTATAATGTATTATATCAGGGGTTTTTGTAGATAAATAGTGAAAGAGCCATAAAAGGAGAGATTAGGAGATCTGTGTCTTCCCTCTACATATGTCACTAGCTCACCTTTCTGGGGGTCATCTCACTTCATCTTTAAAGAGAGAGAACTAAAAAGAAAGAATTTTACCACACTGATCTGAACCTTACTGCTTCCATGCACGTGTGTCAAATCTATATACATGTATATTAGGCCTCCAGGTGTTATTTCACTGCTTCTGACAAGTATTCCTTTAAAGTTTGTAGGCAGAGGAACAACAAAATAGAGATGAAAGATGCAGAATGTTGTTTATCCCTGATATGAAACACGAGAAGACATATTAGAGAATTCCTTTCAAAAGACCGATGAGCATGCATTAAACACACAGACACATGACAACATGGTATTTAGTGTTGGTGTGTAAATGGGATCACAATCCTGTGTGTACCACAGGGCAGGCAGCTGGCCACGCAGGGCAGGTAGGCATTCTGAAGGCTCTCTCAGGCCATTACAGGAGAGGCTGTTGACACCAAGACTTACTTGCCCTTTGGAACCTGGTTCTGCCTTGAGTGAAGCTATCTCAGAAATAGCAGTCCCAGACAAACGCATTCACTCTAGACAAACAGTCTTCTGTTGCAGAGGGTATTTCTTTCCTTGAAAATGATCAAAAATGCTCATGAATTATAATTGAATGTTTACAAAGTAATATGAAAATCATCAATAGGAAAAGTTGGGGAGAGTACATTAGATCTAACTAGCACTTGTTATTTTAAAAAATCCATGCACTATATTGATGTCCCTTTCAAGACAATGCAAACCGAACATACTTAATCATTTCCTTCAGTTTCTTTCCTTAATGCTTTGAGAATCCACAATGACAAATTTCCTCATGGATACAATTCTATCAAATGATTCCATTTTCCAAACTAATAGAATTCGGAACCAGGGCTAACCTTACATTTTCATCATTTTGATATGAAGGAAAAACTGGGAAGACAGGGTTTAAGGTCACACTGCAGCATATTTTTCCAATTACGGGATTTGTGGAAATAGACCAGAGTGGGGAGCAGCGTTTGGGAATAAAGGAGATCTTTCAGAATCAGGAAGTAAATTCAGCGGAGAAGCTCATATGACTCAACTAACAAATAGCAGTCGGTACTTTCAGGACGGCTGGTCACGCCCTGGTCATTCTTGTCGCACTGCAATGTTGTCAGTAGTATCATCTTTGAATGTGTGTGTGTGTATGTGTGTGTATGGATGAATTCATGCCCATAAACACACACACACCATGTGGATGGTGAACGACAGACAGGAATGAAAGAAGAAACAGATATAACTGATTGATTTGGGAGCCGGGAACCTGTTTTAAAATATTGATGTCTTCTGTACCCATGATGTAATAGGCACAAAATATTTGCATTTAAGTACATTGTTAAATACAAGAATGGATAAAGTGGGAATGAATGAATAAAATAAAAAGTCATTAAAACAGCCAACGTAAATTAATCCATTAAGAGATTTCCCTTAGGCTTAAATAAGCCCAACACCCTCAGAATGGCAAGAATGGGAGTTAAAAATAAAGCTGCGTTTCATCTGAACCTTATTACATTCCAGCCCGGCATGCACCACCAGAGAATACTGACATAGCTGCGCTCCATAACACGAAGGCATTAACCCACTCAACAATCAACTGTATGGTACCCTTCCTATGGTACAAGTTAGACTGGCAATTAGGAAAATTGTGAAGACTAATAATTCCCTATACATAATATTTTAAAATGTATAGACCTAGTTAAGAATGAAGAAACACTCCAGAGATTGATATGTACCCCACACCATAATGATGTTGAGAGAAGCTTAGTTTTATAAGAATTTTGAGCACCCAGAGGACAGATTTTCTTACAAAAATAAAGTAAAATTGAAGAATTTCATTTGCATCACCTGGAGACTAAATTACATGAGTAGTTAGGCCGTGTGTGTTTTCAGATGATACTCAGTGGCAGTGTGAACTTTGTCAAGTTACTTAATTTTTCTGAACCTATTTGCTCTCCTGTTAAAATGTAGATAATAATGTCTCCCTCTCTGAGTGTGAACACAAATGGGATGAGATGTGTGAAACAACTTAGAAGGAGTGAGGTCTCTGTTTGAGTTTCTTCTTTCCTAAATTCCTCATTTTAGTTGCAGATGGCTGTGGGGCACAGACCACATGAAGTTCACCTCCACAAACAGATTTAAAAAATTACCATTAGACTAATGTTCTATAATTCAAACACAGCCTCTCACCTCCTCCCTTTCCTGAGCCTACCTGTCTACATCCAAAGCATGGAGAGCGCATATAAAGGGCTAAGCATGCTCTCCTAAATTCCTCCCATGAGAAACCCTACCAACCACACAGCAGGAAACCACCTGATCACTTCACTTGCTCTGCCATCTCGAGGGACATGGAGGAGTAGAGAGCAAGGCAGAAGGGAGCGAGGAGGTGCAGTGGACAATTCAAATTCCAAAGGGGGCTCCTAATGACCTTCCCCTGCCCAATCTGTAGACGTGCCTCAAAGCCCAAGTTACATGCAAGAGGAACTGTGAGCTTGTAAGACTGAAGGTCAACCAAGTGCCACTGCCCACCTTCACCCCATGGACCTGGACCCTCACTGTGACACAGATCAGCACACATGACCCTGAATTATCCTTATTATGTAGGTATTTTGCACTTTTCAACCCCACTCCAAAATCAAGGTCAAGATCAGGATCACGGGTTTAACAAAGAAGATACTCTATATAGATAGTTTTTAAAAGCATTCTATCAGAAAGTCATAAACATCATTTTTATATATAGCCGAATGACTGTCTTTTCTTTTCTTATTTTAAGTCGTATTAATCCATCCTTCACCTCACAGTCTCACAATGCCATTCATGAACGGCATTCCCCGGACCCCAGATTAGTTCTGATCGCCGACTCTGTGCTTGTGACTGACTGCTCATGTTCAGCCCTGATTCTTTAGACTCACCCATTCAACAGGCTGAAAAAAGATGTCAGCTTTGGGTTGCCACTGGTCCCTTTTGCTCAGTATGTCTGGAAATGGATGTCACAACGTCCCTCTATATTCCCCATTTCGGTAAATGGCACCACCAAGGACCCAGACAACGAGACGAGAGACCTGTGACAGTGGCACTCCGCCCCTGGAACCGTCGCTAGCGCCCCCTGCCGCCGAGACAGAGCCTGTGCTGCAGTGAGGGACCACCTCCAGCTCTTGCTTCTCACTCCCTTTACCTTTGGCTGTTTATACATTCCAGTAATAACTCATCTGACTCCAGTCCTCTGCACAGATCACGTGCCTCTACTCCCTCTGCCCGAGATGCAATCCTCATCTCTTCCCCTGCAAGTCGGCCTTTAGAGAAGACCTGTGTGTGCTGGTGACCCGAGAGCATCCTGCAGTGCACGAGCCACCCACCACCACACCCACAGTCCTATCACCCAAATTAAAATGTCAAAAAAGCTGTCCCTCCTCTCCTCATTTTATTCTATAGCCCTGCGCCCATGAGAAAAATACAGCACAGACTTACCATACACTTTGCTTACTCATTTATCTGCTGCCCGTCCAGGCCCACTGGGATGTAATTCCATGACAGGAGGGATTTCATCTGTTGTGTTCATTGCTGTGGCCCCAATATTGTGGCTACTGTGGCCAGATAAGTAACAAATTCATGACTATGCTCACCTCCCATACCATGGTTTATTAAACTTTTATGTTTGTGTGGCAGTTTTCTTTGTTAAGTGGTAAATTTCTTGGGAGTAAAATGTATGATTTTTAAAATATTTTTATACCCTTATTAAATGTCTCTCACGGTGCCTCTAGCAGAGTTGGTGCTCCATAAACGTTTGTTATATTAAATTGAAGTTTAAACAAACATTTGAGGAAAGAAAGAATCTGAATTTCTTCTATTCCTAGACTTCAGTAACACTTCAGTTCTACCTCTTAGCTATGGGGCTTTCAGCAAGTTATGGAATTTTCCCAAGCCTCAGTTTCCCCAATTATAAAATGAAAATAAATATATTCCCTACCTCATAGATTTTTATGAAGAGTAAAATATGGGACAATATGGAAAGTGCTTAGAACAGTGTCTGGCACACAGAGCCACCCAATAATTGTCAACTGTTTTATTACCACTGTATTGGCGATGACAACAAAGAACACAAATATCTAATAATACAGAACTCTGAAAAGGGCATCCCCTCAACAGAATGGAGTTCACAAAACGTTTAGGAAATTCTCCAGAGCACAAAGGATAATCAGGAAAGGGAAATCCTTGTACAGTGGGAAGTTTTGGCAGCTGCTCCCCTCAGCCAGAGAAGTCTTTACAATATGAGAATGAAAGAGGGCAGCCCTTTTATCTCCCTTTGCTGGCAAACTCTCAGAAGACCAGTGGAGTTTCCTATCTGTCTGCATGCACCAATCCAGCAGTCAAGCTTTAAAAGATGAAAATGTATATGTCTCTACTTTCTGGATTGTCAAATATAACTGCCCTGAAAATCCATCACTTCGTTTTTTCTAAATGACACTTTCTCAGATCAATCTGACTGCTTTCTTTTTTCTTTTGCACCATTAGAAATTCAGGCAGGGTATTTCTTCCTTTGCACTTAGATTGCAAGCTCTGTGAAGCCAAAGATCATGTTTGTCTCCTTCACGCCTGGAGCCAGTAGCCCAGATGCCATAGTATCTGCTCCATAAATATTTATGGAATAAAATTTCTAATCCACTAATTGATATTGAATCCTAGACTAATTTACAGAATCATTTTAGTATATACATTATACCAAGAATTAATGTACTAAGATATCATGAGAACCATATTATCCAGAGTTGTGTATATATCAATAATGGTACCTATCAGGTCCATTGTCATCTGGTCTGCTAGTTTGGGATTGTCAGGGTTGAGTGATAGGTATCTGGAGGCAATGGTTCTCCTTGGTGAGGAGTTAGACTAATTTTAAGGAGTTAGACTTCCATCTCTTGTGTAAATTCTCTGAAGATTTTCCAAGTTCCTGGTAGGAGCATTGTGAATATCAAATGCTTTTGAATGCACCTCCAGTTCTTTTACAGTTTCTGCGAGAATCAGAATGAATCTTGAAAAGACTAAATTGAATATTTTCATTTAAAAATAGGAATCATGAGAGTGTATACCTGAACAGAAGTCATCAGAATATCTGTCATAGACAGCTTGACAGTCTCTTTCATCACACTCACAGGTATCCCCATGAATGTCTCCCCAGTCTCCAGTGGGGTCGACGTCGTGGCAAAAACATTCACCGCACACACAAGTCCCTAGGTGGGAAAAAGGATTTTTTTATATGGTTCTGGTGAAGAAAAATCATGAAAGAAAGCACCTTACAAATTATTTTTTAAACTGCTGCTTATTTTTATTTGGAAAAGACATATGTTCAGAAAAAAAAATCTACAAAGGAAGAACATCATCTAAAGTAGAGCTTCTTTTAATAAACAAAAGTTACTATCTATGTCTCTGATTATGTGGGATTGTGGGATGTATCATTAGTACTGTAGTGGTGTCTCTCATAAACAGTAAAACATGATTAACATAAGATATAATCCTTTCCCTCAGGAAGCTTACAATCCATTTGACAAAAAAGAAGCTAGTGAAATAAAAAGGACCAAGCAATAAAAAAGTATGATTTTAATGTTTTGTAAACCAGGAGAAAACTCTTGTAAGAGGTTGAAGAAGGGGAAATCAATGTGGGTTGATGTAATTAGGGTAGATGATGCAGAGCGCAGGAGAAATGTTCTAGGACTGGTTGCTAGGTAGAAAGATTCAAGGAAAGTCAAGAAAGCAAGAAGCAGCAAAGAAGGAGCTTGGGAGATCTGCATCACTGGAGCAGAAAGTGAATGTTAAGGAAGACACAGAATATCGTTTGCTAGAGCGGATGAGCTCAGGTTTAGAGGGTGCTGGAGAACAGGTAGAGACTATAACCTTGGTCATTTGGAGATTTGCATTGGATAAGTGCTCAGTTGCAGATCATATTTACTTTGTGTGGATTATCAATAATCATCTGTAGGGCAACCAGCTAATCATCTGGGGGAAAAGTAAAGTTAAACCCCCTTCTGATGTCTTACAACAAAGTAGACTCCAGTTTGACACAGGAAGAATATAAAATAAAACCATTAAATATAAAATACATTCTTTCCATTCAAAATCCCTAAAACAAATAAGTGAAAGGAAAAAAAGAAAGATTTACCTACGAAAAAAGTCTAAAACTTTGGTTGGGAGCAAAACACTAAAGACTAAAAAAGCTGGAGCAGATAGTCATACATGTGTGTGTGTACATATATATATATATATATATATATATGTACACACACATACATACACAAAAGACAAAAAGCTAATTTCACAAATATAAACAATATTTAAAGGACATTTAAAGGACAAATATGCCTAAAGTAAAATAGATACAGTCAAAGAAAAGCAATGAAAACTTTTATAAAGAAGTAACAATGATTAATAAAAACAAAACATATTTAGCAGTCAAACTATTATTGCTAAGGGACAAGGATGGGAAAAACTAAAACAACACTGAACGGCAATGATGTGGGATGTCACATTGGCAGAGGTGAAAAGCTGGCAAGACCATTCCTTTCTCTCTGCATAGACAAGTATTTTCAAGGATTTGTCAGAAGTGTTTAAAACTGATTTGACATCAAGAGCGCACCCTAAATCATACCGTAGCAATACTCATATATCTTTAAAATTCATGTTTAAAGTCAGTTTGAGTTTTATATGGCCATTCGACACATACCTTCTTCTGTATTTGCTTTGTTCACTACCACATTTTTTATGATTGCATATAAAAGTTAAATGACTCCTTATCAGTTGTGCATGGCAACCAAGCTTTCAATTTACTCATAATTAAGACAAGAGTTTTTTTTAATGCTGTCTGGATAAATAGATGCTCATGATGGAGAAGGTTTTGTTAGTCAAGAGACATTTAACAGAAGTAAATATAAGAATTGGCTTTTACCAAGCCGAAAAAGACAAGTATCAAATGATTTCACTCATATGTGGAGTATAAGAACAAAGAAAAAAAACTGAAGGAACAAAACAGCAGCAGACTCACAGAACCCAAGAACGGACTAATAGTTACCAAAGGGAAAGGGACTGGGGAAAATGGGCGGGAAGGGAGGGATAAGAGGGAAAAAGGGGCATTACGATTAGCAGATGTAATGTTGGGGGGGCACGGGGAGGGCAGTACAACTCAGAGAAGACAAGTAGTGATTCTATAGCATTTCACTACACTGATGGACAGTGACTGTAATGGGGTTGGTGGGGGGACCTGATGAAGAGGTAGTTTAATAATCGTAATATTGCACATGTAATTGTTAATTAATAATAAAATAAATTATATTAAAAAAAAAAGAATTGGCTTTTAGCTGTACTATGTTATTTCTGGGCAGCCACCAAAGAAACTACAGTCCCTGTGTTAACTATTTGTTCAGTGAAGCTTATCTTGCTGCTTCTTATTCAATAAAAAATAAGAAAGAGAAGATTGTTCGTATAGTAAATGTTGATTTCATCAAAGTCAAACACTATAAAAGGTTGACTTCCTCCCACACTGAAGGAAATGCAGAAAAAAGGAGTGTTAGCAATTAAGAGCTTTGTTTTCCTCCCAATTACGTAGTAACGTGTATGAACGACACACCTCTGTTACTGCAGATTCTGCCATCTGGAGATGTGCATCTCCGCTTGCTCTCCCAGGGGGTGATATCGCACTGGAATTCACATTTATCTCCATGCCAACCAGCCTCGCAGTAACAGTTTCCACAGTAACACTTTCCATGGCCTTTACCCAAAATGAATTTTACACAGTTAGGAAAAAAGCCACTTTAAAACGCAAAATTAACTTTCTACCTCTTTGTGATCATTTTTGCCTTTGGAAATAATATACCTGCTCCACAGTCCTTGCTTAAAATAATCAAGTTACATAGTTTGCTCCCGAAACATCATAGCTGTGCCTATACCTTCATAATTATACACATAAAGCAAGCTGTCCTCTAAGTTATCTTAGCCAGGTAGCTGATTAAAATGAAAGAATTTTAAAGGAACGACACAAAAGACTGAGGGAGCCTATTACCTTCCAAACTCAAATGTATGCAAGCATTCACTCTAATGGGAATCTCTTGAATTAGTTATTAAAGTATTTCATTTGAAATCAACTATTAAGGAACCAATGGTGTGTATTCACTTGGATGCACATTATTAATGATGGAACCGTTTCATAAACCAGAGAAAATATTTCATCTTTTCATTCAACTGTGTCCTACAAGCTGTTGTGTTCCACCATGTGGAAAAAGGTTTTCAGCTAAATCAGTGTTTAGTGCTCATTTAGACCAATAAACCATTGTGGACCTTTGCTCTCACGATCAAATTCCTCTCCTATTTGTCAAGGGGACACAGATGATAAATAAGGGCACCCCATTGTTTTGTGTCCAGAAGCCACGACACTCCTTCAGCTCCCACCGCTCATTAAATTACTGCCTGCCTCGTTTGTACTTATGTCCAAACAACCTGCAATGAACCGTCCCACCTTCCCTTCCTGCATCTTTAGCTAGCAAATTCCCAAAAGATGGCCGGCCATTCTATCTACCTTAAAATCACACACATCCTCCCTTTCTGTAGTTATGTCACCCAACCGCAAATGTCCATACGTTCTTATTCTTGTACATATGATGAAAACCAGGGTCATGCTGGGTTTTGTTTTATGGTGTTTTCTTTCTGTTTTGTAGGAATGTATGTTTTACCAGAGACTATGGCTAACGGTTTTGCTCTTCCCTCTCCCTTCTCCCACAGCCACAATCCCAGAGGGCCCACAGGATATTGTGAGGCTATTTTTCTTTCTAAACACTATGGCATTTCTGGCCAATGGCAATGCCGTCTGTAGGGCCTGTGAAACTCAACATAAGAAGGTGGAAATACAATAGAATATTCTGGTCTCTTATCCTATCCTTGTCCATGAGATGAGACTTCCTTCAAGCAGTCATTCATCAGAGGGACAAAGAGAATAGCACAAGTGGTGAAGAGGACAGCACGCTGTAATGAGATATAGAGCGAGAGGCAGTTACCCAAGCACATACTGCCATGTTTTCTGCCTCTTCCCCACCTAAGAGACAGTGATCATCTCTACAACAAATTTTAATTTGTTCACTTAGGCAAATGTAGAATAAAGGTTATCAAATGATCTCATCAATAATAAAATATAAAAGCTGTATAGTTTATTTATGAACTTAAAAATATCCCTACATGCACACACACACAAAATATCACATTCCAGCAGTATCACAAGCCTCAGGAATGTGAGGATTACCCTAGAAAAAAAGCAAGACAACTGCGTACTGAAAGCTCTTCCTAGGAGTCAGGGTTTTTTTTAAAGACTTGATTCACTTCTTTAGCTAGAACTGATTTCCTCTGAAGTTTCAGGAAACTTCAAGAATTTATTTCTTCTGCAATTTTAAGAAATTTATGTTAGGTGCTATCTAGGTAAAGATCACCATGATATTAACAAATGATCATAAATCTACATTCTCCATACCCAAATTCTTTTTTCTATTTTTAAAATTCAGTATTGAATTAGGGTTGAGTATTGAAACATTGATTCAGTATTGAATCATTGAGATAGAGGTGAGTAGGGAAGAAAAATCATGTAACACTCTACTGGTATGCAGATATGGAATATTAAGCATGTATCATCGCAACCCAAATGAAAATATACCAGGATATTGGATAATTAAAATATAAGCCTCAGGACAGTACACATTCCAGACAATAAACAACATTCTTTGCTTTGTGTAAACTGATGGAGCAAGAATATCTCCTTTTGGATTGCTTCTCTGATGGGCAATAAAATCACTCCTCAACAGACTGGTTTCATATGAATGACACATGGGAAGACATACAATCCTGGTCAACGTCACCCCCTTTCCTCAGGATGTTTCCTGGAGTTCTGATGTCTGCAGGCAGAGACTTTGCACGAAGAAACTGCTTAAGCCTCAAACAAATGGAAATAATAGGTGGAAAGGGTGAGAATTAAACATCTCCTATTGTGTGTTTCAAGTAAAAATGTTTCTATTTACACATGCAAACAGACTTTGCTTTGAGGGGGGGTGCATAGGATACACTGTCCCTGGTGTCCTTCCTCTCTTTTAATCTCTATTAATTGGAAATAAACATCAGGAGGACAAATACATAATATTTGTGGGTGGATTTATCTAATTGTTCTAATCATTTTGGACTGAGCCCTTTAGCAGAACTCTCTGAACAGCCTCTAGCTTAGGTCACTGGCTTGAAAAATGAAGGTTTTTGTGTTTGTTTTATCCTGGTGGATTGTACAGCAAGGAAACCATAGGGAAAGCACCAAGCAGAAGTAAAAGAGGGTATCTGGATGGCCACAGGAGTTGAAACGACAACTTGTTTTTGTAACAAAGGGACAGCTCGTCTATATGGTAGTGACACTTTCTCTATGGCCCTCTGGTTCCTCCTGGCCCCATTTGCCCCTGATCTTTCCAAGGAAAATACTCTTCTGAAATTACCCATTCCATGTGCAGGATAGGGTTCCATGAATTAGAATCTTGTCAGAGATTAATGAAACAAGCAATTGTTTATCGACAGAAATATGAGACCATTTCTCAGGGTAAAACATTTAAAACAGCTGAGAAGAGTTTACCTAGCCTTAGGGGGTTCTGGCTGCTCTCCACTTTCCTCTTCTGTACCAGCCACCGCTGCAAACTGAGACTCTGGGAGAGGCTTGCACGTAGGTAAGGGGATGACATGGGCTCTTATCGGGGAACTCCAAACTCCAGGGCACTGGGGCACTTCTCCATGATGAACAGTCAAGAGCCCAGTCTCTGGTGTCAGACAGATGCGAGTCTAAATTCCACTATAAATGCTGCAATGACCGGGGTAGGCTGCCTAACGCACAGGAAGTACTTACAGCAATGCTTGGCACCAGCAAGCCTGGCACATGCTACAGCTGGTGCAACAGGAAGACGGACTGGGGAATGGTGGCATATAAGGACCATAACAAAGTTATCCAAGTATGTGGTGGGAGGGATGGATTCTAGGCCAATAATCCTATTGGCCTTTAAGGTCCCCAGTTGGACACAGACCATTTAAACGCTATGGTTTTGAAAGGGAAAGAGAATGAAATTAGAACATGCAATTGAGAGATTGAGGAAAAAGGGACAGATTAAAAGTGTCAAAGGTGAGAGCAAAGATGGAGTCCAACTAGGTCAACTTCCAAACTAGCCCAACGAGAACTAACTTCAGCCAACTTCAGCTGGCCGTTGCCATAACAACCTGGCCCTCCACCAGGAACAATCTGATTTTGCATCTAAAAAGTACCAGTCTACTCCGAATGCCTTAGTCTACCTCTCTTTATGGGAAGTGTTTTCCAAACATAGGTTCAGATTAAATTAATGAACAGTGTAGAAATTTCATAGAAAGATTAAAGTGCAATGAAACAAGTAAAAAAAAAATCAAGTACTTATATTAATTTCTGCAGTTAATATACATACCTCCACATATCTCTTCTGTTTCGTCATCTAGGCATTCTCTATCATCACACTCACAAAATTTACCATAAACAAGTCCATTTCCATCTGAATCATCACACTTACACCTGCCACAGTGACATGTACCTGCACCATCAAAACAAAGCAAAAATTATTTGTTAAATGCATATAGTAATGCATATGATAATGAGTTTCTAACCTATCACTTTCAAGGTTATAGACAATTCAAATCAGTTTAATATTCTAATCATGTATTACTGTGGGTATGATGAGCTAGATAACAGCATTCTGTCTTGAGATTATTTTAAGTACAGCAATTTTATTTTATACCACATAGCTACTATGATTGACCTCTAATAATTCCATGAATGTAGATTTGACCTCCCCAAGTACACAGCTACCTTATCCATGTCTAGCCAACCAATGCATGAATGAGTATCTTCCCATTACACCTGGATCTGAAGTGAAGTAAGGCAGAAAATCCTAAGCTTTATGAGGGAAGTAACCTTGCTTATCTTCCTCACCAGTATTTATTTAAAGCTTTGTACAATATTTTAGCATACTATTTATATAATAAATATTTGTGGAATTCATTAGCAAATGCATAAATGAAAAACTTAGGTGTCCCTAATAATTTCACCTCCACAGTGTTAGACTGATATATATGTCCTTATGGCAATGGAAACAGAGTGGATTTTCTTAAGCATAGAGTCCTGGGACCTCACCAGAACCACAGGGCAGCTCACAGTGACCACAAATGCCCTGAAGTCATGTGCCCTATCACACGCCACATACTCAGCCAAGTGTGAGGACTGGCCTACAACCCCCAGGAGTGATTCCACGGACAGTAAAACTGCATTCTAACGGTACTGAGAGGTCCACTTGAGGGACTTCCCCTTTTTAATATTTATTTTCAATTTTTAATTGATCATTACAGCAATCAACATGTATGTACTTGGGACTTCACCATTCACCAGATGCTCTCCTAGATTCTGGAAGTGCAACAGAGATCAAGTCAGCCACAATCTCCCACTTAGTTTTATATGAGTAAAAACCAATGTGATAAAATAGATGGAAGAATGCAACGTGTTGCAGAAGCACACAGCAAGAGGATTTAACTGAGACGTGGGGATCAGAGATAGAGTCCCTGGGAAAGTAGCCCCTAAGCTGAGAACTGTAAGCCAAGCAGAACTAATAGCCAAGATAAGTGAGATGGTGGAGGCCCACCCCAGCAAGAGCAGCAATAAGGGCTCTGTAGAAAGAGAGGAAATAAGAGAAAAAAATCAAAGAGGGCTAGCATATAGAAATAATGTGGAAAGTGGTAATAAATGAATAAGGAGCTGAACATGCAGTTTACAGAAGTCTAATAGGTCACATCAAAGATTGACAACTTTAACCCAAGAATAACGGGGAGCCATACATATATTTTCAGCAAGAGAGTCATGTGACCAGGTGCACATTTTTACCAGATTACTCTGATTGTCATATGGCAAATGAACAGAAATGAGGCAAAAGTGGACATGAGGAAATGTTATTATATTTGAAGGAGAAAAGGCCGAGGCTGACCAGGGTAATGACACGGGCTGTAGAAAGAAGCAAATACACCTGAGGATATTTTCAGGAGGAAGAATAGAATGCTTAGGATGAGAAGTAAAGATGGGGGGTAAACAAAGATATTGACATTTGAGTGGAGCTACTAGATATTGGCAATTCTGTATGAGGTGTATTAGAAAGAGCACAGATTGAAGAGTAAGGTACATTTGTAGCCAAATCCAGGTTTTAATCCCAACTAGCTATACACTTTTGAGGTCATTACTTTAATCTCTAACTCTCAGATTCCTAATCTGAAATAATTTCTACTTCACAGAGCTGCTGTGAGGACTGAGTGATAAATATATTGCCCAGTTATCTTTCTAAAAACACTTGTGCATCTAGTACATGGTAAGCTTTCAGAAAACTTTGGGTTCTTCTCCTATTAGATATCAAGGATAGAAGTCATACTCCCAAACATTTTCTCCAGATTCACTTCATACTCATGGGCCCCACAATATCCTGTTTTCATACCCTCAGCACCATTCTGTTACCCAGATCATTTGCGATTTGCTATTATCTGTAAGAGTTTTTCCTCTCACATTCACATACTAATGTGATTTTGTAGAATTTGAGCTTATTATTTGTCTTCCTTGAGAATATTCATGTGAATTTTACTCTTATTAAACTTCCTTTTCTTGTGCTTTTTTCCTAAAAACTATTTTAATTTATCAAAGTCCATTTCAAATCTAATACTATAATTCATGGTATTGTCTCATCTCATTTTTTACTCTATCACTCTTCTTTTACATTTTCACATGTATTCATGCTGTCTTTGAACCATCTGCACACCCATTCACTAAAGTTTCTTGTTGCCTATTCTATTATTGGAAAAGTGCTAGGTGCTATAGGTGAGAATTAGATGAATAAAATTAAAACTAAGTAAATCATAGGCCAGGAAGAAAGAGCTAGATGATCGATGATTTTTACATATATATATGAAACCAGATGATGCTAAGGCATTTGCAATGGATTTGTGACAAATGCTATGTAGAAAGCATAAATCTCAGCTGGCTTTATGAAGGAGTAGAGGCATAGTTCTTGAGCTGGCTAGAATTTCAACAAATGGAGATGGAGAAAAGACTTGCAATGTTGGGGCAAGAGCCCAGGCTAAGGAACAGAATGGACAGTTAAAGAACAGTGAAGAGTCTGGCTTGAGTTTGGAAAGAAGAGTAGGTTGAAGGCAGAGGATCACGGATATTAGCTAAAGCTTTTAGAATTCATCTGTTGGAATATACTGGAGCCTTTCATGGTTTGGGAGTAAGGTGCGACTTAGCATTGTGTATGCAGTAGTTCTTTCAGGAAAGACAGGATGGAACAGCCTCAGCCTCTGAATTCTACAATTTCTCACTGACACCCCCCGACAGGCAGACTCACCCCAATCCAAACATCGGAACCGTTCCTGGCTGATGTGGGGAGTTTACAACATCTAAGAGACTTCCTGCCTCACCCATCAAGTAGAATTCACAACCAAGGCTCCAAGATACAGCATATGGAAGCCCAGCAGAAGTGCCAGACTTCTGTGTTCATGCCATGTCACACTGCTTCTCTTTCTTGGTTGCCAGTTAACTCAGTCTCCAGGATGGGTCTTCTGCTGTATGCTAGATTATTTTAGCTCTGACTTCATTCTGACTAATATAGCTGTCTCTCTCTAGGATAACTTTTCAGTCTTGAACACCAGCCTATACGCACTCCTATGAAGTGGGGCCAGAGCCCCGCTTGGCTCTCCAGACAGAGCCTTGTCTTTCTGCACCACTACAGAGTCAGCTTGCAGAACTGACTTCCAGCAGACCATACTGTGATATGAAGAGGAAAGATGAGCAGAGAGAACTCATGGATTGATGCAGTTTCAGAGGTGTGGTCCTGAATGACGCTGGGAGGAATACACACTAAAAGAAAGATACGTGAGAGAAACTGACAAAGTAAGCCTGAAAGGCTTAGATAATAAGTGGAGAGTAAGAGAAAACAAGGTTAAATGGAACTCTGAGTATGAACTTACCTTCTGGCCCAGCTATCTCACATCTAGTAATTTACCCTGAAGATATACTTCAAATATATGAAAAGTATACATAAAACATATAAATACATATATATATATATATATATGAGCCAATTTACTCCATGTGTTAATATTTGTGATTTCAAAATATTCGAAACTGCCTAGATGCACAAGCATAGGAGATTATTAAATAAATTATGTCACCAGTATAGAATTGAGTCCTATGCATCTGAAAAAAGAATGAGGAAGATTTCTATGTTCTGACACGGAGTGGATTCCAGGAGATAATGTTGAGTGGCAAAGGCAGGGTACAAAAGAGCATATAGAACAGCCAGCCATGTGTTGGGAAAGAAACGAAAACTGAAAAATGGTAACACAAACGTGTATCTATTTATCTTTAGAAGAAATAAACAAACACACAACTAAAGAGAAAGCAGGAAAGTTGGTTACCTGTCATATATGAGAAGAAACAGAATGTAAGGTGGAAGGCAGGCAATGATGACTCATGAGCATGCTTTTTTACAGAGCTTGGAGTCTGAAGCATGTGAGTGCTCTACATATTATAAATAACATGAAATCAATGAGGAAGGGAAGGAGGAAAAAACCCTAAAACTGAAATAAATAAGCTCAACTGTATTTCTTTTTTTTTTTTTTGGACGGCTTAATTAATTTATTTATTTATTTCCTTCTTTTTATTTTGGTATCATTAATCTACAATTACATGTGCAATATTATGGTTATTAAACTACCCCTTCATCAGGTCCCCCCCACCAACCCCCTTACAGTCACTGTCCATCAGCGTAGTGAGATGCTATAGAATAACTACATGTCTTCTCTGAGTTGTACCGCCCTCCCCGTGGCCCCCCAACATTACATCCGCTAATTGTAATGCCCCTTTTTCCCTCTTATCCCTCCCTTCCCACCCATCTTCCCCAGTCCCTTTCCCTTTGGTAACTATTAGTCCATTCTTGGGTTCTGTGAGTCTGCTGCTGTTTGTTCCTTCAGTTTTTTTCTTTGTTCTTATACTCCACATATGAGTGAAATCATTTGATACTTGTCTTTTTCGGCTTGGCTTATTTCACTGAGCATAATACCCTCTACCTCCATCCATGTTATTGCAAATGGTAGGATTTGTTCTCTTCTTATGGCTGAATAATACTCCATTGTGTATATGTACCACATCTTCTTTATGCACTCATCTACTGATGGACACTTAGGTTGCTTCCATTTCTTGGCTATTGTAAATAGTGTGGCGATAAACATAGGGGTGCATATGTCTTTTTCAAACTGGGCTGCTGCATTCTTAGGGTAAATTCCTAGGAGTGGAATTCCTGGGTCAAATGGTATTTCTATTTTGAGTTTTTTGAAGAAACTCCATACTGCTTTCCACAATGGTTGAACTAATTTGCATTCCCACAAGCAGTGTAGGAGGGTTCCCTTTTCTCCACATCCTCGCCAATTTTTGTTGTTGTTTGTGTTTTGGATGTTGGCAGTCTTAACTGGTGAGAGGTGATATCTCATTGTGGTTTTAATCTGCATTTCTCTGATGACTAGCGAAGTGGAGCATCTTTTCATGTGCCTGTTGGCCATCTGAATTTCTTCTTTACAGAACTGTCTATTCATGCCCTCTCCCCATTTTTTAATTGGATTATTTGCTTTTTGTTTGTTAAGGTGTGTGAGTTCTTTATATATTTTGGATGTCAATCCTTTATCAGATATGTCATTTATGAATATATTCTCCCATACTGTAGGATGTCTTTTTGTTCTACTGATGGTGTCCTTTGCTGTACAGAAGCTTTTCAGCTTGAGAGAGTCCCACTTGTTCATTTTTGCTTTTGTTTCCCTTGCTCGGGGAGATATGTTCATGAAGAAGTCGCTCATGTATATGTCCAAGAGATTTTTGCCTATGTTTTTCTCTAAGAGTTTTATGGTTTCATGACTTACATTTAGGTCTTCGATCCACCTTGAGTTTACCTTTGTGTATGGGGTTAGACAGTAGTCCAGTTTCTCTTACATGTAGCTGTCCAGTTTTTCCAACACCAGCTGCTGAAGAGGCTGTCATCTCCCCATTGTATATCCAAGGCTCCTTTTACCAAATATTAATTGACTGTGTATGTTTGGGTTAATGTTTGGATTTTCTATTCTATTCCACTGGTCTGTGGGTCTGTTTTTGTGCCAATACCAAATTGTCTTGATTACTGTGGCTTTGTAGTAGAGCTTGAAGTCAGGGAGCGTAATTCCCCCTGTTTTAATCCTCCTTCTCAGGATTGCTTTGGCTATTTGGGGTCTTTTGCAGTGCCATATGAATTTTAGAATTATTTGTTCGAGTTCATTGAAGAAAGCTGTTGGTATTTTGGTAGGGATTGCATTGAATCTGTATATTGCTTTAGATAGTATAGCCATTTTGACAATATTTATTCTTCCTAGCCAAGAGCATGGGATGAGTTTCCATTTGTTAGTGTCCTCTATAATTTCTCTTAGGAGTGTCTTGTAGTTTTCAGAGTACAGGTCTTTCACTTCCTTTGTTAGGTTTATTCCTAGGTACTTTATTCTTTTTGATGCAATTGTGAATGGAATTGTTTTTCTGATTTCTCTTTCTGTTAGTTCATCGTTGGTGTATAGGAAAGCAACAGATTTCCCTGTGTTAATTTTGTATCCTGCAGCTTTGCTGAATTCAGATATTAGTTCTAGTAGTTTTGGAATGGAGTCTTTAGGGTTTTTTATGTACAATATCATGTCATCTGCAAATAGTGACAATTTGACATCTTCTTTACCAATCTGGATGCCTTGTATGTCTTTGTTTTGTCTGATTGCCGTGGCAAGGACCTCCAGTACTATGTTGAATAACAGTAGAGAGAGTGGGCATCCCTGTCTTGTTCCCGATCTTAGATGAAAAGCTTTCAGCGTCTCGTCGTTAAGTATGATGTTAGCTGTGGGTTTGTCATATGGCCTTTATGATGTTGAGGTACTTGCCATCTATACCTATTTTGTTGACAGTTTTAATCATGAATGGATGGTGAATTTTGTCAAATGCTTTTTCAGCATCTATGGGGATGATCATGTGGTTTTTGTTCTTCTTTTTGTTGATGTGGTGGATGATTTTGATGGATTTTCGAATGTTGTACCATCCTTGCATCCCTGGGATGAATCCCACTTGATCATGGTGTATGATCCTCTTGATGTATTTTTGAATTCGGTTGGCTAATATTTTGTTGAGTATTTTTGCATCTACGTTCATCAGGGATATTGGTCTGTAATTTTCTTTTATGGTGAGGTTCTTTGCCCGGTTTTTGGTATTAGAGTGATGCTGGCTTCGTAGAATGAGTTTGGAAGTATTCCCTCCTTTTCTGTTTTTTGGAAAACTTTAAGGAGTATGGGTGTTATTTCTTCTCTATATGTCTGGTAGAATTCAGAGGTGAATCCATCTGGTCAGGGGGTTTTGTTCTTGGATAGCTTTTTGATTACCGATTCAATTTCGTTGCTGGTGATTGGTCTGTTTAGTTTTTCTGTTTCTTGCTTGGTCAGTCTTGGGAGGTTGTATTTTTCTAAGAAGTTGTCCATTTCTTCTATGTTTTCCAGCTTGTTAGCATATAGATTCTCATAATATTCTCTTATAATTCTTTTATTTCTGTAGGGTCCATCGTGAGTTTTCCTTTCTCATTTCTGATTCTGTTTATGTGTGTAGATTCTCTTTTTCTCTTAATGAGTCTGGCTAGAGGTTTATCTATTTTGTTTATTTTTTCAAAGAACCAGCTCTTGGTTTCATTGATTTTTTTCTATTGTTTTATTCTTCTCAATTTTATTTATTTCTTCTCTGATCTTTATTATGTCCCTCCTTCTGGTGATTTGGGCCTCATTTGTTCTTCTTTTTCCAATTTCAGTAATTGCGTCTTTAGACTATTCATTTGGGAATGTTCTTCCTTCTTTAAATAGGCCTGGATTGCAATATACTTTCCTCTTAGAACTGCCTTTGCAGCGTCCCACAGAAGTTGCGGCTTTGTGTTGTTGTTGTCATTAGTCTCCATATATTCTTTGATTTCTGTTTTGATTTGGTCGTTAACCCATTGATTAATTAGGAGAATGTTGTTAAGTCTCCATGTATTTGTGAGCCTTTTTGATTTCTTTCTAAAATTTATTTCTAGTTTTATACGTTTGTGATCTGAGAAGTTGCTTGGTAGGATTTTAATATTTTTGAATTTACTGAGGTTCTTTTTGTGGCCTAGTATGTGGTCTATTCTGGAAAATGTTCCATGTGCACTTGAGAAGAATGTGTATCCTGTTGCTTTTGGATGCAGAGTTCTGTAGATGTCTGTTAGGTCCATCTGTTCTAGTGTGTTGTTCAGTGCCTCTGTGTCTTTACTTATTCTCTGTCTAGTTGATCTGTCCTTTGGAGTAAGTGGTGTGTTGAAGTCACCTAAAATGAATGCATTGCTGTCTATTTCCTCCTTTAATTCTGTTAGTATTTGTTTCACATATGCTGGCGCTCCTGTGTTGGGTGCATATATATTTATAATGGTTATATCTTCTTGTTGGACTGACCCCTTTATCATTATGTAATGTCCTTCTTTATCTCTTGCTACTTTCTTCGTTTTGAAGTCTATTTTGACTGATACAAGTACTGCCACACCTGCTTTTTTCTCTTTGTTGTTTGCATGAAATATCTTTTTCCATCCCTTCACTTTTAGTCTGTGTATATCTTTGGGTTTGAGGTGAGTCTCTTGTAAGCAGCATATAGATGGGTCTTGCTTTTTTATCCATTCCGTGACTCTGTGTCTTTTGATTGGTGCATTCAGTCCATTTACATTTAGCGTGATTATTGATAGATATGTACTTATTGCCATTGCTGGCTTTAGATTCGTGGTTACCAAAGGTTCAAGGGTTGCTTCTTTCCTATCTAACAATCTAACTTAACTTTCTTATTAAGTTATTGTAAACACCGTCTGATGTTTCTTTATTTCTCTCCCTTCTTATTCTTCCTCCTCCATTCTTTATACACTAGGTGTTTTATTCTTTGCCTTTAGTTAGTATTTGGATGGTCTGCTTTCTTTGCTATGATTTTATTTTTTCTGGTGACATCTTTTTAGCCTTAGGGGTGCTTCCCTCTAGAGCAGTCCATTTAAGATATCCTTTAGTGGTGGTTTATGAGAGGCAAACTCTCTCAACTTTCATTTGTCTGGGAATTGTTTAATCCCTCCATCATATTTAAATGATAATCGTGCTGGATACAATATTCTTGGTTAGAGGCCCTTCTGTTTCATTACATTAAATATATCATGCCATTCTCTTCTGGCCTGTAAGGTTTCTGTTGTGAAGTCTGATGATAGTCTGATGGGTTTTCCTTTGTAGGTGATCTTTTTTCTCTCTCTAGCTGCCTTTAATACTCTGTCTTTATCTTTGATCTTTGCCATCTTAATTATTATGTGTCTTGGTGTTGTCTTCCTTGGGTCCCTTGTGTTGGGAGATCTGTTGGCTTCCGTGGCTCAACTGTATTTCAAATACCATAACTGCTCTAAATGGGGAGAAAAAGAAAAAAGGCCAAGTAACAAATGAATACAGCCTTGACTATATACCCCAATCCTGGGCAAGACTGGGATAGGGTGAACGTGGGAGGGTGTGGATTGCAAACAAATCCTTTGTTCTTTTCTGGCATATTTATTTTGCAAAGTGAAATGCATGCAGCAATTCTAAATCCAATTTCAGATGTAGTATAGGACTGAGCAAAGGAGGGAATGTGTGGAGGTTGCGAGCCAGAGACCTCACTGTGGAAGACAACACATGCAAATGTGGAAGGAGAAAAACAAGAAATTACTTTGTGGGGATGGACTGGAGTTGGGTGTGTTGGTGTGAACTCATGACTTCTGGAACGTGTATGAATATTCATGTGTATGTGCAGGGGTGCGTGTGTTTTGTGTGTATGTACATGTTCAGGTGTGTATTTATAGCCTGCTAGTAGAAAAGGCCAAGAAGCTGATACACCCCAGTTGAAATAAACTTCCCTGGTGCTCACAGTTTTTATTTTAATACTATTCTTCACTAAAAGGAATCAGGGGCTCTTTGGATAAATGGTACGTTCCAAGGCTATGGTAGGGCAAGCACAATATGACTCCAGAGTACTTTGTTCTGCCGGAAAGTACAGAATTGTTCAAACAAACCAAAACAACGGGAGCAGAGAAGCCAACTTGAAGGGGTCCAGTAGCCTAATCTGAGATAATCTGAGCACCAGAATAAGTCATTAGAGTAATGAATAATCAACCATTGAAATAATAGGAATTGTGATCCTAGACTGAGAATAAATTGCTAAGTAAATGAAATATCAAATAGTTGGTAGATCAGAGAAGACTCCTATTTGTGGTAGAATGCTGAGTGCCGACGGGGAACTGTGGAGGGGGTGGGTGTTGGGGTTTGGAAATGCTCGTTCAGCCATCATCACTGTAATCACCGAATCAGTCCTCAATGGATGGTAAATCTGAGGTAATCTGGGCAAGGATGGGATATTTTATGATTTCAACATGTTTACCCACAGACTGTTCATTTGTTTAAAAAAAGAAATAAACGTCCAAAATGGAGTTATTGGCCCCTGGACCACACACCAATACTTATTTTCAACCCGTCTCAGAAATGTGACATTTTAACAAGCAATCTAAAATTTCCTGATCGGCACTGAGTGAGTAAACTGGGTGATAAGACCCTGCTCCTCCCTTCCCCACAAAAGGGAGCGGTCCTGGCCTGCAACAGGGAACAGTCCTTTCTTTTCATTTGCTAGCAACTTCCTTGCCGCCCCCTCCTGCCTATAACACCCTTCCATTTTGTGCACCTCCTCATAGGGAGCATCTCCCTGCCAGTACAAGGGATGCTGCCTGATTCAGGAATTGCTTATTAAAGCTGATTAGATCTTCAATTGAATTTTAGTTCTTTAACAGTTACAAAAGTAAACTCAGTATTCGCAGAGCTGAGACCCCAGACAGCCCCTTGGTGAGGTGATCAGAATGAACCTCACCAGTGAGAGCTCCAGATGACACCTCGTGAGGACAGAAAGTCATCTAGTGTTTCGGTGAAGAATGTACAACATGAAGTTAAGCATGAGGACACATCAGACGAGCCCAAAATGAGTTACATTCTATTAAAAACAAGAATGTTGGGAATAAGTTTCCTCAAAAGCTCCAGGGCTATAAGGGCAGCATCTGGAAATGGTCCAGATTAAAGGATGCTGAAGACAGATGACAACCAAGGTTAACACCCCCCAGCTGCATCCTGTACAGAGCAGGGACTGCCATGCAGGAGCCCGCTGGTCCTCTGACGACACTGGAAATGGATGGCGGATCCTGTAAAAGTACCGTCTCAGTGTTAACAACAAAAGAGGTACCAAAATCCTAGAAATGTGTTTTCTATCTCATCAAGTATTATTATCCACTGAAACAATTCTGTAAATTTTCTCCCTTAAGATACGTTAATGTAGCAAATCACATATTTAGATTCCTTAATGTCAAAACATTATTGGATCCCTAACTAACCCTATTTGATTGACCCATATGGTTGTCGGGTATGATTAAAATGAAAAAAAAAAGCAACCTGGATTTGATTTGAAAAATAAATAATAAGTAAATAAATCTGAAAATGGAGAACAAAGAACCAAAATGGAACTTCATGGTGAAAGACAAGAGAGAAAGAGAGTGTTTGGTGGGGTGGGTGTTATGAACTGGAGGTACAGAAATCCTACTGAGGACAAAAAAACTTAGGTGCTGGAGAGAGGTGAGGAGAATGTCAGTGACCACAGAAAGTGGCCTGCCGATTAAGACCATCTGTCATGGTCCCTGAGCCATCCACTTACACCTTGCTTTTGGTATGGCCCTGAGTCCAACAAGCAAAACCGTTGCTGCACTTAATCTACACAGCAGTTAATTGCAATCAAAGACTATGGAGAGATCCTAGCTCTGATTGTAGAGGGACTCTATCAATAGGGTGAGCTTCAGGAGGAAGATATTCATTCACGCTGCCAAATCCTCATGTTTTTATTCAGAGTAATGGCCCACAACCCCTGGAACCACGTAAGAGTTACCTGGATAGCCTTCAAAACCCACTATAGGCCAGACCACACCCCAACACCATTGCATCAGAGCCTCTACTAACTGGACAGGAGCATTCTCAAGGTCAACCAGGGTTGAGAGAAGCTGACTTTTGAGGCTCCATCTAGAACCCAAATGATAAAAAGTCTTTCATTAAGGTAACACTTGCTAACTACCACTGAAACCCAAACCACAGTTGTGTTGTTTTGTATTGTTTCAGTAATTAATTTTAACAGCCTCTCTGTAAATTTCTTATGAAACATTTTTAAATGAGTTTTATGAGCTATAAAAATATTTTTCCCAAACAAAAAATCTTGCTGTCACTCTATTCTTCAATGAGTTTCACATACAATGCCTCTGAAATGTCTATCAAATTTAAAAGGTTTGGTTCTATTTGATGCTAAGGTAGAATTCAAAGCACCCTTGATCTGTAACCAAAAATAATTAAGTCAGTTTAAATAAACCCTTTTTAAAAGATTTAATCCAACACTCAAAATCATGACTAGCAATTTGCCTAAAACATTGTTGGGGTGTCATTTCCGGGGACTATCCTGCTTGCAGGAGGCATTGGAACAGCTGGAGAGGATCAAATTTGCCAGTCTCAGCAAGATGACATATTTTTCCTATTGATTTATCCGAATTTCATTTCTAAAAAATACACTCAAAAGCAGTCTCACTCAGAGGTTCGACTTTCTCGACACCCACATATTTCCATTAAAAACCAACATTTGACTTTTTTCATGTAAGAATTATTATAGGATAGGCTTCTTACCAGCATTAGAGCAGACAATATCTTGAGAATTCTTGCACATCTGGTGACTTTTTTTCTTGGTCAGGTCACAGTTGGTTGGGTACTGGCACGCAGCCCCAGACCATCCTTCGTCACATGTGCATCTGCCACAGTCACACTTACCATGGCCTGAGAATTTAACAACATCCAGTTAGATTTCCACGGCCTTTCAAAGGAAACAGTTAGTAAACAGTAGGGCCCAAGGGCAGGCTGCCCCCGCAGTGTGGCATATTGGTAACTTTGAGTTAAACCGAAGGGAGAAACAGCAGAAGCTGGAGGGATTCTCTGACCCACCTCTGTCCCCCTTACCTTGAAACCAGGAACTCAGTCTCCCATGGAAAAGATGCCCTCCCTGCACCAGGAGGCAGAGAGCCACCTTATCATCAGAGAGGGGACATTCACAGCCAAAGAAGCCTGCATAAACATCTTGTGACTTCTTACTAATTTATTATCCCAGCCTAAATTCTGTGTGGAATTACATTTCTTTGTCCTGTGGATTCCACACAGATTTATGTTTCTTTGTCTAAAATGTATAAAATCTGCATGCCTTGGTTCATTTTCTGGGGCTCCATGTCATGACAGGGCCTCCCTATGTATGTAACAAAAGTTTCGTTTTTCTCCTGTTAATCTGTCTTGTGTCAATCTAATTCTAAGACCAGTTAGAAGAACCCCAAGGGATACAGGAAAATTCTTCCTCCCCAACGTAACTAAAAGTCTTAAGGGTGACATTAGTTCAGAATTGGGCTGTAATATATTCAAACACATATATATTCTTAAGGGTGACATTAGTTCAGGATTGGGTATAATATATTCAAACACATATAATTGAGGGATAGTGATATTTATATGCAGTATAATGGAGTATGTGAATGTTATTTCAATAATCAACACTGATAAATAATTGTAAAAATATTAAGTTAATTTATAGAGAAATTAGGCTAGATAATAAGCCAAGAAGTCTAATAAACCACATGATCAGAAAATTCAGCACTAAAAAAAACCTAGTACCTCCACATTCAGACACAAAAGCCCAATAAAGTTACTTCCATTTAACTACATTTTATAACACATAAAACTACCAACTGAATAATGGATCTTATAAGAAACTCCACTAAACTAAACATTGGTCACATACTTATTTGAATTTAGTTTGTAATATATTTTATGGATATACTAAATACTACCTTAGATATAAGACTGACATGAAAAATAAATATATATTTTGTTTCTTAATGAGGAAATTTGGCTCAAGAATCAAAAGGAAAAGAGCTACATTCATCTACCTCCACAGAAATTTCTCAAATTTTCATGCTCTCAAATCAACATTGGGCTGTTTTGCATTTTTCTGATCATTAATTAAGTCCTGCTTCATCAAGTCTACTAAAGATTTTACTGACTACATATTAGTCACAGCAAAATTCAAAACACATACAACCCTTGGCCCTTGCCTCAAAGAACTTATAAACTTCAAAGTTGAGGCTGATACACAAAGAAAAGTTCTCTTCAGCAAGACATGTTTTTCAGACCTTCTGTTAAGTTCATCAGTACAGCCTAAAACCTGCAGAGATAAGAGAGGAGAAACTTTCTGGACTTCTCCTTTAACTAAACCTTGAGCAGAATTTGAATGGGTTGCAGGGATAATATTCTTATATTACTCAAGAGAATAATATGATGTCTTAATGCCTGAAATTTATAGACCACAGTGGAATGGAATCATTGATCTGGTGCCAACAGTCATTCAGTGTGGCAGCCAAACTGTACATGAGGAGGCCCAGATGGCCTGTCGGAATGGATGGCTCAGAAGTGTCCCATTTAAGCCTGTTCTGTGTCTCCTGACTCTGTGATTGTCTATGACTTTAAAGTTCCTCTGCATGTGGCCTAGTCCATGAAAACGTTTCTATTCCTATTGTAATTTTAAGATTAATCATCCCATTTACAAACAAAACCTTCCATGAACCCTAGCTGCAATTCATTTTACCAGTGCACATTATTTTTTCAAACTGATTCTATCATTTTCCATTCCTGTTTGGCTTTACCTGATATTATCAGTCTTGGCCAACTTGGTATCATTTACAAGCATAAGTGACCTCTCCTGCCAACCATGCAGGCTGTTTATAAAAGTATTCAACCAAATTCTTGAAGTGGTTAAGCCTCTTTTGGTAAATGAAGTATCATGGGAACTATAATGCTTCTTTAATAATATTAGTGTATTAGGGTGAACCACATAAGATTGCCACTTTTATAAGTTGAATATCCGCTATTTCTCATGGTTCATTCCAATAAAAAGGCTTCATCTTGACAACAAAGAAAATAGAAATGATTTAGAAGATAAGGAAATGTGATAGTAATGATTTGCTAAATCTAGAATACAAGAATACTCAATGCTTCTTTTATATTGTTTAGAACATCTTAGACTGTTATGTAATCTAAATATACATAACACAGATGGGTAATGGTGTATGGGCCAAAGGTTACAGATTTTTAAAAGTAAGGGATATGTTTTAAATGGAAAAATAATGAAAGTGTACAGAAGATAGGGAGAGACTCCTTCATCCCAAACTGATCCAATGAAGTATCAGTAGAAGTAACATTATATGATGCTTATACTTCAAATATAGTCCATGGACACCCACCCAGGTTCAGAAACTCCTTCCATAAAAGGTCATATGGTAAAATAAACATAAGCAAGTCCCACTATATTCTTCTTTCAGTGTGTCATGATATAAATCAGCACACTGAAGGTCCTTGGATGGCCTGTCATGAAAGAGCTATTTAACTTTAGCTCAGAATACACAGTATTTTTTTACTAGGGGCCCCTTTTCCTCATTAATATCCTAGACCACACTTAGACCAACACCATACTAGATAAAGTGTTTTTAGCTTTTTGCTTAGCATCTGATCACAGGCAAAGATGGTAGCCAGTACAGGACAGAGCCATCTGCCTTTATATTGCTCCTAAGCTTTATGCCCTGGGAAGACCTCCTTGATTCACTCTCCCTCATCAGGAAAGCTAATAGGAATTAATTTTTATATTGCCAAGAATTATCAAGTAGTAGTTTGTGCAACCTGGTTTGGAGATAACTATATAGAGAGACTTATTTTTCAGAAAGAAAATCATCTTCTCCTCCTCATCCAAGTAAAATAAACATCTTGTAAAAATAACTCCCTCCCTGCCCATGGTTAGTAAGAGCTTTGGCAGAACTCAGGGAATTGGATTGCTACATCACTATGACAAGGTTATTTCCATTGCAGCGTCAGTAACATGGCTTTGAAACCCATTCCATTTTTCAAAATAATTCATGTTAGGAATAGATGGCCGTGGGAGCCCAGAGTAGAACCCCTAAATCATGAGGCCAAGAAGGGGGCTTCCACTGCCCAGGTCAGAGGGCTTGCTCAGGGCTACATGAAGTCCTAAGCGGCAGAGCATTCCCCATTGCTGGCCATCTAGGCCGTTTCAGTCCTACCTTGTCCAGATGGTTCCGTTTCCACAATTACGCGACGCAGCCCTTAAGATGAACAGTCCTATATGCTTGACAAGCAATCAGTTACCCTTCAAGTCAGTTCACAAGTTGTCAGGAGAAAGCAAACACACAAAACTATTAAGCCAGAGAAATGCCAGAACGACCCCTGCCAGAGCGGTAAGGATGAAAAAATAAAAGGCTGTTCTTACTGCTTCCAAGGTTGTCAGGGGCACAGCCAGTCACTCGAAAGGCAAACCAAGCCAATATGGAGAGTGAACTCCAGTAGTGTAGTCTCCTTTTCAAGAAAGAACAGGGAGGCCTGGCCAGCTTTCTCCAGTGCTTCCCAGGAGAGCAAGGCCTTGATCGACCTGGTAAAGGAAAGGCATTCCAGCAAAGAGAGAACAGAAGAAGCCCTCATGATTCTTAAATAAACTAAAAAGAACAGCTCTACCATTGCGTCCTGACCCCTTTCGCCTGAGAATGCGAAGGCACGAGCCTGCTCCAGTGGGCGGTGAGCAACTCCTTGAAGTGCACTGGTGCACAGCGGACAAGTTGCCGCTTTGTATTTTTCAGTTAAAACAAACTATTAACATATCGCAATAAAGACTTTATCAGCATGACGAACTTTTAAGAAAATCAATTAGCCATTTGCATATACCAATGAAAAATAATTGTACTTTGCCTAATAAGAAAGAAAAAATAAAAGAAGATGAAAGGGACAGTCACTGGCCTCAAGTCTACCGATATTTTGGATGGACATAAACTGCCCAAACGAATTGTCTATTGAATTAGCTAGACAGCTTTGGCTTCACGTCCTCTTGAAGTCTAAAAAAGGTAAAAGATAGGTAGGTAGGTAGGTAGATAGATGGATGGATAGATACTTAGGTGCAGATGCAAGTAAGTATAGGATGCATGGATAAAGAAGGTGATTATATATAGAGAGGAATGTTCTTCAGCTATGAGAAAGAAGGAAATCCTGCCATTTGTGACAATATGGATGGACCTAGAGGGCATTATGCTAAGTGGAATAATTCAGACAGAGAAAAACAAATACTGTTTGATCTCACTTATATATGGAATTTTAAAAAAACAAAACATAGAAAAAAAGAGCAGATTGTGGTTATCAGAGGTGAGAAGTGGGGGAAATGGTGATTAGATGAAGGTAGTGAAAAGGTATAGACTTCCAGTTATAAGACAAATAAAAGTGCTGGGGAGGTAATGTGCAACAACTCTAGTTAACACTGCTGTATGGCATGTTTGAAAGTTGTTAACAGAGTAAATCCTGAAGGTTCTCATCATAAGGGAAAACAATGTTTTCTTCCTTTCTGTGTATCTATGGGAGATGACAGATGTCAACAAAACTTACTGTGGTAATCATTTCACAATACATGGAAATCAAATCATTCCGCTATATACGTTAAACTTACACAGTACTGTGTGTCAATTATGCCTCAATAAAACTGGAAAAATCCTGATTATCAATTATTATTGTATGAATACTACTGACAACAATTTTATCATTTAGAGGAGGAAGGATGTTAAAAAATTATTCTCTCTTGAGTGTCAAAAAGCTAGGTATACCCCTGTTAGAGCCTCACGGTGACCTTGAAATAGATATTTTAATTTGAGCCCTCAGTTGGCCCTGCAAATTTATTTGCTTTGGTTGAATATGTAAATTCCCAACACCTGCAGATCAGAACTGTTGAGATAATCACAATCCTAAACTTAAGTATGAATTTTGACTCAAGGGTTCTTCCTCCCTCATATTGCACTGAAAAAAATATCTGATCTAATACTAATAGTACATCTATTACAGAGATAAAAAATCTTCCTGGGTGAAATCCACATTCACAAAACTAATAGGCAAATTTACTACCTAATCCAGTGACTTAATTATAGCTGAACGATAATTTAAAGACTTTAAAGTGTTAACGGATGTGCTAGCAACTATATATACACTTAAATATGTACATATTTGTGTGTGTGTGAGATTGCATTTTTTTAAAAAGCTTCCTAAAATTCTCCCACATTCATACTAGACTTTGGCTTTTGGATGCCTTTGGAGAAGGAACAAAAACACAAAAAGCAGCAAAAAAAAGTATCTTTCTTTGCTTTTCAGTTTCAGAGCGAAGGTCCTGATACAAAGTGGTAGTTTCCAAATGAGGACCTTGTCATTCAGAGCACACACAATTATTAGTTGCCTTCATATTTATTTTGTCTTTAGAAATGTTTGTCATATATTTTATGTGTGCAACATACTGATATGAAATACATCTACATAAATTATAAGACAATACACATATATGGGTAAACTCAATTTTTTTGAGGTGTGATCAAGAGTTTTGAGACAATTGATTTAAGCAACAGATCTGCAAAGTTCTAAGCTTCTCTTTCTTAAGCTAGGTGGTGGGGACACAATATCAATTTGTTAATCTTTTGCACTTTATGATAATATTTCCCTCAAAAAATTAAAAAGAAGAAACACCTGTGAGAAGCAATAGTCCTATAAGTGATAATTCTAAGGAATATTGTTTGGGACTTCTGTGGCATTCATGAAGTGGTCCTATCCTGACTCATATTCATAAACACAGCACAGAAAAAACAAAGTAATATTAATCTTTACAATCTGAGAGTCTGTGAAGGGCTGTAGAGACTGTACTTGATTACCTGAAGGGAGGACACTATTATTCAGAAGAATGTATGTTGAGCCCACATGTAAGAGACAGAGAAGAGTCAGGGACTGCATGGGTCTCAGGAAAGGGCCCTGTCCCCAGTCCCCTCCAGTGGGGGTGGAACACAGGACACTGAGACAGGGCTGTCAAGCCAACTGCACACCTGTGGAGAAGCTTTGCACATTTTCTCTGAACCAGCCAGGAGCAGCTTTAATAGACTAGAAATGGTTGCGAAGGCCACAAGCACAGGACACAGGCCACCATGTGCCCAGCAGACTTGGCATTGTGCAGCAGGGCAGTCAAAGAGTCTTTTGGAGAGGGGAGGTTGCTACCTGAAGAGGCCTTGTGATGACAAGTAAATGGAAGTACAAGGGCTGCCAAGCATAGAATAGACCAAATGAGAAATACAGATGCTGTGGGAAATGGTGGCCAGGAGAGAAGACAGCAACCAAGAGCAAGAGATGAGCAGCAGCTCCCTCCCCACCACCCTCAACTCCACTGCCCTTATTATCTTCATTCTAGGGAAACCCCAACCTGACTGCGTAGACCTGGAATCGAATTACATGAGATTTATATCATGGTGGGACGGGAGCTGTTATGGGTTGAACTGTGCCCCTCTCCCCGATTCATATGCTGAAGCCCCAACCCAGTGCCTCACAACTGCAGTCTTACTTGGAAACAAGGTTGTTGCAGATGTAAACAGATAAGACGAGGTCATAATGGAGTAGGGAGGGTCCTTAATCCAATATGACTAGTGTTCTGACACAAAGGAAATCTGGACGTGGAGAATGCCACGTGAAGATGAACTCAGAGATGGAGACAGAGTGATGCTTCGACAAGCCGAGGTACACAACCGACTGCCAGCAAGCCCCAGACCGGCTCAGGGGATAGTCACGGAGCAGACTGTCCTTCACAGACCTCAGAGGGAACCAGCCCTGCTGACACTCTGACCTCACACTCCTAACCCCTAGAACTGCCAGACAAAAATGTCTCTGCTTTAAACCATCCAGGCTGTGGCACTTTGGAACAGTTGTCCGAACTGATACAGGAAAGCAAAGTAGGGTTTAAATGGGTTACAGAAAAACGAAGGTCTATCACTTTACATTTCTAGTTTAGGGTTTGAAAAAGTGATTGCCACCTACTGACATTTTCAACATATTTTAACCCATATGTGTAAGAGATGACTCAATAAATCATGGCTAAAGTTTAACCTCCATCTTGAGAGAAACAACTAAATCTGAATGCATACCTCTTCTACCCAGACCATCCTAAAGATTACATAAGAAGACAAATATCTGAACAAAAGTGTCCATTTCTCTTTGTTACCTCGTGTCTAAAGTCAGTAGGAAAGAAGGCCAACAGAATCCTCCATCTAATGAGACATACAGCTCAGGCAATCATTACCAGGCCAAGTGCCTCTCTCTGGCTTACCTTTGTAGGCATTCTATTTAGTATTCCTCCATCTCCCAAACCCTGTTTTCTAGAAAATAAAACCATTTCCTTTGAAAAGAATAACAGGTCTCTCCTGTTAGCTCCATTGAATTACTAAATTACAGTGAGCTGTGTAAATGCTCCCCATAAAAAGCTTCCAAAATACACCCTAGAAGTAGACTTTATAGAAAGTCTGAACTTTTATAAAGACATTTTATAAAGTCTACTTTTTATAACATCTACTTTTTACAAAGAAGTTTTATCGTAACTTAAATAAGTCTGGGCACATGGCTAACTCATTAGCTATAGTCACTTCATGATCCTCACATGTTAAAATCCAGCAGTTCTACGGAATGTTATTCTCTTCTTATCCACCTATAATGGGTCAAAGAGCAATCATTTATTATTTTATCTCCTCCTCACTTAGTTTAAAAATTAACAAACATGTATATGCTCAATTAACTTTACTGTGAATCCTCTAATTGCAATGACTTTTTCTTTCATTAACTCTGCAACTCCCTAGGGTATCTCTTCTCTAAGCTGTTGCAAAGTGGGTAGTTAATAAAAGTTGACAGTTTTGTTGACTTGACTGGAAAAAAATGAAACCATTCTCTTGGAAAAAGGTAAAAGGACATTAAGTCATGACATTTTCTACAATACAAACATCAGTCACCAGAAAAATAAATATCAGTAGCTGGCATGGAGACTAAATTGAGCTTATTACTATTCTTTTTTCAGACTTGTAGTAACTCCTGAAGTATTTTATTAAGTTTAAGAAGCAGTTCATGGACACAGCAAGAAATCTTTTAAATGAATTGTCATCTTTGATTCCCTTTTTAAAAACTTAAAAATCTAGATCAGTAGACCAAAAACATAAATAAATAAAATTGGGAATGAAGTCATAGGGCAAACAGATTTTTTTTTCTTTTAGGATATAATATTCGGTCCCTCCATTCTGATATACCTATCTCAATCTTGAGAAGTAAAAACTAGACACAGCTGATTGACAGGTAGCTCTTACAGACAGCATGTATTTTGGTAGAAGGGGGAAACTGTACCAAGGTGAGCATTTAGGTGATCAAAAAGGAAAGGAAAGGAAAGGAAAGAGAAAGTGATCATGTACTTGGTTGTTTTGAATCCATTTAAAGCCAAACTAAAGCATCTAGAGAGTGAGAAAACAGAGTGACTACAGTGGTGGCCACTGCTCCAAAGAGAAGGACCGTGTTCATGTGAAAGTATGATCAGTTTGAAACTTACCAGCCACTGTCCAGGATGGCCTCCCTGCTCTTGAGTCATGAGCCATGTCATGCTTCATTCAGAAAGTCTATGGCTGTTACAGTTCATGAGAGACAAGCTTAATCTATCCTTAAATTTTAAAATTTCATCTATCATTTAAAACACATTGTTCACTGTATTTTTAACAATACCGATTCTGTAGTTACTGTGTACAGTTTCATTCATAACATTTCTCTTCTTTTAATATTTCTTTGCTGTTTTTCTATTTGTTGCTTTTCATTTTGTTTGTTTTGTTATTTGCTTGTATCTGGATAAGGTATCTTATCTTCTTTTCTGCACTGGCATACAGATATCTACTTTGGACCATGGCTTTATCAAGCCACACTGTTAGGCCTAAAATAAGAAATACATATTAAACTTCTGAGTTACAAATCACTTTAATTCATATTATCTTATTTGATTATCAAAATATCGTGAAAAAATTAAAACAAGTTATTACCATCATCACCTATAAAAGAGGAAATTCTTAGTTAATGTCTTGAAAGGATTCTTCCAAATTTTTAACCAAACTCTCAAGTCTCCCATTTCAGTTTGGGTACCTCAACGTCAGGAGCAAGATGTTAATACCCCACCTCTTACTACCCTCATCCACTTTGTCTGCCACCTTCTCACCAGCCCTGGAGGCCATGTCAAAGTCCACTCCTTTCTGGGAGCTTCGATTTCTTTGCCTTCTGGTTCTTGGGTATCCACTTCTTCTCTTTCCTCTATTTCAACCTCAGCTTCATTATTAGCACCTCCTTTTATACCATAAAACTGAACATGTGCCTCCTGTTCTTTGCAGAATTAACTAATACTCCCTCTGTTAAACACTTGTCCCTAGTTTTAGTCTCTATTTCAAGCCAATTCTCCCTTTCTTATTCAAATTCCCAAAAAGGTAGTTTTTGCTTCTAGTCTCACCTTTTCTCTACAATCAGATTTCAATACCACCATTTATTACACTGATATTTTTCCAACTAAGTGGACTAACATGCTTTTTATTCCTTAATTCAACCCACAGTTGAGTCTCGTCCTCACTGGTTGCTTCTCTATGCTTTGGCGTCTCTTTACCCTGCCTCGCTCCTTGCCCTTCTCTGCCTCCTTAACCTCTTCCATCACGCCTAAAGGTAGAGTATCAGTAAAATCCATATTTTCCAGTGCATCTTAGAAAAGATAAGGCGAATAAGAGGAATACAAAAGACTGGAGTATTTATTGTGAAGAGAGTTAATTATATCTAAGATAATCTTTACAATACTGAATCACACTAGGTTTTAAGCAGGCTCAAACTAAGTTATGTTTTATTGTTTCATTTTGTTTTATTGTCTTATCCTGACATTCAGGGAACTGTTGGAAACTGGAAGGAAGGCTCATGAGAAAACAGCAGAGAAAACAAAGGAGGAATCAAAAGCAACATTTCCTGTGTATATCCAAATATTCAAATTTCAAGATATATAATATAAAGTTGAATCTGCCACATAAACACACATCACGGTTTCTTAAGTTAACAATACAGCAGTTTACATTGTTCTGAGCCCTAATTAATTTTCCACCTAAAATATCTTGGAGAACTTTTCTCTAGAATTGTAAAGCAGGGGCTGAGATGTGAACTTATCCTATTTGAAACGACTCTGGCAGAACACATGGGACTCTTGGGTCAGTGTCAAAGGACTTTACTAGTCATATCAATAGCAGTAACTGAAATATTGGTTTGAGTCATTTTTCTAAGCCCAGGTCCCACAGGACAACACAAGGAGGACCAGGCGATGCTTGCACATGCAAGGGGTTGTGTTACAGGAAAGGGCACATCAGGATTGGGGTCCCCAGTCTTTTATAATGGGCAGTAGCATGCCTGAACTTGCACTGGAGGGAAACATTTTCATTACATAACATACCTCTTTTACATAAACAAACCTCTTTGCTGTAGAGGCAGTCACCATAACTATCTTCCAAAGCTATTCTCTGTACAAACATCCATGAAAGGACATTCTGGAATGAAAGCAATTAACGCCTATGTTGACAGGAAGTACAGAAACAAAAGAGACCTATGGAGGATTATCTGCCAACATGTATTGATACTAACATCTTAGCCCATGAAACCTACTTTACTTTCTCAGACTCATGCATAATGTTTCATTGTATATAACCATGATCCATTAGCCAACCTTTATTGATGTGCATATAAATAGTTTTGATCAATCATCACTATAAACACATTGTCTTCCTAACACATACATGTTTGTGCAGAAGTGTGACTAGATCTGTGGGATAAATTATCATGAATGGAGTTTATGGACGAAAGAGTATGCTTGTCATTGAAATTTTAATAGATATAGACAGCTTGTTTCCAAAACTATATTAAATACACTCCCACCAACAATGTGTGAGGATATACTTGCCAACACATAACACAGAATATTATCAAATAACCTGTGTGAATATGAGCATTAACAATTGCACTGGATATTTTTGTTGGCATCTGACAACTATGGATGATATTATATATCTATTTTATGGTTTATAAACAATTTGTATTTTATAAATAAAATCATTTTTTGGAAAGAGGAGTTATTTACATTAAATATAAAAGTTAATTTGGGATAAATTCACAGATATACACTAATTTATAATATAAGAATAGTATGTAAATTTCAATTATACTTGACTCCTATATCCTCTTATTACTTATATGAATTATCTTTTTCAGATGCTTATTTTGTTTTGTTTTGTTTTAAGTGTATAAGTTCTGAGTCAAGTTAGTGATAGTTAAATAATTAAAGTAATTATTTTTTCTTATGCTTATCATTTTGTTCATCTAGGCTTTAAATTTATATGCACAGAGATTATTTTAACACTTTCAAATCCTTTTGTATATAACTGAAAGAAATTTTAAGGAGAAAACTTATCTCCTTGAATATCTTTATTACTAAATGAGAAGGAACATAAAGAAACAAAGCTTTTACTTAAAAAAAATAGGTGAAGTCATAAAATAACAAATTTTAATAAAGAATAAGGAAGTATCCATTAAACATAAAAGCAGAAATCAGTAAATTAGAAGAGTCCCACAAATAAGTGAGCCCAGTAAACCTAATAGCTAGTAAAAAAAAAAAGCAAAGCCATCAGTACCATAATAAAAACAAAAAGGAAGATAGATGTTCACAAAATAACCAAAGAAAAACTACAGTAAATTCTGAGTAAATAAGTCGCTAAATAAGTACATGAAAGGTGAATAAATGGGTTTTATATACACATAGAAAATTCTGATATTCAGTATTTTGATTATTTTTATAGTCATGGTAGGCTGCAGTTTGGATTTATTATCCTTTTTTGCAAGAGTTTCAAGAGAGATTTTTAAATTTATGATCGATAGTTTCTCATTTTGTTTTATCTATTTTATTTTTAAAATTATAGAGACCTACTAACCCTACTACAATAGTATTGTATTAAGAATTATTTTTCTTTCAAATTCTTAAGCTAGTTTTTTCTTAACTTCACTTGTTAGCATCTTCAGTAGAATACTGAATAGAGCTATGATTGTGAACATCTTCATCTCATTCCTGATGGCAATTTTCTATTTCTTCATAAATCATATTTATAAACTATGTATTTCTGAAAATTGCTAGATTCATCTAAATTTTCAGTCTTGCTGGGAAAACATTGTTCACTGTATTTTTAACAATGCTGATTCTGTAGTTAATGTATACAGTTTCATTCATTTCTCTTCTTTTAATGTTTCTTTGTTGCTTTTCTATTTGTTACTTTTCATTTTGTTTGTTTTGTTATTTGCTTGTTTTTCTTGTTTCTCCTTGACTCAGTTTGCAGTAAGATTGCCTGGTTTTCAAAAACCTAACATTTGACCATTTCTTCACTTTATTGTTTTTGTCTTCTATTCTATTAACTTTTTCTTTTATTTTTTTAGTTTATTCTGCATTCTTTTTCTTTGACTTTGGACACAAAATATTTTTTGTTGTTTCTGTTGGTTTCCGTTTTGCTATGTGACGTGTTTTGTTACACAAAATCATAAACACAAAAGGGAATATATAAGGCCAATACATGGTTTAACATCTATGAATGAAATGAAAGCCTTTGTACCCACCACCCAGATAACGAAGAACAAGAACACGAGTACTGAACCCCTAATTCAGTCATTGGTGCTACACTGGCACCAACCACCTGAATTTTATGATTCCCTTGTCTTCTTTAGAGTTCTATTGCATTTGCATACATGTATAAACAGTGGTTTAGCTTCACCTATTTTGTATGACTAACTGTATATTCTTTATAAAAGAATATATTATATAAATTTTGTTGCTCCATGTATTTTTATAACATAACATTTTGCTTAATATTATGCTTGCAAGATTCATCCATTTTATCACAGTAGCTGTATTTCATTCATTTTAATTTAATAAATCTCATTGAATGATCATTTCTTTAAATTGTGCTTTCATCAGCTGTTGGACCTTGCTTCCAGTGGTTGTCAATACCAATAATGTGACTGTAAACAGGAGAGATTCTTTTAAATATTTAACAACTAGGACTAACGCATGGAACATAGGCCAGTTGAGAGGCTCCCTGCTAGGACCTGTTAATCGTTTACTTTTGGGTCATAGGCAGATCCCAGGGGAAAGCCTGTGCTGCAGAAATCCTGGAAGCTCTCAGGCAACATGGGGCACATCCTTTCACCAACTGCTAGAAAAGTACTTTGATATTAACTGTCGTAATTTAATCAGCACAGACCAGGTGATTATCACCCTAGCTATAAATATTCTTGAACATACTCTAGAATTCCTCTTCTCTAATTTTTTTCTCTATATCATCACATAATTAGAATGCTTGGCTCACTGAGAATGAAGGTACTTTTGTCTTGCTCACTACTATATACACAGTGCCTAGGAAAGGTGTTTATTAAAGATTCTCATCTATTCCTTGACAGAAACTTTTTCTCTGGTAATGTCTCCAAGAACTGTTACAATGTGCATTCTCTCCATTCTTACATGTTTGAAAATATCGCTTTTGGATACATATCTGAATGATGTGCGTTATATAAATGTCCCTGAACAAGGTGATTTTTGTTTGTTTGTTTGTATTTAGCCTGGCTCTCCCACAGGATTCCTTCACCTTTGAACCCAATAATTTTACCACATTATACTTTACTGCTTATTGATCTGTATTTTTTTTTTTGCTGCAACATGCTGTTCCCTTGTTACAGATTAAAGTGCACATATTTGCAACAAAGTAATCCTGAATTACAGTGTTGAAAATTATTCAATTCCATGTTTTTTTCTCTTCTATAGATACCGATTATGTTTATGTTGTGTCTCCTTTTTTCCTTCTTCAAATGCCACTTTCTCTCTAATCATTGTTATTTTTCATTTTATTCTTAATATTCTCAAGCCTGTGTTCCTTGTTCCTTATTGGCTGGGGAGGGTCTTGTCTTTTCTCTGCATTCATTACTGTGGTTTTTTTTCTCCTTCCTGTATTCCACGCCCCCTCCCTGCACACACACCGTCAGTTCATTTTACTTTTGGGGAAGCAGCACAGACTCTGTAACTGTACTGCAGGTGTACAAATCCCCTTCACATCACGTTGTTGGGTGTGCTTGAGCAAGTTCTCTTTCTATATATCTCAGAATACTCATCTGTAAATGGGAACAACAGTACTCGCAATATAGGGTCACTATAAGGATTAAATCAGATCACAATTGTAAACTGCTTAAGATAGTGATGTCACATAATAAACACTATACAAGCATTTGTTAAATCCTTAAAGAAAACTCCATCTTCCTGTAATTTTCTCCTGAATTCAGTACTTGCATCTTTCCTTGTAACTCTTATTGACTAGAAGTAATACCTATTAGCTGCTTTATAAAGAACTTTCTTTTTAATTTCATAACATGAAAAATTGTTCATAATTTTTATCAGCTCCATAGTAAGCTCTTTCAGGTGTTGATTAATGTTGTCTGAGTTTTATTTGTTGTTCATGCTCTGTATTTCTTGTATTATTTTTTCCACAGGTCTCATGCTAATTTCTTAGTTACTATTAATCACTGAATGAGAGGGAATTTTTTTCCTGGAACAAATATTTTTGAAAGGACAATATGGAAAGAAACCAGATAACTGGCCTTCCGTGGGAATATTACTTTGCACCTAGGCACAAATATTTCCTTATTAATTTGTAAAGGTCAATTTGGTGAATTAAATGTTAAATGCATATACAAGTTTAACAGATATAGTCATCATGTTTTCTAAAATGGCATAGCTGACTTTCATTTCTGACCCCAAGTGTAACTTCCTGCTTCTTTCTGACTTGCATTGCTTACGCTTTGCCTTCTGATTAAAATGCTCCCGACCCTCGGAGCCTGAGAGGGAAACCTCTTCTGGGCTCCCACTATATTGTGCACAAATCTATTACTTCACTAACCCACAATTATCTCTTTACATAGCTCTCTCCCTCACTAAACTATTACCTTCTTTAGGACTGGGACTGTGTCGTCTTAATTCCATATCTTTGGTTCCTGTCCAATTTTCTGGCACATAGTAATTGCCCAAAAAATGTTTGATAAATACATAAATCATGAAGGCAGCATGAAATTACTGCCCAGGGGCACACCACTTGTAAAGAGTGAAAAATAGAATACGAATCCAGTTTTTCTCCCTACAGATCATATTTTTTCACTGTAACTTTCCTCAGTTATATCAATATAAATTAAAGGACTCAAGTCTAGATCAAAAACATGTTTTATATACTTGAAATTATAATTATCCTTCAAATGACTCTTGCAAATGATTCATTCTAATACTGATAAAATTATGGTGTATGGTTTGTATAGACGTTAATAATAAGCTTTAATTCATATGAGTTTATAAAGTTTGGTCTAAATATAGTTTCTATCTATGTAACCAAATTTGACATAGGATTAATAGACCCTTATAAAAGTATTACATAATTCTTTTTTGATTACATTGCCAGTAACTATAGAGAAATATGACTATTGTTCCTCATACAAACCATCTTATAGAACTCCTTACTTCTTTGTAGAATGAAGATACAAACTACATTTAGAGTCTGTAAAATGCCTGGGATTTGATTACAGTAATTTAATAGGCTGTGATCCATATAACAGCTTTAAGTCTCTGGGAATGGAGAGGAACATTTCTGTTTTAAATGAAAAAAAAAGGTTTAAAATTAATAGTTTTGTTTAATTAGGATTATGAATTAATCTTGAATCTAGGAAGTTCAGTGAGATTATCACAGTGTTGTATGCTGATAAAATAAATTGCCCAGTTGTCAAGGTTTATACTTTTATTTCTACTGAACTTTTGCCAAAGCCACACCATGGACAACAATATCCCCAAATCGCCACATCTTATCAGTCCTAATGGCTGAACTCAAGGCATTTTTTTTAAATGCTATGTTATCTCTAAAGTCTAAGTGATGTACAAAGTTATTTTAGTCTAATAAATTTACATCACTTAAGATATATGTTCTATTTTAATAGTTACAGAAGTTGCATAAGTTACTTGGCTAAAGTTTATTTTAGTTATTGGCATTCTTCGCAAATAGAGAATGGCCTGGAATGCCAGTTTCTGCTGCCAAGATGTGCTTTTGGGAGTCAGAGCTAATATAATTTTTCTATAGTCAGGGCTGTCATAGTCAGTTTGATTAAAAAACTATGAATTTCACATATCTCAGGAAACTGATCATGGAATATGACAAGGAAGTACCACTTTAACATTATCACCTCTGTCTGCTCACATTCTAGTAATACATGTGATCACAATCAGGGAGAGAAACACTGGATACTAGAATAGGTTTAGGAAATAATGTATTGAAAATGTACAGTGTTCATCATAGACAAAAATATCCACCTACATGTATACGTCATGGAGATAAGCAAAGAAAGGCTTATATATTAAGTTTATTAAGTGATACTGGTTTAAATCAAATATTTAAATGGTTTTGTTTTCTTGAATATGCATAAATATAATTATGTGCCAGACATTTCTCAGGGAACAATTTTTAGCATGAGATGAAGATAAGTTAATTTAACCAGAAGTCAGCCTCTGTGTTTAATGTGATATTTCCTAGTGAGAAGACCATAGGAAAATAACAGAAGGCTTGCATCAATTTACTTAGAAATTTTCATGAGGCAGATAAGGTAAAAACAAGGGTAAGAAAGGGGCAAACTAACTTGCATTGAGAACCTATTATTATATGTTAGGTTCCACAGTCTAGGCCCTTCACATACATTAGCACAGTGAATTATTTACCAC